>CM062397.1:11395895-12005292 GCA_031304145.1 Cardiospermum halicacabum
TCACATCCAGAAGGCATTCAAGGCCTGTACGTTTTCACATATTAAGTTTATATATGTTTTAAGTATTCAAATTATATGTTTGAATATTTCTATGAATTAATTTAGTAATTTAAATTTCATATATTAAGTTTTTAATTTTATAACTTTTAAATATTAAATTTAATTAAGAGAAAATTAATATGAATTCATATAAAATTTAATAAATTAATAATATCGTCACAAAATTGTTAAATTATTTTTTATTAATTTAATTTATATAATTTTTATACTTTAATTTTAGCAATTTTTTAATTATTTTATTAAAAAAAATTGGTTTTTTTAATGATTTATCAATTTGATATAATAATTTTTTATATCGTTATGAATTAAACTCTAAATTACCATTTAAAATCGAAAAGTGAAATTCAGTTATCGAAGGATTACGTTTACATATATTAAAATTTTTCGATTAATCTGACAATAACATTATATTTATTTATATATTTTAAATTAAAATAAATTTCAATGGGAAGGTTAGAGATAATTTAGCATAAAATTATTCATGAACATTCTGATAGTTCCAATTCAACCATCAGTCAAATAAATAAATCTAGACAAGGCATGAAAAGTTTGCTTTTAACGTACGAGTTAGAGGCGGGGGTTGGAAAATTGTACGGTCGCACACAGATTTTAAGTTGAACTGAAACCGTTTGTTTTGAAGCGTGATTGAATTCAAACCAATGAAATCATTGGGTCGTTTTTCTTAAAATGGACTGAATGAACAAATTGACGTGTCAATTGGAAAAGGCACCACCGCCTATGCCTGACTTATCTACATGTTTTTGGTCTTTTTCTATAATTATGGGCTGGACTTCTCACATCTTTCCTGGTTTATATGTATAGAACCGCGGTAATGCCACTCCAACTTTTCTGCTTCTTTATTTTTGTCTTATATGTTAATTATCCTGATTGGGATGGAAAATGCTGAGTTCAGACAGTCAGGTGCAATAGAAAGGCACACATATATCACTCCATGCATCCGTTCTGACATTGGTTTTCAGATTACCTTCCGCATATATTATGTATTGAACTTTTAAGTTTTATTAAACTCTTTCAGTTGTAACCAAATATTGAAATATTATGTTTTCGATTTCTAATGATTTTGTATTCAGATGATTTTAAGTTCAGTATTTGATTAAGTATCTAGTTTATCATTCAATGCCAGATTTTACTATTACAGTAATATAAGTTCTGTTTAGATATTTGATAGTTGTTCAGTATCAGTATAAATATAATATGTATGTTCTCTGTTGTGACGCTGATCTCCCTACATCTGTCTGTAAGGCAGGGGTTTGGGTGTTACAGTTATATCTCTGGCAGTTTAAAGCATCTCATCAGGTTTGGGTATTCCTTCGGTACAATTGGTTAATTAGACTATTGCTAGTCTATGTAGAGCGTATGATAGCATTGGTGATAGAGTGTAGACAGAATGACTTGTAATCCTTATTTTTCAATAGTTAACTTGCTATCTTGGTGGAGTAGGCACATCGGCGAACCACGTTAAGTCTCTTATGTTGCTTCTTCATTACTTTTTTGTTTGTTTCTACTTTGGTTGGTGCTATTCTGTCTTTGTCTATCCCTAACAAACTGGTATCAGAGCATAATTTAGGATTAGTCATAGCATCAACATCATCAACAAAGCTGATTCATCATCTTATTGATTTGATCATTGAACTTGTGGCGTGTTATGAAAAAGGGATATAATGAAAATCCCTAACATGTAAGGAGTCCAAAATTTTCATAGGATATTTTAAAGTATTTCCTTCCCTAATTTTAGATTACTCGCAATGTGAATTTTTGTCCAAGAAATGTTATTTTATATGATTTGGAGGATTATCAAAATTTGAGTCGAAAAAACACTTCATTTATTTTATTTCATATTATTCATACTTTTTTAAACGTTAATTCCGAAAGTTTTTTGGCATTAGTAAACATTCGGTTCTAGGACCGAATGGGCTTTTTATTTGATTTGGGCCCTGAAGGTCTAAATCCAACATTAGGCCCATGTGAACCTAATCCTACACCAATCTTTTCCTCATGTCTTTGGTTTTCACACGCTTACACTCTCTATCGACCAAAAGTGGAACCCTTCTACTATCACATGCACTTTCCTTTCCAATCGTTAATCTACCTCAATTCTCAGCGTGAACTTTCGAATTGGTCATCATCTACCATCCAAAAATCAAGCATTAGGGTTATAGTGTCATTAGCAGTTTTCAACTTCTCAATTGGTAAGTTCTAGCTTTTAACTTATTTTATCTTGGCGTGTTATGAGTATAGGCTACTTGGATAAACTCTTTTCTTATCATTTAGGGTTTCATTTTCCAAAATTCAACCTCTGATTGTTAGGTGAATCACCTCTCCAACTTTTACTCGTGAATTGGGTTGTACGAGTAAGTTTTCAGTTTTTAAACTTTATAGTCTTAAGGATGAATTCCACTAGTTTTTACAATTACTCCAACTGTAATTGTTAAATAATGTTTCAGAGTATGAAATTGAGTTTCAAGTGATCCCCAAATTCTGCCAAAGTTGTAATTTATTAATAGAGGTAAGTGTAAGATCAGTTTAGTCAATTTCAAATGTGTTTCAACATTGTTTTGGGTTAGACTTACTTGTCATGTTGCTATTCTCTTCTTTAAAAAGCCAAAAGTGTGATTTCTAAAAGGTTTTGGGAATTGAATTTGGGTATTTATTGGTCTTTAGGCAATCTAGCTGCGGGAGGACAGCTTAGTAGCGAATTGTGATATGTATTTCTGATTAGCACTTCAGGTTGGTGAACCATGCTTTGGCCCTATATATGTTGTGTATTGATTTTTGTGTGAGACTTAATTTATGAATCTTAGGAAGTAGAGTGTTGGATTTGATGATTGAAGTGTAATGGTCGCTCTTGCACAATTGATGAATGAAAAGTAACTAGTTGGTTTAATGAACAATGGTGTAGTGGTTTTGTTGTTTATATTGTAAATGTGAAATATGTACGCAGAGATTTTAATTCTAAAATCTGATTAAATGCAAAGAGAAATCATATTATAATCATTTTTTTAGTTTAAGTCCATTAGTGATGAAAAAGTGCATTAGGGAAAGCAGAAGTACTTTAATTATTTGTGAAAGTAACATGGCAAGTAGGCAAAAGACGTGATGTCTATCTATTCGAAACTTCGATTCATTATTTGTATTCGGGACTTCGGTCCATTATTTGTATCTGGGACTTCGGTCTATTATTTTTCCTATTTCACTTTGACTCTTAAACTAGTTGGGAGAAATTGATTAATTCAAGTTAATAAACTATTGATTCATAGCAAAATATGCCTTTTTATGTCATTTTATTGCACCGTGCAACTTGGTTCGGTTGTTAATTGATGTGATTGTTTGTATGAAGATGATTTGGTGATATGATTGATTACGTTGTGAACTTTGAAATGTTGCTCGGATTAGGGGACATTTGGGTATGGTTGTTGTATGTTCGGTTGATTGCTCGTGGTACTTGGTTGTCTTCATCTAGAGGGCTAGTGTTGGTCATTAACGATTACTAGCATGGAATTATTTTGATTTGGTTTTGGAGCCAAACAATAGCTTGGTTGGGTTTTTTGTGGTGGACTTGGTATTTGTTTGTTATTTTGGGGCCATTGTATTGATTGAGTGTTTCATATGGTGACCTCGAATGTTGTGCTAAAAAAATAGGACTATAGTGGTGATGTAGAGGCCACAATGACTTATTTCTAGTATTTTCATTGTTGTTAAGATCATATGGATATGATCTTGTTATCTTTTAGACGCTTATTTATGTATATGGTTTCAAGTTATGTGTCCTAACCTTGTCATTAATCAATTATGAAGTGTATAGCATGATTGTTATTATCATTGGTTTTAAACTGAGTATGATAGAAGTTTAGCTCATTATTATACTAGTAAAGTGTGCTAATCATGGTTAGTTGATATTCTGGTATGTTGAACTAATTATTGACTAAGTCTGGTATTTTGAATTGGTTGATCTCTGTGTCTTTTTGTGCAGAGCTTAAGTCTTGATAAGCGAAATTGTTTGTTACTGTTTCTATCTTGTTAATATTGTATAACATCTCATATATATGAATCATTAATTGGTAAACATGAAACGTTATTAACTTGTGTTTTAAGAGCTCATAAACATGGCTTGAAGGTAAAACTAGACTGATTTATTACTATGCTTAAAACTGGTTTTATATGCATGTTATAAAATTTTTAAATATACTATGGTTAAGTTTTGGTTGGATGTTGCTGCTTATATTATAAATTGATATCTTGTATTAGTGAAAAAAATATTCGCATCGGATTATGACTTATGGATCAATTGTTTTTATCTAAGAAATATTTCTTATTGACATGTTTGAGCTGCAGAAAACCTGTCAAAATAGGCTGACTCTATTTAGAAATTGCGTAGTGTTAAATTCATAATTAATGGAGTCGGAGACATGTGATTATTATTTTTAGTTGTTGTTTAACACTTTGTTATGATGTATATATATATATATATAATAAATTTTATGTTAGCCGATTAATTAAATTAAAATACGGAAATTAACTTAAAAAGTCATGGTTGATTCTACTGCAAATGAAAGTTGATTTTGTTGAGTCATTGTGCAGTATTAAAATCACATGAAATGAAATATTTGTCTTATAATTTTTGTTGATAATTAATATTTGATAACTTGAGATGGGGAATAAGTGTTTGCATTGAATCATATACTTGTAAATGGTAGGTTTGGAGCTAAAGAAGTTAGCATATTATCATGTTACCGGGTACTATATTAAAATCTAAAAAAAACAATATATTGTCATGCATAGGCGAGAATTAGAAGTTCACTTATCATAAATCTTGTCTCTTCATATTAAAATATTTATTTTGATTTTTTTTTTTTTTATTATAGTTTCAATCGATTGCCTTTAATTAGGGGCCCTAGGTATAGTTCGATCAGTATTAGATTTGGATCCCAACATGAATGTTGCGTCTTTTATTCTTGAAGGGATGTCATTAGTATTGGTTGTATTACGTAGGTGTAATTGATGGGTGAGAGGGTATGTATATAACTAAAAATGTTAAGATGTTGGCTCCTACTTGTTTTTCTTCTTTTTACTTTGGTTTTTCTTCTTGTTGCAACCAGGTTGGTTACATAGACCACTTGGGCAGTGTCGAAGCTAAAAATTAATAAGTCGTCAGCCCTATTGAGTCATTATAATTAATTCTTCTTACCTCTAGTCGATGTATATATGTTCTTCATAGCTCAAATATTGGTATCTTGGATGTTTTGAGTTGAGCAAGTAGCTAAGAAAATGCAAGTTGTTACAGTCTGAATGATCATTTTGACCATTTGTACAATGTATAAACCATATAGTAAGGAGTTAGGATGTTGATACGAGTATTTAATGTTATTGTCTATTGTCACTTGATAATGTTTATGTGTTTTTGTGAGTCCAAAAAACTCATATTTTTTATCTGTTTTAAACTGATTAAAGTAGCTTAAAAATCAGCAGAGCTTGCTGTCAATAGACCCAAAATAATAATAATAATGATAATGACAAATTAATTAATTGACTTTATTTTATTTTATTTTAATTTATTTTTTTGAGCTGATTTCCGATTCTTCTAAGGCTTCTCGCCGAGTTTCGAGTATTCTTAAGTTTGATCGAGTCTATCTGGGTCCATAACCATGTGCAATGACCATAATACATCTACCTTCAAATTTAGTGTCCTTACCGAGCATTCTCTTATTGTTCTGAATTTCAGGAAAAAAAATTGTTTGTCGATTACTTGCGGTTCAAGTAATCCATTAATTGCATTCACTATCACTTTTTGAATTCTAAATAACTTAATGAACCTAATGCATATTTTATCATAAATATTTGGTGTGCATAGATCAATGTTTGGTTAAGAGTACATGAATGATGCCTTCTTTCTAATAAGGAAGCCTTAACATTGCTTCTTAGTTGCATATGTGTGTCCATTTAATAGTTTAATCGAATAGGGAATTTGCGTGTGATTGTTTTGGGATATGGATTACCAACTAAGCTTCGTAGCTTACCCTTTTATTTTATTTTCTTGTGTTTTCCCTTTTCTTTAAATAAAATGTGACAGCTGATCGAGCAGGTTGTAGTCAGGCTTTGATATAGCCATCATGAAGCATTTCATCTACATTTTGGGTCATTAGTTTTCACGTACTCTTATTTTTATAAAAGAAATGTATATAAATGTTAGTGTATAGATGGTATATTTCAGTAAAATCTTCAAATGTAAATTTTTGGGTTATATGTGGTCTTCTATTTTATAAATTGTAAGTTTTCAAGTTATGTGTATGTTTAATGGTTTCCTATCATTTTTCAAATATGTATGTACATACTTCCACCTACGGACAATTTTGAGTTGTAAATGAAAGTTGTCAATGTAGGTTTTTATAAATTTCTGTACCTCTATTCTGAGATATTTTAATTGAACAGGTTATATATTAAATAAGTTTATTATAACTTCATATTAATGTATTTAGTGGTTAGTTGTTTTGTAACTCCCCGCTCTCGGTTCTGTTCCGGCCGGGCTAGGAGTTGTCGTTTCAAAATGTAAGCCATGATAGAATTTATTAGCCGGTGTTGTTGGATTTTAAATTAGCTGTAATTTTTTAGTTGATTGAACTCTCTTCTCTTGATTTGTTTTGCTTTTTAGTTGATTGAACTGTCCAGATACACTTGTTATAACAAACTGTGAGTTATGAGGTTGTAAAATACATTGATTTGTATTGCACTGTAATTTAGTGCACTGTATAACAAACTATGGGATTTTAACTTATTGCACTATATACATTTGTTATAGCATTGTAATTGTATTGCAGTGTGAGTTATAAGGTTGTAAATTACACTAATTTGTATTTGCTTTTTAGTTGATTGAGCTTTTCTGATTAATTATATTTAGAGTTTAGGATTTAGTTTAATTTAGTGCACTGTATACGATTGGTCTTAACCTATTTTATTGGTTGACATATGGTTGGTGTATATGTAGGATTATTTAGATGAATTAATGGTTTCAATTTAATTTACATTATCCGTCTGCATTCTCATGATGGTGTTGATTTTAAGGTTGCTAAAATTCCAGGGAAAATTCAATCATCAAGTAACTCGGAGGTAATAGTTTTGACCGCTCATATGGACAATATCCTAGTAGATGCTTTGAAGAATCAAAATAATTTGGGAAATAGAATTGGAGGCACCTTCACTTCCCATGCTATGGATGAAGTTATCAAGTAACTGAATGAGAAATTCCCCGATAAACAAATGCATTAAGAGCAAGTACATAATCGAATAAAAAATATATAAAAAAAATAGTGTAAGTGGTCTCATTGTATGAACGGATTAAGTGGATTTGCTTGGAATCCAGTTACGGGAATGATGGACGTTGAGGATGAGGTCGGGCAACAACTTATCCAGGTAATTCAATGTTTTAGTAGATTCATTAGAATTTTGTGGATCTTCATTACGTTATTCTTATATGTCAGTAGCCAAATTGACCATTATTTTTTCCATTTCAGCTAGGATAAATAGATCTGTTTGTGTATATATCTTTTTGTGCTAGAAAAGGTTGTGTTAGATTTTGTATATCTATGTATATGTAAATATATATATATATATGATGACCATTACAATATTTTTTTTATACTTCAAGTTTTTATTTCTAGATTTGAGATTATCTTATCTCCAACTTCAGTCTTTACTTTCATAACTTGTGCTATATTTCTAAATTGGCCAATTTTTTTTTTCAAAAGGCAAATTCTGAAGCTGCAGAACTCAGAAGCAAATAATCAGGAATTATGACTCACTAATTGAACTATATGGGAAAAATAGGATAATTGGGATGTATAGTGAAGGGCCATTGCATATTCAATGGAGATTGACAAATAATTTAAGAAAAAAAGACCTTCAATTGTTAATGATTCTATCAATGGAGTGAATGAAGATCGGATTTCTAGAATGCTAATGTATTTGAGTTTGAAAATGATTCACATGGACCACCAACACCAGAAAGTTCAAGGTCACAAGCATCATCAACAGCTTCAGGGTTAAGAAACAATAGAGGAAAGACTAAAACTTCTAAATTGGATCCCAGTTTAAAGGTCTTGGAAACATGGGATCAAACTTTGGCTACTACCATAACATTATGGAATAAACCATCTGTAACGGGAACTGAACTATTGGAATTATTGACGTCATTGGGACTACTATCGAATATGGAAGAAAAAGCTTTTATGACTCTTTCCAAGAATCTTGAATTGCTTAATATGTTCTTGTCATACCCAGTAGAGCGTCGTAAGGTACTAGTTCTTAGGCATGTGTTTGGTGAGGATTAGGTTCATTTGTCCAATTTATGAAAGCTATCTTTTGGTATGCTATTTTGATTATTAAGATCTTATTTAGTGGATGGTATGTACCTTATTTAAGGTTATTTTGTATGAAGATTCTTAATTGTATATATATACGTTGGTTCAAAAGAACAGAGAAAAATAGAAAAAGAATGTTTTGAACGTTGAATTTATTTGTGATAATCAGCTTGAAACAGAGAGCTGATATTTATAAGAAGAAAATAACAAATGCATCCTAAGTTTCAGTCAATGACTGTTACAACTTTTGAATTCAAAAACACATAGATAAAAAAAACAAATAAACTTCAAACTGTGCAGATCTTCAGGAAATAGAATCATTTATTGTTTAACTAAAATGTCAATTTCAACAATATATATTTACTTATGAATGTTATCTTCCATCATTTGTGTGGATTCATCATCATTTATTTACTTGAAAGGTTGTATGGCTGTTTTAGTGATTTATATGGTTGCTTCCATTCTTGTGTTGCAAGTTAATATTAATGATGGGAACTTGTTTGGTTCTCTGCTATCGGTAATTAGCATGAACCTCAGCCTGATGCTCAGCTCTCTTGGATTTTATCATGTATTCATTACATTTGTATTGCCAATTCTTTTGGTTTGGGTGTTTGTAGATTTCAAAGTTCAGCATGATTCTTCATAGTAAACGATATTCCAAAGAAGTGAAAATGTGTTGTCGTCTTATCTACATCCTTGTAATAGATTATGAGTATATAACCCCGTTACTGTGTACACCCGGATAAATCCGAATCGTACACTGTGCACACCCGGTTAAACCCGAATCGTACACCAATCAATATCGATACAATCGTTACACAATCGGATATCATGGATCTCACCCACTTTCTTTCGCCTCCACCAGCACTCGAACCCCACAACCTCAGGGATATATGTATTGTGAAAACATGTTGATTACCAATTGTGCTATTAGCTCAATTGGTAATCAGCATGCTTTCACAATCCATATATCCCTGAGGTTGTGAGTTCGAGTGTTGGTGGAGGTGAAAGGAAGTGGGTGGGATCCACGATATCCTATTGTGGAACGATTGTAATCGGTATTGATTGATAAGCATATCTATCGGGTTCATTTGATAGCGGCCATCTGCTATTGCATTGGTTAGTAAATTGAACTATTTTATACTTCAACTTTGCAACTCATTACTATCTTTTCAATTTTGACCAGATGACTAATTAGAAAGAATGAATAAATGTATGCAAAATTTCATACTACTTTCATGCTCTTTAGCGGTCTTCTGCAACGTCAACCAGTACTTCTGCATTGGACGCTTCTCTACAACATCATTCTAAGTTTTAGGCCACATGAAAACTGTTGGTGTCCTGATGTTCGGGTGGCCGCTCAATGATTCACAACTAACCCTGAAAAATATGTATGGAATGAGTATAGCTGTTCTTGGTATGGTGGTATATAGTTGGTCTGTTGAGATCGAAAAGCAAGCCAATCACGCATATAGACGAAGAGGATGTAGAACTCTTAAAGTAGACAAATGATGAGTCTGCAGTTAAGAACATTTATATTTTTAATTCTTAAGCTTAAGTTAGTATTCTTTTTGTCAAGAACAGTCAGCTTTAATTGGAGTAGTCAGTGTTTCAGATATTATTACATATTGTTATGTTATTAATGGTCATTTTGTCAATAACCTGAGCTAATTCAGTATTTTATTTGTACATTGATGGCAATTTTGTTTGCTTGCTTCAGCTCTTAGCGACTTTTAACTTATACAAAAATAATCTACACCATCTCATTCATTTGGACTCGCATTCTCCAATATTTTCAGTCAGAAATAATATATATATATATATATATATATAATTTTACGGTGACAACAGATATTTAAAAGAGAGATTTAAAATACTCACCCTAAGGAAAGATTTAGATAAATTTTTCGATATCCATCACCATAAATTATATGTAATTTATAATTATACAAATAAGGTAAGTATTTGTAATGCTTCAAAACCATAAAAAAGTAACCATAAAAAGTAAAGAAGTTCTTTTATTTAAATTAAATTTATATTATTATTTAAAGAAAATTAATAAAATCAATTTACATTACATGATTGCTTACTAAAGGGTATACTGGTCATTTTATAGTTTTATGACAATACCATACTATCAATCTAAACAGCTAAATATATTGTACTAGAGAGAACTGTACAGTCTATCCAAACATAATT
Source organism: Cardiospermum halicacabum (assembly GCA_031304145.1). Classification (NCBI taxonomy): domain Eukaryota; kingdom Viridiplantae; phylum Streptophyta; class Magnoliopsida; order Sapindales; family Sapindaceae; genus Cardiospermum; species Cardiospermum halicacabum. The sequence continues at coordinate 11,406,527 of CM062397.1, forward strand.
TCAGTAAAGTACAATACTATACAAAACATAACCTTACATTATGAAACAGCACTGTCAGTCATCCAGACACAATCTTAAGGTCCGAAGACCGAATCCATAACACTAATTGTACCCACTTTTGGATTGGAAACCACATTTTGGATTCTTTCACTTTTGACCCAAAGGCGATGGTATCATTACACTCTTTAAGAGTTGTCACTTGGTTTCTATGGTTTTTGGCCACTTAACCATATTTTTTTACATATAACAATTTATGTTTGAGAATTCTTAGATTTCTCTATGACATGCTACTGTATTCACTATTTAACTGCAATAAGGACAATTTAGATCCTTAATATGTCACACAACAAATTAGCTAATTATCAACTCTTTCCTTTTTACAAGTACATTTTAACATTTAGACACACTTTGGGCATTATACCATCCTTTCATCGTATTTAATATATGATCACCATTTTATCACATATAGTCCACAATATGCACAATTGCGCATTTCTCATATCAAGTGCAACCAAATTATCATCATCTAGTCACCATGATCATAACACACATATCAAGGACAATATTTCTAATCCACACAAACAATCCAATCTTTCACATTTTAACCAAATATCACCATTTATGCACAATTTAGCCAATATCACAATCTATACACAATTATAATATGGTAGACAAGCTATTAACCTTTTAAATCCAGCAAAGCAGAAAACAAGCATCATACAATCTTTAGAGCAGAAAAAGAGGTTTGCTAACCTTTTCTAAGTAGACCAATTAGCTAGAATCCCTTAAATAGAGCTCCATCAACACCGAAATCACCTAGAAACAATACAATGATAACCAATCAATACCAAGGCACCAAGAAAACACCAAGACCATGACTTTACTCTAGGATTTTCCACAAAATACCAATTAGAGTTTAAATGAACCATTATCTACTATTAGAAGCACATACATCTATCTATAATCCTAGACATCAAGCTCAAGTTGAAATTAAACAATACTATAATAGAAATACCACAGAAGAAAGTTGAAGTTCCCTTAACAAGAAAAAATAATAAAATGAAGGAATGAGACTCCACTCAGAGAATCTAACAAGAGCCTTTGATTGAGTACAAAATGTGCATTATTTTTACACTATTTTATTTTATTATTTGAGGTATTTGAGGAACTTATTGAATATTTACTATTAATTTACATGTTTTTGTAATTTTAAACAAATTGGAGACAATTATACAAATATGAAGGTTTTTGAGGATTAATGACAATAATTGATAAAGTGGAGTCAAAGTCAACAAGATTTTATCTGAAGACTTATTTAGAAAATAAATAAACTGATACGATTTTTAGGATTTTTATGTTTTGATTTTAGAATTTTCAAATAAGGATTCTGAGAAGATTTTTAATGATTTCCAGTTTTGTAATAGAGTATATATTTACTCTGAATGATTAGAATTAGAGAGTTTTTAGTTTTCAATAAAAACACTTTGTTTCTTCATTACTTGTACGATCAATTTTATTGAGACGATGATGTTTGCTGTGCCCATGGGGTGCTAAACTAGTCTCATTCAGCTAAGACAATTATACGTATCGTGAGAATTGTGTTTTCATTTATATGCTTGTTTAATATTTGTGTATTCTCTATGGGCATGATTAAATGCATATGTTATTCTAATTAGTTAATTAAGTGCGCAATTAATTGATTAATTAGAATTAACACATTGCACGTCAAATAGCTCGTAGTTAATTTGATCTAGGTAATGTTGAGAGTGCATAATCATAATTCAAGAACTATCGTACTGATTCAATTGGTTATGGTCACAGGTATTTTCTAGTTCTTAATGCGGTCTACTTTAGATTAGCGATTAATTCGAAGGGTCGTACCCGGTCAGTCTAATAACTAAGGAAAAGATTGGTTATTAGGCACATTTTCAATAGCTATAACTGTGACTATTAAACTGTATATATATACTTAGTTTTGATGATCAACACTATGTTGAATAAGTTGACTTAGCTGGATGTTTAAATATCATTGATTGTTTTATTTTGTTAATTTCAATTTTTAGTTTAATTATTCCTATATTCTACACCCTTAGTTTTATTTGATTTGGTCTTAACATTTACAATTATTAATTTCCGTTCTCTGTGGAATCGACCCTGTTTACTACAAGTTTATTTGTATTACAGGATAAATTTATATTGACGGATTCGACACCCGTCAGCTTTGGAATGATTGATTTAAGGTGAGTCTTGAAGTGTAAGTAGAGGTGGAAATTTGGGACATGACACGACGGGTCGACACGATACGAACCCGTTTATTGCGGGTTTGAATTGAGCCTAAATGGGTTGGGTCAACACAGCATAAACCCGTCAACCCGTTTAAATTTATTTTTTCTTTTATTTTTATTATTTATAACATTATTTATTTTTAATTAAACGTAATTTGATGTTTCATGAATCATAATTAGATCTAATAGTGTAATCAATTATGGAAAATTTTAATTGTAATTATATAATTTATAATATAAAATTTTATTATTTAAAAAATTATATATAACTTTTTAAAATAAATGGGTTAAATGGGTCAACCTGTGGGATGACACAGTCAACCCATTTATTAAATGGGTCGGGTTCGGGTTGGGGTAAACACGACAGGCCAACCCGAATTGCCACCTCTATGTGTAAGAGTGTTTGTGTGAAGTGGGTGTTGTGGGTAAGTATGTTTTACGTATTTGGGAGCTTCTGTTAAGGATGAAGGTTATATGAAAGAGATGAAAGGTGCAAAGAGTGTGATGTGAAGGATTATGAGAGTGAAAAAGGGGCTTTTGGGGTTTATTGGTGGGCCTTGGGTCTCTTAATGAATTTTGACCCATTAATTGGCCCATTGGCCTACATATGCCCAATTCCGCTTAACTCGGTTTTAAGATATCATATCAATTAGTTTGAAAATCATTTACCAACACGAGAAAATCTATTTTTGATCATAAACACATTTGTGACTAGAATTAGGAATGACAATTACAATCCACCTCATGGGTTTCCGACCTGACCCAACCCAGTCGGGTCGGATTTTAACCCTGCCCCGCACAAGGGTGGATTCATTCAAAGTAAAACCCGGTACCGGGGTGGGGCAGATTCGGGTTCTATTAGAATATGTCCCGCTCTACTCCGGTATATATATTAATATTCTTAATTAATTATTTAATCAAAAATCTACATTTAATTTTAAAAAAAAAAATCTCATTAATGTCTTCTCTTTGTGGTTAGGGTTTACTAGGTACCACTTCTCTTTCTCTTATCTTATCTTCGAATTTTCTCTACTCATATATTTGAGTTTTTTCATATATTTCATCCAATTTGCTCGTGGGGTTCGGCTAAGAACGTGCTCTGCATGCAGATCAGGTAACATCCTTCTTCATAAAGCTCATTGTTTTGTTGATTGATTGTTTGAGAGAAGTACTCCTTATTTGATTGAGTTTCATATGTTGTTGGAGTTCGTGATCACATAAATGACATATTTTACATTTCTTTTCTATATTATTTTGATTGAGTTTCTTATGTTGTTAGAGTTCGTGATCACATATATTGCATATTTTACATTTTGTTTCTATATTATTTTGATTGGGTTTCTTATGTTGTTAGAGTTCGTGATCACATAAATTGCATATTTTACATTTTGTTTCTATATTATTTTGATTGGGTTTCTTATGTTATTGGTGTTCGTGATCACATAAATTGCATATATATATATATATTATATATATGTATATGTATATATATATATACATATTGATATATCACTTTTATATGATTATTTTTATTTTGATTTATTGAAAAATGGATGGTAATACTATGGAGTTGCAATATCCCCTTAATGCGTCAACAGGTGAAAATAATACACCGGCAGAATCTGTTACACCCAAAACTACTACACCGACAGATTCTGTCACACCAATATCTTCTACACCAATATCTTCTACACCAAATGTAGATGGAGATAAAATAAGAGTACAAAAAGGAGATAACAAGAATAATGTCAAGAGCACATATTGGAACTATTTTGAGAGACTTAAAAGAAGACAATGATATTAGGGCAAAATGCAAATATTGTGGTACCAAGATCTTGGCAAATCCAAGAAACGACACCAGCGTGTTAAAGTATCATGTGGAGAAGTATTGTAAGAGAGTAAAAATGGCAAAGTCAAAGCGATAATCCATTGAGTCAAGCATCGCAAAACATGTGAAAAGCGTAGAAGATGCTGAGTTTGATCTGGAAAGAACAAGAAGAGAAATAGCAAATATGATAATTTTGCATGAATATCCATTAAGTTGTGTAGATCATGTTGGCTTTAGAAGAGTGCTTACTAGTTTGCGTTCAAATTTTAAAGTTCCTAACCGTAATACTATTAAGAAGAATACATTGACAATTTATGATGAACAAAAATCTAGCCTAACAATGGTGCTAGAAAAAGTTGATGGTCGTGTGGCAATTATATCGGACATGTGGACTTCCAATAAAAAAAGAGGGTATATGGTTGTCACAGCGCACTACATAGACAATTCATGGAGAGTGCAAAGTCGCATACTAAGGTAAATTTTTTTAATATTTTTCTAATTTTACTTTTGTTCATAAATATGCCTCATTTTTAATTTTATAATTTATTAATTTTCAGCTTTGCCTATGTTCCTACTCCTCATACAAGTGATGTGCTTAGTGAGTCATTAATGAAAATTTTAGTAGATTGAAATATTGATAGAAGATTATCTACCATCACTTTAGATAATTGTTTTACAAATGATGCGAGGATGGATAATTTGCTGGGTTGCTTAGATTCTCAATTCTTACTTTTTGGGGATTAATGGTTGCATATGTGTTGTTCTGCACACATTTTGAATTTGATTGTCAAATATGGCTTAGATATTCTCTAACAGCCACCCTAACATCAATTTACAATGCACATCAAACAACCCAACATAGTGCTTGTCAAATGCGCTTGTTTTGCTTTGACTGAAAATGGGCCAATTTATATGAAAAAAAAAAACTAATTAAATGCGTGTGTTTACCTTACCCAAATGCGCCTACCAAACAGCCCCATGTGTAGATATGCCTAAGCCCCTTAGGCCACCCATATAATTTTCCCCCACATCAAATCATGCCCCTCAACATGCCATGGCTTAGTTTGAGACCACATAACCAAGCCATATAAGGCCAAATCTCAATAGTCACTAAATGAGGGTCTAACAGTAATGAAATGAGAGGTTATAAGGTAAGAGTTAGGATTCAAAGTCCCACACCACTGGAGTTGCTTTAAGACCCTTATGTCAATTAGTCTTCCATTTTGGCCATAAATTAGGTAACATGTATTATGTTTTAAATTGATTAAGTTTGTGTTTGGTAAAAAAATTTCAATTAGAATTTAGAGTAACCTTTTAAATTCTAAATTAGTTTTTGAAAAAAAAATGTTTAGTAATAGGTTTTAGAGCTATATTTAGTGATAAAATTAGCCTTTAAGATACAATTTGTGAAAAGTTATTAACTTTCAACCCCCAAATACAAATAGTGATTTATTTTATTAACCTTTCATTTACAGTTTATTACATCATTATCTTTTCAATTTTATTTGTATCTATAATAAATTTTTAGTAATTTTACATTTGACAACTTAAATTTTAAAACTAACAACAAACATTCAATCCAATAACTAATTTAACTGATATCTTAAAAACTAACATAACACTGGAACGGTTTAACTATTTAAAGTATTGAGTGAAAATTTAATATAATGATCTATATTAAGAGTATGTTTGGCATTATATTTTTAATTAACTGTTAAATTAGCGTTTCAAATAGCGGTAACACTTGACTGTTAGATTACATTTTAAAGTAGTAGTTGGGTTAACTATTTGGGTTGAATGTTTGATATTAATTTATCATTTAAATTAGTTGTATTACTCAAAATTTATTATAGATACAAATATAATCGAAGGTTATTAAAGTAAATACTTTTAGCATGTGGGTTGAAAATTATCTTTAGGGCTGGCTGTGGGTGAAGCTGACTTGTGAGTGGCTCGTGACTCGATTCGGTAATTGTTCGATAAGCTTTGTTCATAAGCCAGTCAAAGCTTGATCTTTAATTTTTAGTTCTATTATTAAATGAGTTGAGGTTGAGTTTGGATGTGTTTGACTTGTTGACTTATAAGCTAGTTGAATAAATTTTATTAATTAAAATTATAAAATATAATACATATAAGATATATAAATAAAACAAATAAAAGCAAACAAAAGATAATTCACTTTACCAACCAAATTGATTTGGATGTATCACATAATTTCTTTTGAAAATAAAAATAAAATTTTATAAACTAAAATAATTTAAAAATATAAGTTATATTATCAAATGTCTATTACTTCAAAATTAAATATTATTTTAAATAAATTATATGAAATTAATATGGTTATTGAGTTAGCTTATGGAGCTCGAGCTTTAAGTGAGTTGAGATTTAACTTAAAAAATAAGCTTGTTGGAGCTCAAGCCAAATAAAAATTAAACGAGTCGAGTTAGGGCAACTCAGCTAACTTCGACACATGTCCAATCCTTACTATTTCTAACATATTTTTTTTAAAAAATATTATTTTAAACACTTAATGCTATTTTAAACATCAATACCATTTTTCACAAAAAAATATTTTAAAATTTAAATTACATTTAAAATGTTATTTAAAATTTTGTCAAACACACCTTAATTTATTAAAAAAAAAAATCCGCATAAAATTTAAAAAAAAAATAAAAAAATCAGCTTCTTCTACTATTTACATTAATTTAAATAGTAAAAAAACTTCAACTTATAACATTAATTAATAGCCTCAATTTTAAAAGTATCCCATTCTCCTTTTCTTTATCGAGTATATCCCTTTCTTCTCAACCATAGTTTTCTTTCTAGCAGAATAATACTAAAATAATTAATTCTAATACAAGATTAGCCAAACACATTATAATCAATTAAATTCCCAGTGCCACGGAAATCAGATAACATAAAAATCAATAATAATATTATTAAAACAGGCTGGGACCCACATCGAGACTCAAAAGGACACGTCGATCTACAAGTCCTTGTAAGAGGTAGTTTCGCTTTTTCTGTTTAACCTGGTTTGCATTGCTTTGCTTGCTTTGCTTTTTCTTTTTTTAATTTTATTTAAAAAAAAATAAAATAAAATATGAGGGCTCCATTCTGAAAATCTTTCTATTTGAAGATTACTTGGTCAATTCCAATACTTATTTTCCAAATAATCTTTTTATTTATTATATTCCTTTTATAAAATTGAAACCGAATAAAATTCATCCGGGATTGTAGTTTTTGAGAAAAGATTCATTCTTATTATTTTTAATTATTTTTTTTAGGGTGTGAGAATTTGATTCTCTGATCAATTTAGGTTTTACAGGTTTGAGAAAGATTAGCTAAATTTACATTAGCAGACAATGGAACAGTTGAAATTGGTGGTACCACAATCTCAGGACAAAGAGGTTTGATGATTACTCTTTGTGTTCTTTTTATAATTTCTGCATTTGTTTGTTTGTTGTTGATTGGTGTGTTGTAGATCTCTTTATTAGGTTTTGGTTGTGTGTGGTTTTGAAGAGAGATGTGATTATGATGATAACTGTGTGTTTTTCAGTGTTGTGATCATGATGATGGTAGCAATTGTTGATTTTTGATAATGGTTTGGACTGGGATATAGAGATTGTGTTGTATGTATGTGTTTGATCTTAATGGTGAAAATATATGCCCTTGCTGTTGTTGCATTCTAGGTTCGTCATCAATTAGGTTATTTCTTAATTGGATTTTTTCTGGGAGGAACCAATAGCAAGTGCATGTGATATGGTGTGAGTAATAAGTTGTTGTGGATGCTTTGGGTAGAAGCTGATGTTTTTATCTTAAAGATGAAAACTTTCAATTGGCTGTCTGTTTGTAGGTAGATTAGATCAATTAGGTTTGTTAGAAACGATTTTAATCTTCCGATGGATGAGAGGACGTAAATGTTCCTGCATTTCTTTCTCTGTTAGTTATTTCTGTTGTGGATTGGAAATTTTTCTCTTGATTGGGTATTTCTGTGCACTGTTTACTGTGCTTATTTCAACTTTCCTGGTTATGACATATTTCTTTTTGGCAGGATCATCCGTCAAAGTGCTATTCAAATGTTGAGAACACAATTGAGGGCTCAGGCAGTCTTCAAAATGGAAAGGTAGTAACATTTTATAATATTCAATGTTCAGTCGAGGCACATTACATTTATATTTTGTGTATGTACATACTGTGGTCTAGTTTTTATTTTATAGTATTTTAAAGCCAAAATGTAGTTAACTCAAGTCAATTTTGAAATTTGTCTTCAAATTAGAAATAAAGTTGACAAGAAAATTAAATTGATTTCAATGGGTAATACTAAGGTTTACACGCATCTGAATTTTTTCGATAGAGTAATTTCATTGAAATGGTTAATCACGTACATTACAATTGGTAGTTGTATTAAAATTTTATGATCTCCTGTTACTTTATCCTGCTAATCGATGCTTATGCAAGTGATGTCTACAATTGTTGCTTCAGGGTCCAGCTAGATGGGAGCCAACTGAAGCATGCAGACCCAATATTGATGAAGCTCCTGTGTTTTATCCAACTGTTGAGGTATTCTATGAGTTAAAAGTATAGAACTCTTAACAGTCATCTTATCTTCTATGTTTTAATTATTACTTGATGCTCAATCAGGAGTTTGAAGATACACTTGGATATATAGCTAAGATACGTGAAAAAGCAGAATCTTTTGGTATCTGTAGGATTGTTCCCCCTTCTTCCTGGATTCCACCATGCCCTCTGAAAGAAAAAAATATATGGGGGAATGCTAAGTTTTCTACCAGGAGTCAGCAAGTTGAATTGCTGCAAAATAGGGAGCCCATGAAAAGGAAAAATAGAGGCCGAAAGAGGAAAAGGAGAAGGCAGTCGAGGATGGGATCTAGTAGGCGACGTGCCAGTTCTGGTTCACAAACTAACGCTGCTTCTGAGGCTGATGAGAAGTTTGGTTTCCTTTCTGGTCCGGACTTTACACTCGAGGAGTTCCAGAAGCATGCTGATAATTTTAAAGAATGTTATTTTGGAATGAACACAAAAGACTATTCAAAGTCTGATGGATTTGAGCCCAAGAGATGGGAACCCACTGTTGAGGATATTGAAGGTGAATACTGGCGGATTGTGGAACAATCTACTGACGAAGTTGAGGTATGAAGTATGAATAGTTAATAGCTCTTCACTGCAATTATTTGTATTCACATCTGTTGCACTAAGTTTATGAAACTTACTTTGTCAATCACAGGTGTACTATGGGGCTGACTTGGAAACTGGTGCTTTTGGAAGTGGATTTCCAAAACCTTCTTCCATGGTTAAAGAACATGTTTCACGTCCATATTCAACATCTGGTTGGAATCTGAATAATTTGGCGCGTCTTCCAGGTTCTGTCCTCTGTTTTGAAGGTTGTGACATCTCAGGAGTTTTAGTGCCATGGCTCTATGTTGGGATGTGTTTTTCATCATTTTGTTGGGTATGCTTTCTAATCTTTTGTGCCTTATGATTGATAAATAATTGGTGTAATATTCTAAAGGTTTCTTATCAATCTTTGTTTTCAGATGAGGAGAACATTGCAGGGATGTTATTCAGTTGTCTTGATTATTAATTTAACTTGTTAAGCATTCTATACTAGAAAATATGTCAAATAAAACAATGTATTTGTGTTTAATTTAGTAAAACTTATGTCAGCATCCAAAAAATTTGTTGAAATGATGTCTTTCAGGTGTCAAAAATTTGTCCTTTAAAGTGGTTATTCTGTTATTTTCAATCAATAAATTACATTGTAGTATGCAGGGTAGTTGAGAGAATCACATTAGTGAATAGATGCATGCCTTTATATTTTTCCACTAGAATATATTCTCTAATTGTGAAATAATTACTAATCTTCTAATTTTTCTTGTGATGTGGCTTGGAAACAGCATGTTGAAGACCATCACTTGTATTCACTGAACTATCTACATTGGGGTGATCCAAAGGTATGGTATGGCATACCTGGAAATCATGCCTGTAGTTTGGAGAAGACCATGAGAAAGCATCTACCTGACTTGTTTGAGGAACAACCTGATTTGCTGCATGAATTGGTTAGTTGTTTCTTTCTAATTCCTCGCTCACCCTTTTTCCATGATTCTTAATTATGTTTGGATAAAGCCCGTATTTTCTTCAGCTCAGCTCATGTACATAAATTATTACGAACGAACCATTGAAACTAGAGCAATTTGTAACTGACCTGACTGTAATATGCAGGACAGTTATTTTTTTCAAGATTATAAATTACTTAATTAAAGTATTGATTACTGTCTTCTCATCTGGAAAACATATCATGTTATGGGAAGAGCTTATATCTGTTAGTCTTCATTTTTAGCTCAGTTTTATATCTGATGGAGCTATATAAGGATATATGTGAATACAATTATGTGTACGAACTTGGTGGATGTCGGTGTAAAAAGGAACGCTAATGTGTTTCTCAATATTTAAAGGTCGTAATGTGAATGTACATTTTGATATGAGTTTATCTCCTACTCTTAAACTAATATTAAAACAACTTGAACAATTGAACCAACCGCATTGTTTAAAAGATGTGCCTACAGTTCATATATATGGGCTGTGTTTATTTTTTTGTTCCTCCATGCATTCTCCTATCTGTTTGTTTATGTTCTCTTGTGTCTTTTATTGGTTGATTGTTTGATACTCGAGTCATGTTGGTCTCTGTTGCACCCTTTCCTTTATAAAAGCTGCTTTCATATGATGCACAGTTCAGGCATAAAATTTATTATGTTTCCCTATGAATAGGTCACTCAACTATCTCCTTCAGTTCTGAAGGAAGAGGGTGTGCCAGTATATCGTGCAGTTCAGCGGTCTGGGGAGTTTGTTCTAACCTTTCCTAGGGCATACCATTCTGGATTCAACTGTGGATTTAATTGTGCAGAAGCAGTAAATGTGGCTCCTATCGATTGGTTGGCTCATGGACAGCAAGCAGTTGAGCTCTACAGCATGCAGCATCGCAAGACCTCTTTGTCCCATGACAAACTATTGTTTGGTTCAGTGCAGGCAGCTGTGCGGGCTCTTTGGGAGCTCTTGGTGCTTCAAAAGGAAACTCCAAGAAATTTAAGTTGGAAAAGTGTCTGTGGAAAGGATGGACTGCTTACAAAGGCGTTGAAGGTTTGATTTCTATCTTGCCTACATGTTAAATCACTTCAGACACTTGTGAATGGTTCTGTTCCTTCAAATGTGGTGCTATTCTGACGATTTTTCTTTTTGTAATTGTTACTACAGACAAGGGTACAGATGAAGAAGGAAATAATAGAGCAGCTACCATCTGGTTTGAAGTTGCAAAAGATGGAAAAGAACTTTGATTTGGATTGTGAGAGAGAATGTTTCTCTTGCTTCTATGATTTGCATTCATCTGCTGTAGGCTGCAAGTGCTCTCCTGATCGGTTTGCATGCCTTAAACATGCAGATGATTTTTGTTCCTGTGAGATTGAGCATAGATTTGTCCTTCTCCGTTACACTATGGATGAATTAAATACGTTAATTGAGGCATTGGAAGGAGGAGTAGAAGCTATAAGAATCTGGGCATCTAATAACTTTGGCTTTTCTCCAAGTAGTAAAATTGATCATTGTGGACCAAAGGTGGAAGATCTGAAGAGAGAGTTATTCCCAATGGATTCTAGTGAACAGAAGAAAAGTACATCTTCTTCTCCAAGAAGAGATGAAGTTGTGGATGTTGCTGATCCTTGTTCCCCTAACCATGTTTCTTCAGAAGCTATCCAGTCAGATTCACATCTTGCAGCTCTTGGTTCATGTGCATCTCATGCAAGCATGGAATGCCATAATGATTATAAAGATGAAACTCATACTGTGATAAAAAAAGCTAAGGTGGATTGGAGTATTGATTTAAATATTTATGTCACATCTGATGACCATGAATGCAAGTTTCAACATGTACCAGATGCACATGATAAGGAAGTCAGCCCAGATGTGAAGATTCCTTCATTAGTAAGTGAGCAAGAGAAAGTCTACAGCTTAGGTGCAGAAAAAGAACCTCACCAAAAGAAACTCCGTAGCAACTGTGATTCTCATGAATTCATAAACAAAGTTCAGACGTCATGTCAAGAGCTTAATAAGGATACTGGTTTATTTGGCACAAAAAAGTTGTTTGGAGTTGATATTGTTTTGCCATGTGCACACACAAAAGCAGCACTGGACCATGTCCTGAAAACTGAAGTTATGAACAATCCTGATGTAGGGGTTTCTGTGACTGATCAAAGTCAGGAGAAACTGTTGGATTATCATGTTGAAGCTTTAAATTATGGATCTATTGTCTTGGGACGGCTTTGGTGCACTAAACTAGCTATATTTCCAAAAGGTACCAATGCCACTTTTTGCGAATGCAGTAATATAAAACTGTCATAGATATAGTTGTTCTAGGTCATCATTATAAAAGAGGGAATTTCATTTGTTTAAATTTATGCAGGTTTTAGAAGCCGTGTTCATTTCTATAGCCCACTCAATCCAGGAAAAGTTTGTGGTTATATATCTGAAGTCCTGGATGCAGGGCTCCTTGGACCTCTTTTCAAGGTATGGTTTTCTTTTATTTTACTTTAGTTGCAAAATAAGGAAAAGGAAAAGCTGTATAACATGACAGTGAAATTACAAGTTTAATATGCGACAACTTCTTGCTACTTGCTACTGCGTATTTCTTCTTTCTCATGTAGCTGATTATTTATCAGGTAACATTAGAAGATTGTCCAACTGAAAGCTTCGTGAGTGTCTCAGCAGATAAGTGTTGGGAAAAAGTGTTGCAACGGGTAAAGCAAGAGATTCTAAGACGTAGTTGCTTAGGGGAAAGCGGACTTCCTGCTTTGCAGTCTTTGGAGAACATTGATGGGCTTGCCTTGTTTGGGTTTCGCTCCCCACCCATTATTCAGGTTTACCTTTGTGCCACACTTAAAAAATGAAATATGTTTGTTCCGTTTTATAAGACCAATTCTTATTTTGCTTCTTGAAATTACTCGCAGGCTATCGAGGCTCTTGATCCAAGTCATCAATGCAGAGAATATTGGAATTACAAGGAGAACAGTAGTGAAATGAATAATGGCACATCAGGATCAAGTTGTTCAGTAGGTGATACTAAGATGAAAGAGCAAGCTGAGAAGAAAGCACATGTAAAAAGCAATCATTCAGTTGATGAAGAGTTAGAGGTAGTGGTACGAGGACTAATGAACAAGGCTAGTCCTAAAGAGTTGAACATAATTCATAGAATTCTATGCAGCGAACCAGATAGTAGTGAGCGGCGAATAGCATTGAGAACGATAGAGGAGATGCATAGAACATGTAGATAAACAACAATAAACTAGGTCTCATCCCATCATTCTTTCTCAATCAGCTAGGTCAATTCTTTTGAATCTACATCTCATCAAAGTAACAGAGAGATACAGGGATTGAGTTGTGCACAAACTTTGTCACTGACTCATGACTTAGGTGTCAAATCCAATTTTGATCATTCTGTTATTAGCCAATCTTTGATGAAATACATGCCCATTTTAGCTTTGATATAGCAAATGCATTGAATCATGGAATTGAACAGAATCCATTGGTGGTTTTTTATCCAACTGGAATACAAGAAGTATCTCAAAGTAAACATAAAGAACTGAAAACCAAGAAAACAAGCGAGAGGTCCAAGAACAAGAAGGAATCAACAGCAGCATCTGACCTGGTTGGTGGAGGAGGGCTCTCCGGCAAGGGAGGAGCAAAAGGGTTGGTGGTGGTGGTGGTGGTGAAGTTGGAATGAGGGAAATCAAGGAAAGATTGGATTCCATGAACGGCAAAGGAGGAAGTGAGGTAGAGGTCAGGATGAGAAACAAAAGTGTGGTCAAGAGTGAAGTTGGAGATTGAAGAGTTGAAAATGGTGATTGATTTGGTGGGGACAAGTGTAGGGAGGTGGGAGAAGGGTTTCATGAGACAGAGTTGTGAGAAAGCGAGACGTTGAGGGACAGTGTGGTAGGCCATGATGGACATCATTTGATCGACCGGCGGTGGTTGCTCGGAGTCTGAGGGGATAAAGAAAGTTGCAGAGAGAGGGAATGGTATGTTGTCGGCCATTGAGAGCATGTTTGCCCAGCTGTTGAAGTCTCCTGCGCCTATTAGTGCGTCTATTATGTTGTTCATCTGCCCGTTTGCCGGCGACGGTAGTGATGCGACGGAAGTGGTGATGGTGACGGTGAGGAGGATGAGGATGGAACTGATTAAGAGAGACATGGTGACTTTGACAGGACGACGATACATCAAGATTTTGGATTGGGTTATGAAGAGTATTTTTTTTCGTGGAATGAATTATATAACTGACTTGTGTAACTGATTTTTTCGTCTTCCCGCCAATTCTAGTTCTTCACTTAGACCTTCCTTGGGCTTCCACACATTAAACACACGAATTAGTGTTTCACCACAACAAAATATTAATACTTTATATTTAGATAAAACTTTATGGAATAAAAATAAAATATTGATATTTTATTTTTAAAAATATGATTTGGATGACAATTTGGGTTAAAATTAGAATAATTGGGATAATAATTTGAATTGACCTAAAATGAGTTTGGATTGACCGAATTGGGTCATATATACCACCAAATGTCATATAAAATCACGAGTAGGTACTTATTCTACCATAAGCAATACAAGCACATACTGTGGTAATCACAACCGAATTCAAATGTTAGAACCCCATTTCTGATCGAGCATTATTCTCAAACAATTTTCTAATATCTAATTTTTACATCGAAGTCAGTAGGAACCATATATTGCATCAATAAAACATATTATACCACACAGCACTGCAATTCTCTATATTCCATATGCTGTATAAACACACGGAAAAGGCAAAACTATGTGAGATCATCTTCATCAAGAGGTTCTCCCTCATTACCAGCATTTGCTTTCAATCCACTGACATCTCCCGTTGGCAGCTTCCGTGCAAGCTTGATGACCTGCCACCATTATGTCAGATTGGTACTATGCAAGAACATCCTGTGTGTCTTACAGACATCAAAGATGTAGAAAAGAAATCTGGCAATCCAAAATCACCTATGATTTTAAGTTTTACAAATATCTCCATAGGCAAAAATGAACCAGAAATGCAGTTTACAATTTCAAGTGTTGGATAGTAACAAATATTAGCCAAACAGTTTAAGGATAAATGACAATCATGTCCGTCCATTCATTATAAATCTACAACTTATAAATGGTGTTTAAATGCGGTTTTACAGTGGAATATTAAAATTTTAGTACCTGGGACTTACCATTTCATTATCACAATCAACCAAAACATAACCTCTTACTATGCTTAAAAAAAAACTCCAAAACTTAACTGATCGAGGCAAAGTAAAAGTGAAAACAAAAATAAAAATGCGGATCTGCTACATCAAGGTGACATGCATAAGCAAGCTATAATTATTGCTTTATAGTCTCTACTTATTAAATCAATAAGTTATATTGCATTGCAAGAAATACTAGGCACATATCAGGATTGTACAAAGGGATTCACCAAATATACTAGACACATAAGTGAAGATATATTAGGTGCATAGTACCCTTGAAAATTTGGGAACACAAATACAAACCTTCTACATGAGGGTATTTACCAAACAAATAAAATGCAATATTTGACCTTGAAGGGGAAATCTCTCTGCACTATGGATACAAATCTAGCCACACTATTCACATGCAACGTTCCTGATTATACTTTAAATTTCTTAAGAGAGGAAGAAATGAAGCTTCTATTGTTAAAGACAGGGAAAGCACTAGTCTAAGTATTTGTTTATGCAGCAACTCAACAAAACACCCCTATGTACTAAGATCAATTGTATTTTCTCACTTGATATTCACGTATTATCCAACAATTTAGATTGAAAACAGGCATAACAAAGATGTTGACATTTGGCACAATAAATTTTCAGTGAATTAGCTCAAAGTATGATGCAACCAAACATTATCTACACGAAAAGACAGGTTAATGTATAATGTATTCCCAATAGAGAAGAGGATGCGTGCAAAACAAAATTTTACCGCATGGTCAAGATGTGAAATAGTGCTTGTTTGACAGATTTTCTTAATTTCTTCTACATCACCATTCCTATAAGCAGAAAGAAGTCTGCTGGCACAGCGATTTTGGTCACTTCGTAGAAAAGCATCAATCCTACAAAGAAGAAAATTTTTGAAATACGTAAGTTCAACGGAAAATTCTTTAAATCTTAACATATATATGATGCCTCATCCTGCTAAATGTATTTCACCTCTCCCATCCCTGTTCATCTCATTATGCAAAAATTATATTCTGGATGGCACTTAAGGCAAGAGTCTCATACAGCAAGAATTTTGATAGTATATTCAAAAGATAATTTTACATGATTTGAAATTCATTCAATCCAAAATCAATGCCAAGAAACCTCAGCCCATATCATATGAAAAATAATCCAAGGTTACTTTAGTGATAGAGCATCTATGTTTGACTTTCTTTTAAATCTCAAAGAATAAAGTTCAATCATTCCTCAAGTTAAAAGAGACAAAGACAGAAAATAATAATTTAGGGCATGACTGGAGTTCTAATCAGCGTAGGTTTTATAAGCGAGCAACTACTGCGCTGAAGTCCTTTCATTTTCAGACACTGAAGGAACAAATAGACTATTAAGAGATAAGATTAGTTAACAGAAACAAGCAATTCCACACCCAAGATAGTCAACTCACTCAGATCCCAAATTATAAGGATTTATTGTAAGAATCTGAACACATCAGATGGAAATAAAGCTTTCAGTAGTTATGCCTAAGGCTTTTTAATAAAGAATCTCTTTCCACCCAACCATTACAAAGAAATTCATTAATCACATTGAGCTTGACTAAACAAAAGAAAGTATGAACTTACTGGGAACAATCATTGTAGCACTTTTCTGCTTGCTTGAAGTCGTGAGCATAAAGATAGATAATAATAGCACCAAGATATGCCTAAAATTAGGGGAAAAAAATAAAAAATGAAAGCGGTTAGATGTGTTGGCACTTTAGCAATATGCATCAAGAGGCCAAGTCCAAGAGAAAATTGATTGCTGAGCATTATGACAAAGCAATTAACAAGAGCCGAGTAGCAACAAACTATCTCAGCAATCAGGATAGAGAGCTACATCAGCGTTGCAAAATCAAGGCATTGAAGCAGCTCAAAGGGAAAAAGAAGTCAAATGTAAAATAAATGGAAATGAAAACCAAGATTAATTGAATGAACTAGATACCAATTCAATCATTTAAGTTCCACACCTTGCATTGGCTGTTGCTTGCATTACACTTATCAGCTGCTAATCCCAGCCTCAACAAGAAAGCTGCTGCATCTGTATATCTGTAGAAAACAATAACGAGAGTAGCACCTACAAGGTTTAAATATATACACTTGAGCATAAATATAACTTCTCAAAACTGGAGAGAAATATTTCCCATATATGCTGTTCAGTGCAAGGTACTTAGATCAGAGATACATCGATTAAATTTAAACTAAAGACTTCTTATCATGAATGAAAAGAAAAATAATATAAGACTTCAAAATTGTTGGAACCAAAAATAGATTTTCATGCAAAATATATAAAATAAATAAATAAATAATTTTTAAAAAAGGTTTAAAAGTAAATAAATAAATAGATAAACCAAATTCTACTGCCAAATACTATAAAATTATCAACAAATACTTTCCTTTTCAAAAGCTCCATCACTAAGGAATGTATGTATCTATTCACACTAAAAATACATTTCTTTTAAATAATGTCGAGCTAAACACAAAAGACTGCAGTTCACAGAATACTAAAGTCAAACAACAAACATTCAGTTAGCAGTTTTCAAAGACGGTAAAACAAAGGATCACCCACTAGAGCTGATGATAAACAACAAAGTCTGAAAAATAAAGCACAATGAAACTAGTGACTTAGCAACACTCAGGAAAAACATGATTATCCACACAAACTAGTTGCTTTATTTTTTTCAAAAAGAAGATGATCTTACTTCTCAATCTTGATGTAGAGACTAGTAGCCTCACGGTAGAGATCAAAAGCCATTTGTTCTTTGCCATCCTCTTCAAGAATCTCACACGCATCAGTGTATAATTGAATAGCATCTTCCGGCTTGGCATCCTCCAATGCACTACAATTTTATTACACAGGCATAAATCAACATGACAAATACAGACATAATATACGTATGAAAAAGAGAAGCAAACATACCGCGCTGCCTTAGCAAGAGCATCAGAAGCAGGTTGTGGTCTTGAACATTCCATATACAAATCTGAAGCCTTTCTATAAAAGTCAGCAACTTCAGTCCAATTACGAAGTTCCTTAGCTAAACCAGCAGCAGATTCCATATGTTTAGCAGCATCCCAAGGTCTGATTGATTAAAAATCTTGTCAATCAACTATACACATACACATTCATTTCAATTCAACACAATACATAGAAAATAAACAAATAGGAGTGAGTGGGGGAGGTTACGAAGAGAGCATCTCTTGTCCTTTGGAAGCCTTTTCGAATGCGACCTTGGCCTTCTCATAGTTCTTAGAAACCCTAAATCCATTAGCTATACATCATAACAAACAAAATCACAAAAATTAGTGAAGCGAAGAAAAGAAGATCAGTAGTAATTGAATTTATCAAATACATACCAGCTTGCTCATACAAAGCAGTCGCACTTTTCCAATCAGCACTCCATCTAGTCAGACTCAGTTGCGTTCTACATAATCAATGAATTCAATTGAAAGAATCTTTAATAAAAGAGAAAAAAAAAAATGGAGGATCGAAATGAAAATGAATGAGCGATGTGATGAATTGAAGATGAGGAAGAGAGTTACAGTTTATCGGCTTTGGATAACAACTTCTGAGGATCTGAATTCGACATTGACAGACTGGAGATTTGTAAAGAGTTTTTCTTCTTCTTTTTAATTTACAAGGAAACGAATAGCCTGCATTTGCATCCACCATAGCAGTAGTCAAATTCTGTCAATTCTCTAGTTGTTAGATTTACAAAGGGTGTTCTCGTCATTTAAAGCTGACTTCTTTAGCATACTATTGGCCTGTTTGGATTGATTGATTTTTGACTTCCAACTTTTAAATGCTGTTTTAGATGGTATTTGAATAGAGCCTGTTTGGATAGACTAATTTTTAACTTCTGACACTGCTGTTTCATATGGTGTTTAGGTGATTGGTTGAAGTATTCCGTCCTCCCACAAACAAATTTTTCTAGATGAAATAAAAATTATTAGCTTCCACTTTTCTTCTTCTACATTTAGATTGAGATGGTATTCTGATAACGGGTAGAAATATTTCCGCCCTCCTAAAAGCTCTTTTAAGTGAAGTAAAAATTTTACTTTCACAGCTAACTTTCACTTTTCTTCTTCTAAATAGAAATTAAAAGTAGAAGTAATAAAAAAAGACAATTTCTACATTCTTTTAAAACTTTTAAATGTTAAGTATATGTTTTATTGTGTAATTTTGAACAGTGATATCCACTCATTTTACAAATAAGAATATTTCCTCATAGAGAATTGGTAGAAAAGGTCCAAGCAGTATCAGTTGTTGCTCAGATATTGTTGGAATCTTCAGCAAACTCTTAACAGTTAAAACGAATGCCGCCAAGTTTGGTTAGTGAGACTCAAAAACCAAAAAATTCCACAAGAGAATAAACAGTGAGAGTTGTAACAAAAAAGAGAGAGCAGGCCTCTATTCTAAGATATCAATAACACTATTCCATTGCCATTTACATACTCTACACACACCTAATTCAACAATTTACATGAAAATGAATGAAACAATGGGTTGACACAGTATCACACATGTTAAGCACAACATTACTTTCCCAGTTAACTAGTAGTTGCATTATATGTTATCTTACTGATGACCGATACCGGAATGTTAACAACATGTCCCAGATGCCCGAACAGCCCAATCCTGCCGAAGCTAGGTGCTGTGCCAGCTATAGTTACGTTTAGGGAGACATTCAATGCTTGTTTCTCCCCACTTGCTATAAAGAAATGAGTTGGAACTACTTTCATTGACACCCCATATGGAGCGCTCCAACCCACATTGTAACTCTCGTTGCCAGCAATGTTGGTCACAGTTCTTTGAATTGTTATAGATTGGTTCAGTTTTGCGACTGTGATCGAGGGCAAGTTCACATCAGCTCCATTAATGGTGGAATTATATGCCCCGCAGTCTTGACTGGTGTAATTCAAGACCACTGGACTGGATCCATTAATGCCACAAAGAAATGACATATAGTCATCATAACCTGCAAGAATAAGTGTTAGGCTTATACAAGAACACATAAACGCCCTAATGTCAAACACTTTGTTCTAGGAAAGTTTAGGCTTATGAGCACAGACACTGATCAGTTTTATGAATACTAGCATCTCTAAAAGTTAGGATTCTCATGCAGCTGAAATTTTATGCCTAAAAGTTCTGAAAATTCTTCAGTCTTTATGGTTTTAATGCCAGTGCTCCATTTTAGATTACTCTCACCAACACCTTGTTTTTATCCAAGTTCCATGATCAGATTTAATGCCGATGTCAATTCCTACAAATATCTAAGCTCTATGTTTACACACTTATTATGGATTCAGATTTTTGGTTAGTGTTATTGTGATCCTACAGTATCCCCATCCTTATGTATGGGCGCTATGTAGAAACAGATTGACTCACCAGAATGGAAAATCAGACCAGGATTCAGTGATGCAGTCGCATTTACAGAACCACTGCCCATGTCAAACGGCGAAGCTGGAGACTGATTTTGATCTGGGTTGGCATAAGCACGCTGAGCCATTATTGGTCCCCCTTTGTTGTCATATAAAGATGCTGTTGTGGACAGTGCAGATGCAATAGCAGCAGGACTAAAATTGGGAAACTTGTGCTTGATCAGGGCTGAAAGTCCAGCAATATGAGGAGCAGCCATACTAGTCCCAGACATCATTGCGAAGTTTTCACCTGGAGTGATGAGTTATGAGTGTAACTGAAGATAACTCAGTTTCAAAATATATTAGCAAGGTATGGAAAGTGCCAGTACCTTGGAATTCAACTGAATCAGTGGCAGAAGAACTCCAAGCAGCCCAGATAGAATTACCAGGGGCTACTATGTTAGGTTTCATGAAGTCAGCATCATCAAAGGCATTGTCCTCAGGATCTGGACCT
Organism: Cardiospermum halicacabum; assembly: GCA_031304145.1. NCBI lineage: Eukaryota > Viridiplantae > Streptophyta > Magnoliopsida > Sapindales > Sapindaceae > Cardiospermum > Cardiospermum halicacabum. Next base: position 11,427,835 of record CM062397.1, read on the forward strand.
CTAGCTGAGTAAAACATAACCTTTGGAGCAGAGTTATTATAGCTTGCCTCTAAACCACCCAAGATGCATGCCTTTGCGCCATATCTGACAATGTTCTTTGTAACGTCATCTCTCTCCAAAGAAGAATTGTAGTATCGGAGTAAAATCTGTAAATCACATGAAAGCTTTAGTATTGCCTAACGGCACAAGCAGAAGCAAAAAGACAATAAGGTTATTGACAGAGGACACTATCTACTCTCTAGCTACATGGACTAAATTGATACTGACGCCTACATAAGTTGAAGTATAAACATAAACAGAACAAAATGGTAGCAAAGAAAAGTTGCTGGAGTTTGCACAAAAGACACACAGAACTGCACCTTGGAATCTTCAGGCGACGAAATGATGATTCCAGGCATACTCATTGGAGTTGGATTAAGCTGGAACCCTATGACAAATGGATCCATGTAGAACACAACACCAACTGCACTGAGGTTTTTGGCAGTGTCTACAGCTTGTTTGATTGTAGATACCCCAAGCACAAATCGGATTGAGTAGCTACAAATCAAGAGGTTTCCTTTCACCAAATCGGCATTGAATTTACTGGAATCCTGGCATTCACCAACATACATATCTTTGGTAGTTGTAGTATCATTATTTAAAGCATGAACTGCCATAATTAATGTATACAAGTCACCAGTACCAGCTGAAACAGAAACAATGTACTGATTAGATTTTAAGATAATGTGACTTGTGCACATCACATAATGATGATCAGAAAATGTGAGATTTCCTATAAAACTAGTTGTGTTATTTAAAAAATTATTGGGACACAAGGGTAATAGCAAAAGATAACATTAAGCCTTCCTTCGATAGAATAGACCCTGACATAGACAACCAATTGAGTAGTTTAACCAGTGACAACAAAGAAATAAACCATCCAAGATTTGGCACAAAGAATAGACAAAGCATAAAACATGTGAAAATTGGCCTGATACATTCGATTATAGTTCAATATTATTCAATTCGTTCCCACTTCCATTGGCATAATGAATTGTTCATAATGAATCAGAACAATTCAATTTCTGATGCATTTTAGTAAGGAAACAAAAACTAGGCATGATGACTTAGAAGACAAACAATTAAATTTCTGATTCATTTTAGAAAGGAAACAAAAACTAGACAAGATAACTTAGAATACAAACTTACGAGCAAGTCCCATTCCAGGAACAGTTACATTGTTCCCAAGCAACAAAGAGTTTGTGTACGTTCTGTCATGAGAAGCAGCACCGACAGTGAAAATCCATGGACTGAAAGATGACATGCTTCTTGGTGAAGGACCTGTATTTCCTGCAGCTTGCACTACAAAAATACCAGCCTTTACAGCTGATAGCAGGGCCATGTCAATAGGATTAAAAAAGGTTGCAATGCCTGGCGGACGCCGGTTGGGAGTAATGGATAAGCTTATAATGTCAACCCCATCCTGAGCTGCCTGCATTGCACAGTGAAAGATCAAGTCGACTAAAGTTTTTATAAAAATGGCAAATATATTAAATAAAATCCAAGTAATAGATTCGCCTTTCCAACCTATTGTGTGCATGTACTGCACATATATGGAATAAATATTTACTATGTTCATGAAAGAGTAATTATTTGAAAAACTCATTGCTAAACACAATACAATCTATACCACATAATCCATACTAAAATATCCAGTACCTGGTCTATGGCAGCTACAACATCAGCAGCAAAGCCTCCAAAGCTTTTGTAGAGAGCTTTGTACACAGCAATACTGAGAAAAATAAGCTTCAGTTAACATGAGTATACAAGAATTTGAAGTGACGACATTGAAAAACAAAAAATTACATCCTGAAATATTTTGCCATCTGCATAGCAGACCATAAAAAGACCATTCCATAACCTTAGAGCGAATTAGGCATAAAAAAGAAATGAAGGTGCATAATTGAACGATGGCTGACTAAAAGAACAACTCAAGGTATCAATTGCCGTAAGCATTGTACCTATTCACCGATCGACAGTGGTCAGTAAAATTTTATAACCCATATGTTACCATAAAAAAGTCATGGTAATAATAATCTTCAGATAAAATCCTCAATCTTATTCATGCCAAATCAAATATCATACAGTAGATAGTGTACAAAACCATAAACTGTCTAGAGAAAGGAAAAAAAAAAAGTGAACATGAGAAAGATGTGTGTTTTTCATAACTGCCTAGAAGAGGTAGAATAGAATTGATTGGTTATATTGCAGTACAAACAGGGTACTGGCATAGGCATGTGTACAATAATTTTGTACTTCACAACTGTTTTCCACTTTTAGTTTTAGAAGAAAGTTCCATAAATGGAACAATTTGTTATAAATTAGATAAACACCTATAAAAGAAGCAATAGTGTAAGGAAAAGAAACTGAGATCAGATTATTACTGGGCATGAGGAGCCATTCCGCTTGCATTTCCAAAGTTATGCCCAGCAACTACCACTGGAACACCATGGTTGCCTGCAGCAACAGAAGCTGTATGCCTGCATATATTATAAAATTTTGTTACAAAGATGTCTGCATGGGAGTAAGAAAACGAATATCCTTGCTGATAACTGTAAGAAGATGGAGGTGGAAATTTAACATGGCTCCATACATTAGGATAGAATGCATATAACGGATTCACAGACCAGAAACTACAGATTTCTCCTCACTTCATGATCATGAGAATAAAGACATTTAATAGAATCCAAATTGCATTTGCAAGTTGATTTTACACTGACAAACGGGCTACACCTGAACCCAGGTATAGCATTGTATGTCGGGACTTTGCTGGCTAGAGTTGCACAACATTACTTCACTATATACAACTTCTTAACTCATATACAACCTTAACACAGACATCTTCTTGTCTTCATTAGATGTAACAGTCACATTTGACAAGTAACGCCCAAGGACAAACAGAGTGCAAAGAAAAATTATGGAAGTCATCAATAAGATCTTTTTATTAAGCCAGTTTCGTTTCCTTATCATTATTTTCTTTCCACTGTTATAGTTCATGTATTTCTATTTCAAGAACCACAAAGTTGAGATTCTCCTAACTAGGTTTCACAGTCCAAATTCTGCTGAAATGGTGGACACATCAATAGAACTACAAATTTCTAATATAATCTCTAAAGGGTGATATGTCGGTATAAAAACTTGCTTCATAAAGAAATATGCAAGAACTACACTCACGTGCCATGGCCATCACCATCAAATGGTGAAGCATAGTCTTGTGAAGCATTGAAAATTCCTCTTGTTATAGCAGAGGCAGCAAAATGGCGGGCACCAATGAGCTTTCTATTACATGAACCAGATGGGAAGTCCCTAGTAACCTCACAGATGCCCGAAAAACGAGCTGGGATAGGGTATGCATTCACAGCCACATCAGCGGCAAAGCTGGGATGAGTTGGATCAATACCAGTATCAACAAATCCAATGACTATCCCTTCACCGGCAGTGTCATAACCCCCTTCTTTGCCCCAAGCCCCCTGCGGTAAACCCAAAAACTGTGGCGTGTATGTAGTTGCAGTCCTAACAGAAAAATCAAGAACCACGTTGGCCACTTCCCGTCTCCTGGAAAGCCTATCTGCCTATAAAAAGAGATTACCAAAATAAAATTACAAACTGACCACAAATCACCTCCTCATTCCACCAGCAAACAATTATCCAAATAAACATAATTATAACCACACAAAAGTAAAAAACAAAAATTCATCAATACCTGTTCAGGTGTAACAAGAACAGAAAATCCATTAATTAAGTAGTGATAGCTGTACAGCTTCAGATACTTCTCCCCCTTCAACACCCTTCTCAATAATGAGTCATGAACTCTGGCAATATAAGACGAACCAGAAGCTCCTCTCCTACCGTGTGTAGAAGCGTTCCTATAAGTAGAATAAAATCACAATCATACATAAGTACATAATTCGGATTCTCATATACTCATAAACCAAATACAATTATGAGACTACAGTGAACTGAAAACAAGCTTAAACAACACTAATTTGTCTAAATCATTATCTACACAACACAAACATATATATACAAGAAACAATTAGAAAAGAAAAAAGCACCTGGGTGTGTCAAGTCTAGTTGATCTAGAACCAGAAACCGTCTGGTTATGCCGATTGTTACGTCGATGGTTATGATGACGGTTAGCTACGAACTGTTGATCAAAGCGATGAGAAGAAGGAGGCTGTTTAAGCGTGACAATGTAGATAGCTGTAACGGGGTCATCATCTGAATCATTTTGAGAGAAAGCGGAAACTAAAAACCCCAGAAGAAGAACCACCATTAACTGGTACTTTCTCTCCATATCTTTCACAAGCAAAAAAACAAAACCCTTAAGCCTTAACAAGTAGTAGTGGTAGTAGTACCAAAGTGGTTCATTATCTAATGCGCCGACGAAATGAGGAAAAGGAAACGAACCCTTTTCAGTGGAGGTGAAGATAAACTAAAAAATTGCCAAAAGGAAAAGGGAATGGCAACAACACACCACCCCACTAATGGTGCGAGAGGGAGAATAAACAGAGAGATAAACAAGGAGAAAGGGTTTTGTTAATTGGAGAAGAAGAAGATGGAGATGAGGAGAGAGGGTAATAATGAGTGGAGGAGTAGTGAGTTAAGCAAAGCAACTTTTCTTGGGTGGAGTGAAACGTGAATATGAACGTTTTATTATTTTTGCAGCAAAGAAAAATATGAACGTTTGATTTCTTTTGTTTTCTTCTTCCTTTCTTTGTCCTCCTCCCATTTTTCCGACTGTTGTGGATTCTCTGTCTTTTAGTGCCCTCTCATTTTTATTATTATTTTTTTTAATTTACTTTTTTTTTTTCCTTCTTGTAAATGAAATTGAGTGACCATCCTTTCGTTCTTCTGAAATTGTTTCCCTTAAAAAAAAATAAAATAAAAATTACAGTAATTTTCAAATGTAGAAAAGAAATGGAAGATTTTATAAAGTGAGTGGATGGATGGGAAGTATGAGTTGAGATTTGATTGAATAAAAGTAGTCGAGTGGTATTTGTTTTGATTTAAATATAGTAGTGGACTGTGTACTTTTTCGTAACCAAGAGTCAAAAATAGTGTGAGTTAGTCAAAGGGGTAGTATGAGATTAATAAAAAGTTGTATTGTATCCAACTAGAAACCATGGAAGAGTGCCTTCCCCGTGTCCAACATTTTAGGACACTTCAATATTTTTGTAGGGGTGGGGATGAAAATCTGCAATCGAATTAAATCAAATCAAATCGATAATTTCGGTTTGATTTTTTTTCCTCGTTTAAACAAATCAAAAAATTTAATTTAATAAATTTACAAAAAAATAAAATTTTAAATGATTAATATATATATATATATATATATATACTCATATTTAGATTTGGTTACAGGTCTGGAATCCACCTGACCCGACTCAAAAAATTTTTTGATTGATTCTATTTTGTTTGATCCTGATCCGGCTCGACTCTCAAAATAGGGGATCCTATATAATGTAGGGTCGGGCTAGGATCAATATTTTAACCCTCTTAATCCGACCCGACCCTATAATATTATATTTAATTATATAAATTGACTGTTATAGAATTTATACTAAACTCTAAATCTAAAAAAATTTTACATCGTCACAGTTATACTAAAATACCCTAAACCTACAAATTTCCTTAATTATCACTTTGATTTTATAACGAAATAAGCAATAACAAATATCAACGTCAAATTTTCTAAAATTGTAATAGAAAAAAAAGATCCAAGGTAAAAATTTTATTTAACTTTAAATTTGATACTTAAACTTTAATTGATGACTTTTATATATAAATTTTATTAATATATTAGAGTCAGAGCCGACCCGAAGCCCACCTTTTCCATTCAGGGTTAGGGCTAGGGTCAGGGTCAGACCTTGACTATTTTATTATAAGGCCGGGCGGGGCTAGAGTCATGAAAATTTGGCTAACTACGCCACTTGGCCCGACCCTGATTTTGATCAGGTCTATTATAATTTTAACTAAAGTTAATTATACTGGCCTCCTTTGTAGGATTGTAATTTACAGACGGATATACATTTTGCATTAATAGACAATTAAACCTCTCGGGCCCACATGAATTCAAACGGCATCAATGTGATTATGTTAGTGCGTTTGGTGTGAATGGTACAATGGTCATTTAACGATAAAACCTACCCTGAAGTCGCATTAGCCGAATTTCATTAAATATATGGACTGTTCACGTTGATTTTTAAATTGAAAAAAAGAAATAGCAAATTATTGAGATTGGTAATGATTTGACAGTAATCTTCTGAGTGTGCTAACCAAACCACTGATGAAGTCTGTCACTTGTAGGGGTGGGAATAGACCAGGTCAGGCTAGACTTTTGGTTAGCAGGCTCGACCTATATTCTAATATTCTGGCCTGAGCCTGGTCTACAAACCTATGACAGGCTTGTATTATAAATCTAGCCTGATATATTTAAAAGTATGTTAGGCTTGAAAGTTTGTTTAAAAGTATATAAACAACTAGTTATATTTACAAATAAAATATTGGGCTTTATATTTATAAACAAAATATTGAGTTTTAAATTTATAAACAAACGTAACAATAGATTTAATAACTAAAAGTACATATAAATAATATATGGGTGGGCTTGTTAAGTTATGAATGCCTTTACCTTAAGCTGAGCCTAGCCTATTTAATTAAGTAGGCTTTTGATAAAGCTTGAATCTAGCATATTTATTAAATAGGTTAGGTCAGGCCAGGCCTTATATAGGCCACATTGTAGGCCCCTGAAGACCATTTAGCCTATTCTCATCCCTAGTCGCTTGCTTTCACTCTGAAATCTAAACTTAATCTGAAATCGAAACAAGTATTCTACACATGTAATGTTGCATCCGCCTAAATCTTCCCACTACTGATCGAGTAAGCCATCTACCTTTGTGGTGTACAAAAACACTTCTAGACTACCAAGTTTACTAGTTCTTCTAGTTGCTTGTACCCGCACTATAGCTGACGAACTTCAAATGGTTTGTCGACGTTCCTTTTCTCGTCGCTTACAAAAGGCATCATCAGGATGTGTTCAAGACTTTAAAATGGTCATCAATAAAAGGTATGTCTTTTGAACTTCGATTTTCTCATCTTTTCTAATCCTAGTTATAAGAGATTTTTTCGTATTATCAGGGTTCGATGAGTTTATTGATGTGGTATTATTACTTGTTTTAATGATTTAGGGTTAGGGTTGTGATGAGTTTTCTATACTTTCCTGTTGTTAGCTCTTCTTTTATGAATATCTTGTTTTCTTTCATTGTTCTGATGGAATTAGGGTTTGCCTTTATGGTGAATTTGGCTAGTGTTGTGATTCATTAAATCATTACTATTTGGTTGGTCTGCATTTTGATGTTGATTTATTACTCTTATACAATTTTAATTGATGTTAGGTTATAAAAATAGAGCAGATGTTACTTTGCTTATAAAGGGATGAGTCCATGTTGTTTTAGGTTGATGTTATGACATCTTTATCAAATATTAGTATGTTATTGTTATTTAACAGAGTCCAAAACCATGATCTATATTTAGTGTTTGTTTACAGTAGCATGATGTTTACAGTCCATAACCATGATGTTGGTTCTTAATTATGTGCTGATCAATTGAGGTTGTGGTTGGTCTTATATTTTGTGGTTGTTGATGGCTTCATAATGTTGCTGCTTTGATAGTTTTTCTCATTGTTGCTGGTGTGGTAGTGTTGCTGCTAAGATATTGTTTCTAGTTGTTGTTGGATTGATATTGTTGATTTTATGATATTATTGATGCTATGATATTGTTGTTGGTTGTTGCTAGGTTGATAATGTTGTTGCATTTTACTACTGCTTGATATGTCAACTAGTTTGTATCTTGTTCATTACACTTTGTCAGGTCATGTCCTGATGGTCTTCTTTTGTCATTGCAGGTCTGGAGTTTGTTTTGTTATATAGAGCTGACAATTTTTTTTTTTATATATATTTTGAATTTCTCATGTTGTGAATGGTCTAATTATGCAGACTTTTTATTGATAGATTAGGCAAGTGTAAGAAATTAAACACTTTTTGATTGTTTGTCAGCTTGGTAGAACCAGAACATGCTTCTTTCATTATACAATATCTAGTACTTAAACAACTTCTACATCCTCAGACAAAAACAAACAGTTGGGATTTGGTTGTTGTAATGCTAGTTTTTGTGAACTTGGTAACCCAGCTACTTTTCAATTACATTCAGAAGTTCAGAAGTACTATGACATTAATGATTAATAGGAATATGGTTGTAGTTGCATAAATTCTTGCCTTTTTATTTGCCCCCTCTATTATACCATTGATCTTCTGATTGTGAATGCTGATTCTATCGATTTTTTCTTCTATTCGGTCTATTTGCCGATCCATTGATGCTTCAGATGAATTTATAGAAGAATTACTCCGATTGTAAGTACTTGTACTTAAAAGAGGCCAAAATTCAAAATAACCACATGTGTTGTTAATATTCTTGCATGTGAAGAAAAACCTGTTTGGATTGCTTGTAGTTTTCAAAATTATGATAATAGTTCTTCTCCTACAATTACACCTGCGATTGTAGAATTTTATTTGCTTCAAATTCTTTTTGCATTGCCTCCTTCCTCCTTCCATTGACGACTAGTGTAATGTTTGAGAAAAAAAATTAACTACTTTAGGCTGAAACTATTATGTCTTGTTGCAAGCTTCTGTAAAGGACATACAGGTATATATATATAGTCAAACACATCTATAACTGTCATTAGGGGTGGGCAAAAAAACATGCAAACACCTAAACCGAACCGAACCGAACACCTTCAGTTCGGTTCCTAGCATATTTTTCTGGGTGTTCGGTATTAAAAACCGAACACCCAAGGAAGGATGTTCGATTCGGTTTTGGGGTTCAAAAAACCGAACCGAACACCTAAACATATTTTAAAAATATTTTACATCTTCTAATATTATTTAAAGTTCAAATACCCAAAAAAAATCTACCTATTTAGTTCGGTTTTGATTTTTATATATTTAAATACTATACTTGTTCTATATTTGAATCAATTTCATAAGAATATATTTTAACAAATATATTTTTTTATATATAGTCAAAATAAAGTCAACGAAATTTGAACACTCAACAACCGAACATGTTTCAAAGTGTTTAATTTGGTTCGGTTTACCATAGGATATTTGGGTGTTCGAAAACACCTAGAACCGAACACTCAATTTACATGTTCGTGTTCGGATCCACTCGGAACCGAACCGAACATGTAGTTGCCCACCCCTAACTGTCATTCTATATAACAGCTAGATTTATTTCAAAACCAATTTTTTACAAGTTATTTTAATCATCTATAACACCAACAACCGTAATTTGAAATATAACACTCTATATAAAACTCATCCTCTATAATAGTCTATTCAAATATAATATTTTATTTTTTTAATAAAATAATATAAAAATTAAAATTTTAATAACCATTGTAATTAACTATGTAAGATTTGCAATTTTATATTAAAAAATAGACTTTATAAGAGTTGTAGGAGAACTTTTCTCTTTAGGAGGTGCTAAAGACATTTCTTATGGAAACTCGTTTGTGTATAAGTGGATTTTTTTTATGCTCGAATCTATATAAGTGTTATTTTTATTTTGTTCGCTCAAAGATTTGATTGGGTGGTTTTTGTTCACATTATTTATTTTTTCAAAGTGCTTCATTATGTTGAAATGTTTCATCTAAAAGATATACGAACAATCACCGTATGTCTATATTTTTGTGCACTTGATTAGTTATTAGTGTTAGGATACTTAACATTTTCCTCTTTAATTTAAGTGGTCTATCATCTTGACTAGAAAATATCTTTATGTATTTTTATTTATCGCAAATGGTAAACTTGTAAGTTTTACTTATTGCAAATTGTAAATTTGTAAGTTAGGTGGTCTGGAGGTGTCATCACCCTCTTTACCCATTTGAAATTGCTTACCTAATAAAGGTTAACATGAAGATTTAATGGTGTAGTAGTTGATTAATAACCAGTAAAAAAGTATTCAGTTTGAACATGAACTACATCACCATATTTTATTTGAATAATAATGATTCTTTTTAATGTAAAGAAAATCATTATTTATTCTAATTACTGCTGTTGAGGACAAAATTCAACGAAAAAATATTATGACTAAACCAATAAATTAAAAAAATTTAAAAATTTTAAAAAAATGAAATAAAAAATGAGAGAGGGGTTACAGTTAGTTAGTGATAGATCTTCAAATGCATTGGATTTGGTGGATTCCGATTTGTTTTCTAGTTGTAGGATTTTCTCCCTTAATTCTCTTGATCTAATTGAGTTAAATATTACAATTATTGATACTTCTTATATCCTTCCACTTATCATGCACAAAGGCTTTGGTTGCTCGTATATGGATGAGTGATATTTGATTAATTTTTTATTTGTTATTTTTCTAATAAAGATTTAAGTAATTTAAACTTAGAAAATAACTAGAAATTCTAAATAAAAATTTTAAAAATCTGAAAAAAAAAATAACTCTAAAAAAAAATTCATAAAATATCCATGCAGTTGAATCCAACTCAATACAATTCAAAATGTAAAAGCCCAAGCTTCATAATATACATTACAAATGGAGATCATTTGATGAAAAAAAAAAATCAATGAAGATTGATTCCTTCCATTTTTCTCTATTTTGCTTTTGTCTTGATATTTTAATTTTTTTAAAGAGATTTTCAAAATTTAGACAAATCTAATGATGTTGGTTAATAAAATGAAGAAAAATTAATGAAGTCAAAAATTACCAAAAATTGATTTTTTTTTCCTTTGATTTTTTTTTTTAATCATATTTCCTCCATTTAACATTACTATTAAACTTATCTGGGAAAACTCTATAAAATTCAACAATTTATTTAAAAAATCTACACTAACAATAATAAAATAAAACAATAAAACTAATATAATACAATGAAAAAGAAAAAACTAATATATTTGGATTTTTTTTATTATTATTTAAAGAAAACAGAAAAAAGAAATACAGCTAAACAAATCCTAACATGCAACCTTTTTCAAAAATTCATTTACTTTTAAGATTTAGCTACAGTACCTCGTGGGTAAGGTTATCCACGCTCTTTTCAACCATTAGATTAATTTGATGGCAATCTAATGGTTTAAATTAATTAGAATAATAATAATTTTTAAATAATGTTTTACCTGCTACTTGTTGTTGGCCTGTCTGTTTTTTTTTTTTAAAAATCAAATATATTTTTATATCTATTAAATTCAGTTTTATTTTCTATTTACATATTAGTTACAGTGTATTTTTAACCTAAGACTGATTGAATTTATATAAATTATATAACAAAATTTTAATTATAATTTTACAACATTAATTTTTAATTAATAAATATTAAATTGTAATATTTACGTCAGGTTTACAATCTCTTGATATTAATGTTGCTATTTCAATTATTTTTAATTAAATAAATGCAAATCACGGGGAAATTCACAATCTCCTAACGAAGTGTCACAAACATAAAGTTTAATTAAATAAATATACGAGTGGTTCGGAGTCTATCAACCAATGCCAAATTTAATTTTTAATTAAATTTATTTAATGTTACAACCTTTACTTGGGATTCACAACCTCTCGATTATTTAATGCGTCGCACTTCAATATTATTTTTTTTATTTAAATCAATATAAAATTATAATCTCAACATAGTGTTCCCAATCTATTCACAAAGGCGTTGCGGGTATAGGTTTTAATTTGAACGACATAAAATGGCAATCTCAACGTGAGATTTGTAGCATGTTAACGAAGGTGTCGCAACCATAATCTTTTATTAAATCAACATAAAATTGCAACATTAACTTTTGATTATATTCATAGAAAAGTCGCAAGTCTATGTGAAATTCGCACCTATCAATGACGTTGTTGCAATCTTAATATCTTTTTTTTTTTTATTAAAGTCATGTGAAATTACAACTTCTATGTGAAATTTGCAATCAGTTAACAGCAGTCCCATAACCTTAATTTTTAATTAAATAAAATAAAATCGCAATTCTACATGGTATCCGCAACCTCAATTTTTTATTAAGGAAGAGATTGCAGTTTCAAATTTTTTTTTCGTTTTTTAATAAAAAATTAATATAAAATCGCAATCGCTCCACAAAACAATCATAACTTATAATTTTTAATGAATGAACATAAAATCGTAACCTTCAGATCGGTTTGCAACTTGACAATATTGGTGTTGCAACCTTAATTTTATTATTAAATCAACGTAAAATTATAAACTCTATGAGAAGTTTGCAACCTCCCAATGAAGGGTTGCAACCTCAATCATTTATGAAATTAACATTAAATCGTAATCTCTATGTAAGGTTTGCAACTACTAAAGATGAGATCGCAACCTTAATTTTTTTTATCAAATCAACGTTAAATCGCAATCTTTATGTGAATTTCGCAACCTTTCAATGAATGGATTGCAACCTCAAAGTTTTATGATATTAATATTGAATTGCAACCTCTACGTTAGGTTCGCAACCTGCCAACGATGAGATCGAAACCTTAATTTTGTTATTAAATCAACGTAAAATCTCGCAGCCTCTATATGAATTTTGCAACCTCTCAACGAATGGATCGCAACCTCAAAGTTTTATGAAATTAACATTGAATTGCAACCTCTACGTTAGGTTCGCAACCTGCCAACGATGAGATTGCAACCTTAATTTTGTTATTAAATCAACGTAAAATCGCAACCTCTATGTGAAGTTTGCAACCTCTCAACGATTGGATCGCAACCTCAATTTTTATAAAATTAACGTTGAGTTGCAACCTCTATGTTAGGTTCGCAACCTGCCAACGATAAGATCGCAACCTTAATTTTGTTATTAAATCAACGTAAAATTGCAACCTCCACGACTGATTCGCAACCTATCAACAATATCGTTGCAACTTCAATATTTTTAATTAATTTATCATAATTTCTTATTTTATTATTTATATTTTACATTATTATATATTTTTATTATTTTCTTTTGTCAAAAATAAATGAATTTTATATAATTTAAATTATTATATTTTAAAATTAAGAATGTTTAATTTATTAAAATGATATAAAATATATTAAATTATTACATTATTTTTAACCTGCTATTAAATTTGAAAACCTGTTATAGCAAGTAAAAAAAATTATTAGATAACATTACTGAAATATAACTTCTCAGCACCGATATTCCTTTTATTGTGAATATATCCAAATATTATTACAGCATGCAGAAACTCATTTGCCTCAACAGTAATTTTCTCAAATTTATAATCTCGGTTGAGATGTCCAACTGTGTACTTTTGTAACTATTACTATTTCCAGAAGAATACACAGAAAAGAAAAAGGGAGACGCATCATCATTCACACTTTTTTTCCCTTTATTCGTTGTCCATATTTTCCCAACGTCACAATTTTTCTTTTCTTGTTTTACTTTAAAGGTTGACTTTACTATTGAATTCCTGGCATAAATCTCGGTGGTTGGCATGAAATCATCTCATCATTCCTCCTCAACATCATCATTTCTAACTTATCATCATTTAACACTATGGTCTATGGGATATTAAACTTATAATATTTCTCTCTCTTCATACATTTAGCAACACAAGTCAAACTACACATCTTGTGTCTTCAATGAAACACTATTTGTTGTGGAATTGGAATCATGATGATTATTATAATGTGAGTGCTAACCATATGAAAAATATATAAACATGGGGTACTTGTGGCCACATGGTTATGAATCATGATAAAGAAAGGTAGGGAAAGTGATCACAAATCGAAGTCAGTATCCACAAGACATCAATCGAAAGAATAAGTGTGCCTATGGTTTAATTTTTTATATGGATCATTTATCAATCACCTCAATTCACAGACATAGACGGAGTCCAGGTGGAAAAGAAATATATCAATTAAATCGAAATATATTTTATTTATATTTAAATTCCACAACTACCTAAAATGTATGAATGAGATGGGATGAGAGATAGTGAGACTAGTCACTCTGAGTGAAGGGAGTAATTGAAGTGCGAAGGCTCGAAGATTCAAATTCAGCTCGGAATTAACGTTCAGGTCTAAAGTATCCGGCCGTCCAAAATCTAAGGTTTAAGCCTAATACTTCTAAAAGATTTATAGGTCCAAATCTTTTTCCGAAACCTATCAACTTACAGATTTAATAAGACTAAAACTTCATCGAAAGAGACACTTTTTTTACTTACTAAAATCACTCCTCACGGTGTTCTCATCTCCGATCATATTTCGGTGTACAATTTACGATTCCAGTCATCATACTAACCTTAATCAATCAGCTCAGAAATTCAAGTGTCTGATTATTTCTTAATCACGTAATTCCAACCGAAACAATTATAGTTAGGAGGTTATTGTTTTTATTTTATTCTTTTATTTAATTCTTTAAACTCAGAGCTAACAAACACGACACTTCTATTTCCAAAACCCGCTCGAGTATTTTTTTATTCTTTTTATAAAATTTCTCAACTCTAGAATTGTTTTTAAATCTTCCAATAAATTCAGTTCCGTTAAGTCGGATCATATTATAGTGTCCCAACCATGGAGAAGGAAGAAGATACTGCGGGGTTGGTTCAAATCATAATAAAATATTGTTGATGGACCAGATCTTTGATAAATTGGATTCTCTTTTCATGAATTTGATATACAAAACATAAAAAGAGAGATTCTTTGAACTCATCATCTTTTCTCTTTCGGTTTTCATGTTAATATCTCGCATGCCGTTGTTTTTGTTCATCTAATAAGTACCTCATCACTATCTCTACAAAATGATTATGCCCTTTTCTTACTTTACTACAAGATTCTTTAGTTAAATAATATATAGTTTTAATAAGTAGTATAAATATAATTACAACGCAATTTATAAAATAATTAAAAATACTCAAACCGTACATATAAATAATGATAAATATAATATTATACTTTAAAATTTTAATATTTTTATTATTTAAAATAAATTATTGAATTTGAATTGGTAGTCATCAAAATATAAATATATTATGGTTTAATCTATATACGGACTTTGAAATCAGTGTTATGTTGGGATGCAATCCAAAGTCCCACATCAGTTAAAGAAGTCAAGCAAGACTTGTATATATACATCCACACCTACCCTAATAGAATGAGGCCTTTTGAGAGGAGTTCAAGAACAAAACCGTGCGGGCTAGGCTCAAAACGGACAATATCATTCTATGTAGGGTGGAAGGAGCGGAGCTCGGGGCCTAACAAGTGGTATCAGAGCCCGGTATGAAAATGGAGCCCGCAAGTGATCCGTATTCGGGGTACCTTGTGTCGAAAGCCTTCCTGATAATTTGGTGGTCAGGCGGCGAGTCCCGTTGGTGCGTAACGGCGGTGCAAGATGTTTAAGACGGATCGGACGGATCGGGTGGATTATGACTCGAGGGGAGGTCGCTCGAGGGGGAGCCACGGGATTGGTGGTCCTTTGGTTTGAGGGGAGGATTGTTGGGATGCAATCCAAAGTCCCACATCGGTTAAAGAAGTCAAGCAAGACTTGTATATATACATCCACACCTACCCTAATAGAATGAGGCCTTTTGAGAGGAGTTCAAGAACAAAACCGTGCGGGCTAGGCCCAAAGCGGACAATATCATTTTATGTAGGGTGGAAGGAGCGGAGCTCGGGGCCTAACATGTTAGTGGCCATTTTGCACTTTAATTGATTCTATTTATTTTTTCGATTCAAAATTTTATTTAATTAAATATTTTATTCGTAAAATTAATTGACATTGAATAATAAATAAATAAATAGTTAGATGGTTACCATTTTACTCTTTGATAGTGGTAATTTATTGTTATTCCGTTGGAGACTACGCAACAACCCAGCCGTCAATAATTATTTTTCAATCGTGTCAAAGTTTTCATTTAATCTATTCAACATGTTTCATTCTCCATTTACACCCTAAAATCTTAATATTATAAAAACAATTTTTATTAAAAAAATTTAATATCAAATCAACAATGTGCATAAATATAAAGTGAGTGAATAAATTTAACTTTAATATTTTAAATAATCAAATGAATTAAATTCGATGTTGTAATTAAGATATAAATAGGGTATATTCACAAACGAATACCAATTTAAAAATTAAGTTAAAATAAAATTTGTAAATTAATTTTAAAATATATACAACTTGTTTATAACCCTCATATAATTTTTTAAAAAAATGAAAAAAATGACTTAATTAAATGTAAAAATTATAATAATCTTGTTTATGGTTTTACAATTAATTTAAAATACAATAAAGTTTAAGTCAATAATTTAATTATTGAAAAAATAATATAAAATTATTTATATATTCATCATTAATTACAAGTTAAATTATCATACAAGTTGTTAGGAAAATTTAACTCAATTTATCAACTCCACAAAAATTATTAAAAAAAATTATAAAAATTAAGAAACAAAAACTACTCAATTTATCGAGTTCAACGGGTAAAAACTAATTCTAAATAGTTAAAAGGGATAAAATGAAAATTAACCCAAGTTTGGGGATGCAATGATTCATTGAAAGTGAATATCTTCCCTAAACCTTCTTGTATAGATGCATGAGATGACAAAATAAAAATATTTGTGTTTTTTAATTTAAAAAAGAGAAAAAAATCTAATTAAAGAAGTGGTACATTGCATGTCAAAACATAAAAATAATTATTTAAATAATTTTGCCCTTCGTAGAAAAAAAAAAAAACTGTTTATTTTGTCTATTTCATCCACTAAAAAAATTTCCATAAATTTTAGTTCTCTCTCCATTTCTCCTATTACAAATTTAGGTAAAAATTTACTATCATTTTTTCTATTTTATCATCAAAACATGTTCATGAATTACAATAATTCGTGACTAATGAATATTTTCATCATACAACTTATTTTAATTAAAAGTAGAATTAATTTTAATATATTTAAAATTATATTTATTATTTCAATAAATCACATATTTTATTTAAAATTTTATTTTTTAAAAAAACTAAATAATGCACTTGTAATATAACTAAAAACTAATATTATTAAAAAGAAAAGTATAAATCTATACTACGTATAATTTATTATTATTTTTTTTTTGAAATGATTAACTTTTAATAAAAATAATTCTAAAATTAAATCAAATCAAATAATAAATTTATTTATGATGTTATGAAAATATGCTGCTTTGTTAAATTAAATAAAAATAATATTTTAATAAATACATTTATTATATAAAAAATGATAAAATAGTTATTATTTCCATTAACTTAATAAATAAAAAAATAAAAAGGAAAAAAATAAAAAATAAAATTGGTGATAGTGAATAAATTTTTACAATATATTTATTATAAAACAAATTTAATAAAAAAA
Source organism: Cardiospermum halicacabum (assembly GCA_031304145.1). Classification (NCBI taxonomy): domain Eukaryota; kingdom Viridiplantae; phylum Streptophyta; class Magnoliopsida; order Sapindales; family Sapindaceae; genus Cardiospermum; species Cardiospermum halicacabum. The sequence continues at coordinate 11,445,275 of CM062397.1, forward strand.
TTATGAAAAAGAATAAACGGAAGTTAACTTAAAAAGAAAAATGACAATATGTATTAACTTCGAGGGTGGCAAATACATGATGTATTTTTCTATGTTAGTTTTTGGTAAATTCTATTTTTATTCTTTTGATAATTAGTTAAGGAGTGCACTAGTTTGATAATGAACTAATTAATATATATATATATATATATGTTAGGATTGCCTTGAATCACAAGGATTTTCTTTTAGAAAGGTTTTCTTATTTTGAATTTGGATCTATTTCCTAATGGTTTGATTCATTTGGAAAGATTTGGTTTTTCTAATTTGGTTGATTATATTCTTTAGTTGGAAAGGAAACAAATTAGAAAAGTAACTTTTATAACTTTCTCGATCAAAATCTTCATTAAACGAGACTTTATAGGCTTGGCAACATGTTTGGGCGATAAGTAGTTTCTCCTTCTCGCCTCATTTTCTCATATAGGAATATGATACACGAATTCAGTTCTAAACGATTAGCGATGACTACATGATTTTGACTTCTCGCCAAGCCTCATGTCGCCCAATATTAATATTAGGACTTTTAATTCTTAGGGACAAGGGCTTAGCAACTAGCAAGTCGCTAAGGCTTCTTTCCATCTTTTAATCTTCTAAGTTCTTTGCCACTTTTCGTCCTGATTGCGCTTCCAATTCCGTCCTTGAATATTCCTAAAAAGCTCAATAAAACCATGAGATTTCCTATTTATGCTCGAGATTCCTCATGAATAATCCAAGAATTACAAAGAAAAGATATGATAAGTCCAGGGCTTATCAAACAACCACCAACTTGAATCATTCCTCGTCCTTGAGCAACTAAAATCAAATAAAAAGAGGAGCAATAAGATAACCAAAAATAAAAGATCAAAAAAATACAAATAAAATCTAAACTATCCTAATCCACTTTCATAGGAGAACACGATGGCATTTAGTGTATGCCACAAGCCTTTTTAAACCCTTAGGTGGCTCTAGTAGAGGAGTTATAGTCTCCTGAGAGTTTATAAAGTATATTGCATCGAATAATCAGAATTAGAGCATATAAAATAAAATAAATTCAAGTATATATTTTCCAGAAAATCATGATAATGTAATTGAATTAAGCACAACTCTCTACATTCACTAGCCTTTTGAAGTATTCAACTCATTTCTTTTCGAAATTCACTCCTTAACTTTGTAGGTCCAAGAATTTAATTCGCTTTGATCTACTTCTCACAGTTTTCTCTCTTTATTTTTCCTCTCTAAATCTGAAGAGACTCTCAACAATACTAAGCAGCAAGAGTAGTCGGCATAAGACCTATTAGAATAACTACTTAGCAAAATTAAGAACAATGAAAATAGAGAAACATAAAATATTACCCTCATGAACAGTAAAGATGACATTTATTGCTTGGCACTTAGAGATCTCAAGATATAGGAACGATTTAAGTGCAATACAGATCTGTGGGTTTTCTTTTTGGTTGTAATAGGGTTAAGCTTGATTAAGAAAGATGAAAAAAATGAAGGATAACAAAGAGAAACTCAAGAATGGTGAATTATAGTTCCTACCAACTTCTACCCAACAAGAGCTTAATTCTTAGTTTTTAATCAGCTCTTCTTCCTTTCTTCCAAATTTTCCTTTTCAACATTAAATTCTAGTGACTTCCTTAGAGACCTTTATACATATATATATATATAAAAGAATAAGAATAAGTGTTGCTTTTAAACCTTTTTTGAATTTTGTATCACTCAACTTAATCGGTACTTTATCACGAATTTTTAGGGTAGGAAATAAAATTATAGTCTTACTTTTTTTTGCTAGCACTCAAATTGGGACTATATAAAGGCTACAAGTGTCTGGCTTCAACTCGACTAAGAATGTCACTCAATAGTAATTTTTCGGACGTGTTTAGGTCATGACTTTTTAGTAGCTCCCTCAACTCATAATGCCCACTTCATATCCAACGCCTCGCTTTATCATCCTACTACCAATAAATGCCTCATTCACTTAAGGAACACCTTCCAAAACCAATAAACCTATCAAGGGATATCTAACGAACAATTTTAGGATACCTATGTCGAGTGAAGAATAACAATTAACACTCGAAAATAAAATGGTTCAGCTCAAAATTCTAACATATGTATCTCCACTATTAATTCTTAATTACCTACTCAAAAATTTTGTTACAATTTCTCATACTAGTGATTTATTGATAAAGACTAGCAAAGAATCAAACATTCTAGTTACAAAAACATTGCTAATCGTACTGTACTTTTGGATTAAAATAAATTTAGCTCCAAATCTGAATATTATGATACTAAAAAAATTCTAATGCCTTAAATTGCACAAAAGAAGTATTTATTCAGTTCAAGTATTAAAACACTCACCCCAACTTAGAACACCCACAATGGAATCATAAAATCAACTAAAATTAAGGATACATGAGTCGAGTGGAACCCAAAAGTAAACTAAAATCAAGTATGAAATTATAACAAATTGGAGTAGATAATAAGCTTGAGTGACTAGTTGAACTCAGTTTCTCGTCGTCTACTTGTCGATTCTTTATTTGCTTCATTCGAGCATGTAACACAATATGAAACGATATAAATCCACCTAAGTTCCTTGGCAATGGTTGCCCCAAAAGTCCACCTAAGTCCCTTGGTAATTGCACCCCACCTAAGTCCCTTGGCAGTTATACGAAAGTCTATCTAAGTCCCCTGGCAGTGGCACTCAAATCCACCTAAGGCCTCTAGTTGTGATACGAAAGTCCACCTAAGTCTCTTGGCAATGGCACCTAAAATCTTCCTAAGTCCTCTGTGGTATGAAAGCCCGCCTAAGTCCCTTAGTAATGGCACCTAAAATTTGTCTAAGTCTCTTGGTAATGGTACACGCGAAAGTCTACCTAATCCCTTGCCTGTGGCACCCAAAATTTGCCTAAGTCCTCGGAACATGTGAAAAAACCCACGTAAGTCCCTTGGCAGCTGAACTCACGAAAAGACCCACGTAAGTCCCTTGACAATATCTCCTGCAAAAAAAATAAATGCAATACATGCAAAACTTTTCTGCAACACGCACTGAAATATATAGCCCTTCCTCTGGCGAAACACTCATCGGGGGAATCAATACCAGTATGCACAAAAATCCATACTAGGGTTTCATATAAAAAAAATACCCCCATGCACAAAATACGCAAGTTCGGGTAAGACTTTTGAAATTGACAACATAAAAATCCACTCCAGGGATTCACACGAAAATATTTCCAAGCATGTTAGGAACAAATCAATACATCATTACACATACTTTATCATATATTTGGAATAAGAATATAAAACATCTACAGTTTTTCGAACTAAATCAAACTTATGCCAATCAATGTGAGTTGTGAGTAAAAAATGAAAATTGGTGCATAAGTACTACACCCGTGACTATGCTTATATAAATATGCACCATGTGAATTTATATGTGCATCCAAAAATCATATTATATGAATATTATATTATATGAATTCTTGACATTCAGATATCAATATGAGTTGTAAGCAACATACACTAGTTCTTTGACATTGTTCTCGAGAGGTATGAAGGTATTATCTCTTCTTATAAAATCCCTAGAATTGTGTATTGTATATGACTTGAAATTAACTAAGTTCTTTTATTTTATGTTTCGTTTTTATTCAGTTTATATATTTAAATTAAGCTAAAATTTAAGTTCAATTTTCAATTAATACTATATTAGATTTTTATTTGAAATTTTAATTTAATATTATAAGATTTTTTGTAATTTAAAAATTAAACTTAATAATAAAATAAAATTCTATTATATAGGTTGACAATATACTTTTATATAAACGAACAACATTAAAAGAAATAACCTAATGAATAAAAGACCCCATGTGAATCTCAGACCTAATTTCCCTCATTTTCTTCATTGACTTAGAATTTGCTTTGATTCGGTCTATGGGAATGCGAATGCGAGCCTTTCTCTGATCTCGATTCCACAAAATGACGCACTATCGAGCCTCTCTCGTTGAAATCGAGATCTTTCGATAAAAATTCTCATAGATTTTTAACTTGTAAGCTTTTTTTTTGGGCTGGGTAATTCGTTCATATATATATATATATGTATTATATATATATATCCACACACACATACATGTGTGTATATGTACAGTGAAGTGTGTCTCAATTTTGTATCCATGTGTAAATTAGCTTATGTATAAGCACTGAAATTCAAATAAGTTTTTTGGTAGTGCATTGTGTAGCATTTTTTAATTGAATTTGTTTCATTTTCTTCTCTCGCTCAAACATTTTGCATTTCTTCTCTCGTCTTCTCTCTTCCTTGTTATCCTCTCATTTACACTCTGTTTCTAAATGGCAGATATAAAAAAAGGTCTGCCCCTCCATTTTTTTTACAAGAACTGTTCTTTAAGACCAGCCGGCTAATGATGCAGGTAAGAGAAAAGAGAAAGTGAACGTTTTTTGTTTTTCTTTTATTTTATTTCTTTCCTTTCTAATAACAATAGAGTATATTTATAATATTCCAGTGTTGATGATAACATGACACTAGTTACCCTTGGATATTACAGAGCTCTTGACTTGTTAAGAAAAACGAAAAGGTGTTATTGTTATCCCATTCGCAAGAAGATAATCTTATGGAACAAGGCCTACCATTAAATAATTATAATTGCAACGGATGGCGCTGCATTAGAGAAGAATAATGCTTCTTCTATCACTTCACCGAGTGTAAGTGTTTCTTTAATTTCAAGTGGTTGATTAATATATTTGGGTCTTTTCAGATAAAGAATTTAGAAAGGAACTCTGGCTAAATTGCTAATCTAGAATAGTGGAGATACTAAATTGTAGATTTCCAAGGTAAGACTTTTTTTTTTTTTTTTTCTGTTTGAGTTTTTATTTAAGTTTTGTTAAGGAATATTGTTTATAGGCATATTGTCATTGATTGTTTTGTTTAGTTGTCACGTATGGTTAAATTATGTGTGAAATATGTGTCATTGTAATGTTCTGCGTAGTGTTGTGACCAAGATTATTGGTTAAATAGTAGATAAATGGACGCGTTGTTTATTAACAAGGTTGATGATCTTCTTTTTCAATTAGTGTTACTTGGCATATGCTAGACAACAAGCGAGAGCAAATTTACAGAGGCGTCTGCTTTATTTGATAGAACTCAGGATAGAGCTCCTTCTGATTCTAGAGCATCGGACCCTTCTTCAAGCACAGCAGCCTAGGATTCAGGGCCGGCTTGACCAAACTAGAATTCGTGAATAGATAATGAGGATCCAAATAATTGCAGAAGAGAATATAAAATGCTAGTGAATTTTGTGCTTGGGTGAATGGGTTAACATTCACAGCATGAAGTTATCTCTGTTGGTACATTTGAATTTTGTTTATTCTCAATATTTATAACTATAGTATAGCTATATAAGACCATGACTGTGTTCCAAGGCCCGGGGGGCTTTCCCCCTCTCTTTTCTGCAGATTTATATTCAAATTTAATCAAATAAACTTAAATACTATATTTATTTCTAATATATATATACATAATAAATTCAATTTTTAATAATATGAATACGATTCAAGATAATACTTCTCGTATCAAACAAAATAGAATTTTTTTTTTCAAAAAGACATAAAACTCCGAAAAGAACAATTGAAGTTCAAAAGAGAATGTGAAGAAAACAAAAAAGTGGGTGAAAAAAATAAAATATTAGGTAGAGATGTTGAAGACATTGCAGATCGTTTTTACGTGAATATATTCGAAAATAACAATATGAAATTATAATGAAAAGGGCCTTAGGTGATGTTGAAGGAGTAGATATTACTCAGAATTTTGATCATTTTGCAGGAAATGAAGATAATTCTTTAGCAGTTTAAATAGTTATGTTTGTTTTTTTGAAATTTTTATTTTTTATTATGATTATGTATTTGTATTATTTGATATTTTAATTATTCAAACACTTTTATATTTGAGTTGAGTTTTATTTTGGATAGTGCGGTAATATTTTAAATTTTTTATATTATGAATTAATTGTAGACAAATAATAAATATTTTATACAAAATAATTTTAAAATATAATATTAATGTGTAATTACATATATTAATAATTAAACTAATAAAATCTTTATATTATGTACTTATATTTATATATAAAATATTAACAAAATACAATACAATATAATTTTATAGAATTATTATTAAAAAATTAAAAAAAATCACAATCAATTAAAATAAATTAAATAAAAAATAAGTAAAGCTACAAAAGTGAAATTGGATTATTACATATATCACCAATGTGCATATTGTTTTTTGGGAGCCCAAAATTTGAGAACTCCAAAGTTAAGTGTGCTTAGCTTGGAGCAATCTTGGGATGGGTGACCTTTGGGGAAATTTTTTCAGAAAGCATGCGAGTGAGGATAAAGCATGCTGGAAAGCATAGTGGTGATCTGTGGGGCTAGTGGTCAGCCTAAAGACTAGTCAAGTGATGACGTGACACCTTGTCACCGCGCCTCGGGTTATTTTGGGGTGGGGACCGGATGTTATAAATGGTATCAGGTCGATCCTGCGACCGCGATATGCGCCCATGGACGGAAGAGCCCAAGGCAATAGTCTAGTAAGGGTAAAAATTTTGGGAATGATGTGGGTCAACCACAATGAGGACGTTGTGTCCTAAGGGGGTGGATTGTAACACCCCATATTGAGACATGGTTAAAAGGAATTGAATTGCTATCCATATCACCAATGTGCACATTATTTTTCGGGAGCCTAAAACTTGAGAACTCCAAAGTTAAGCGTGCTTGACTTGGAACAATCATAGAATGAGTGATCTTCTGGGAAGTTTTCCGGAAAGCATGCGAGTGAGGACAAAACATGCTAGAGAGCGTAATGATAGTTTGTGGGGCTAGTGTTTAACCTTTAAATCCGTCATGTAATGATGTGGTGCCCTGCCGCCCGCGGATGTGGTGCCCTGCCGCCCGCGCCTCGGGTCATTTGGGGGCGAGGGCCGGACCGTACGTTACTGTAAATAGTAAATGTTGTACTTTTTGAAACACATGAAGATTCTTTTAAAAATAGTAAATGTTATACTTTTTGAAATACGTGAAGATTCTTTTGGGAAATATGCAAATAGCATATGGCACTCTTCCTTAGGCTAACTCTAACCAGCCACGCTAAATGTTATTTGCACACGTCCCAAGAGAATTTGTACGTTGTTCTATAATTTTAATAATTTTAACATTTCATATGTACAGTACATTACCAAAAGTTCAATTGTACTGTTGTCACTCTACTTTTATTTTTTTTAATTTATTTTAATTAATTGTTATGTGTTATTATTATTATTTTAGCAATAATTTGGTAAATTCGTAATATTCTGTACTTTGTTAATCTTTTATATATATTATTAATTTAATTACATAATATAAATATTTAATTAATTTAATTATTAATATTTTTAATTATATATTAATTAGATCTATTACATTTAAAAATTATTTTGTATACAATATTTATTATTAATCTAAAACTAATTTTTAATAACAAAAACTTTAAATATTACTATACTATCAACAATAAACTCAACTCTAATATAAAAATATTTGAATAAATAAAACAAGAAAATAATATAGATTCATAATCATAATAGAAAATAAAAATTCCAAAATAACAAACATAATCTATTTAAAATCTCGAAGAATTATCTCCATTTCCTACAAAATGATCAAAATTCTAATTAAAATCTAATTCTCCGACATCACTTTGAGTAGTCTTCATTATAATTTCATATGGTTGTTTTCAATTATATTCATGTAAAAACAGATCTGCAATGGCTTCAACACTCTAGCTAATATTTTATTTTCTTCATGCACTTTTTTTTGTTTTCTTGACGTTCTCTTTTGAACTTCAATTGTTCTCTTCGGAGTTCTATGTTTTCCTAGAGAAAATTTCTATTTTATTTGATACGAGAACTACTATCTTGAACAATATTCATAATTTTTTTTTTATTTTGTTATTTCAGAGTTAAAAATTTTGAACATATCATCATTTTGACTCTTTTTTTTTTTTTTTTTATTTCTCCTAACAGGTCTCTCAGAAGAATCATTAGTGTAATTAATTTACTCTTCAGTTTCAAAACTCTTCATTCAAGTTTACTGAAAATGATGACACACCTGGTGAATATGTAACACCAGCAGCTGATTGAGCTGATTCAAAGCAATTAATTCGCTTTCTCGAAGTCGGAGTATGATCACAATGTTTTTCTAAATCCTTAAGAATGGACCACACAAGATCAAATTTAAAACCATTCTTATATTTAGCATCTCTTGTCATCAATGCTTTAGCCTAAATTAACTACATAAATAAAAAAAAAAGACAATTTCAAAATTATTGAAATTAATATAAATCAAAAAATAAATAATGTATAATATAATGAATAACACTTACAATATCTTGTTCAAAAGCACCACTTGGGTTCAAAGTTTCTACTTGTCGATTACAACCTTTGAATTTGGAAATAGCTGCATTAATTACTTGCCATCTGGATTGTAGAGATCTTTGAGATCGAATAACTATTGATGGATTCGATAGTAATTTATGGTATTCGATCTCGATGTGAGACCAAAAAGTTTCACTAGACTGGTTTATCCCAACAATTGGATTTTGTGATATGTGTAAATATGATTGGCATAAAGCTATATCTTCTAGGATTGAATATTCGGCGCTTCTAGACTGATTCAAATTTGAAAATATTTTTTTTACCACATGATAAGTTGATAAAAGAAGAGACTTATATGTAGATGATTTGCTACCGTCTCAATTTATAGGAAAAATTTTACAATTGTTAATGCTATTGTCAAATATCAATCAAGTACACTGCCACACTTATTGAAAAAACAATTCAAGTTGTTAATAAGATAATTCATCCAGCTATGACTTATATTGCACTCGATTTTGACTATACATGCATAAGTTATAAAATTGTCAATACATGTAGTAGTGTCTGTATAAGTTATAAAATCAAGTTGATGTGATCATACATGCATGCATGTGTCTCTGTAAGTTATATAATTAATCATGTCCGTAGAGTTGCTGGAACCTATTGCACTTGATGTGACCATACAATTCAATTTGCATGTGACCATACAATTCAATTTGATCACACTCTAAGTTGATGCATGTGACCATATAATTAACTTACTACACCCTGATTTGACCACACTCTGAGTTCATTCATGTTATTTCACTTGTGTTTGAAGTGCATGCTTGTGTCCATAACTTGTGCATGTGACTTTTTTTCAAACTATCATCATTGTTCAAAAGTTATATAATATGCATCATGAATATTTGCATGTGTCTGTATAAGTTATATTTGCAATTTGTCTTATTAAATAATTGTCTATTGTATTTAAAATTAATTCTCATTGCTAGTTAGTAGTTATATATTGTTAAGTTGCTAGTTGTTTCTTGTCAAGTTGCAAAAGTGTTGTACAATTATAATGCAACTCTTGTCTATATAAGGGAGATATACGATCTTTATTATTATAACATTTTGTGTTAACTCTTTTATAGCATAATGGATATTTTTTCCTCTTCATCTTCTTCTTCATCCTCAAATTCAGAAGATGTGATCGATTTCACTCCAATTGTTAGGGAGCAGGACCAATTGCTTCTTTTACAACAAGCCTACTTAAGTACTCACAAACAACAACATTCTTATGAATCATTACTTCAATCAAGTAGTTAACAACAAACCATCTCATAAAGGCTCGATTCCTAGTCATAAAGTGATAAATTGTGATCGGGAAGAAGCTGATCGTAATTTGGAATGATTACTTTTTAGAGAATCCTCAATACAACGAGTCGATGTTTCGTAGACGATATCATATGAGTAAAAAATTATTTCTTCATATTATTACTGTAGTAAAAAATCATGATCATTATTTCCAACAACGAACCGAAGGTCTTGGCAGGCTTGGGTTATCTACTTTACAAAAGATTACAACTATTTTTTTGATGTTAGCATATGGAGTTCCAGCCGAGTCAAAGGATGAGTATATTAAAATCAACGAATCCACAGCTATTGAAAGTATGAAAAGATTTTATCGAGTTACTGTGGAGGTGTTTTGCGATGAGTATCTAAGATCACTTAATGCTAATGATGTTACAAGATTGCTTAAAATAGGTGAGAGTCGTGGATTTCCGGGAATGTTAAGAAGTCTTGACTGTATGCATTGGCAATGGAAAAATTATTCAACTATCTGGGCAGGACAATATGCTGGTCGTAGTGGGTCTCCTACTATTATCCTTGAAGCTGTAGTTGATTATGATCTTTAGATATGACATGCTTATTTTAGGTTGCCAGGCTCCAACAATGACATTAATGTGTTGGATTCATCTAACTTATTTGCAAATCTTGCTGCAGGAGTGGCTCTAGAAGCTCGCTACATAATCCAAGGTAAAGAGTATAATACTGGTTATTATTTAGCTGATGGAATATATCCTAAATGATCAACTTTTGTACAAACTATTCACAAACCTCGAGGTCCCAAAAAATGGTTATTTGCAATGAACCAAGAGGCATGTGGGAAGAATGTTGAACATGCATTTGGTGTTCTTCAGACACTGTTCGCCATAGTCAAAGGACCCGCATAGATGTAGAGTACACAAGTTTTGCATGATATAATGACTACATGCATCATATTGCATAATATGATTATTGAGAACGAACGTGATTTAAATGCAGATATCGTTGATTTAGGAGAACCATCAACTGCTGATATTGAGTTCATAACTAGCCATGCATAAACAATTTCTTGCTCATATGAAATAGAGAAGCACCCTTTGATCTTCGTAATGCATTAATTGAACATTTATGGAACAATATGACAATTCTGCTGAATAATTGTAACTGCTGTATTTATGTAATTTTTTTTATATTTTTAAATAAAAGTTTAAAAATATTATGAAATTATTTTATATCAAATTAAAAATCTAATTTATTATGTTGGTGTATATAATATATATATATATAAAAGAGAATATGTATATCTATGTAGAAATAAATATAATTTTAAAATTAGAATATAAATTTTTTATATTTATAAAATAATTTATATTTTAAATTTTAGAATATATGGGTTGGAGTAGTTTAAAAATTAAAGTGATAATATTTTGTAATATATATATATATATTTTAAATAGAGTGGGATTTTGAAGTTTTTAGATTGGAAAAGGACTTAGGCTGGCTCCAACGCCTATCTCCATTTCTTCAATTGCACAGATATCTATTAACTATTTTTTATATATTTATTAAAATAAAAATAATATAATACATTAAAGGTACAAGAGTCGAAAGAGTACGGTGAATAGTTGACTTCAATTTTAAAGTTGTACAGTGCTCATCTTCATTTCTCTTTTATCGGTAATAATATTAAATCCATAAATCATCTTGAAATTGTGATAGGAATGTATAAATATACGTGCCCATGGAAGAAATAAAGCACGGTTGGAGACTTACGTTAAAGTTAATTTTAGAAAGAAATTTTGCATTGCTATGGTCATGAATGCTTTGAAAATTATAATAAATATGCTATATTATGATTTGCATGGTTATGGTTGTATATGCTTTGAAAATTATACTAATAAATATGCTACATTAAGAAGGTAAATTTACGTAAAATTAAGAAAAAAAAAAGATAAAAAAATGTTTTGATATTATAAATTTTTTCAATTTGCATATGCACCATCATATTATTATTTTTATTGTAAGATATGTAATTAATTATTTTTATCCTTTAATTTTTTTATAATATTCCAAAATATGACAAATCAAATATCAATTCTTTTAATAAAATATAATTATAAATAATATCACAGTACTAATAATTTCGATAAAATAGGTAAAATATTAAACTTATTTCGCCCGGATACACCAATTATAATATATATTTAGTATCCAAATACAAATAGAGAGACATCCAAGATTCACTTATCACTAAATTTTTAAGTAATATATGATTAAAGAAATTTAAAAATTATGTGTATATTATTGTTCGAAGATTTTAAAGAAAATAATAATAGGGTATTTTAGTGATTGTTCACATCACTTCAATCCAATACTAGAATAAAATAAAGTAATATGAAAAAAATAATTATAAGCATTAATATTTTAAAATTTAAATTTTTATTGAAGTGTTTGCATTGTCCCAATTTCAGTAAGATTACCTTTGGAATTTTAGAAAAGAAATTCATATTTGGTGTCAATCCAATAAGTGTGGAAACATCACTCATTAAAGTAGTTAAACTCACTTTGAATTGATCCAAATACATAGCAATATTCACCCTTAAATTTAATGGAATAAAAGACTTGAAACGAATTTACATACTATACAAATAGAACACTGCACCAAATCAAGCCTCTCTCAGCCATAAAACTGCAATATAAGTTCTACAACTTCAAAACTATTTAAATAACAATAATGTCAGCCTACATTATACATACCAGTTGAAGTAGAAGATATATATAAACCCATCTTGTCTTTACAATAGCCAAGGTTATGGCACTGCATTAGCCTGAAAATTATCAACAATGGCTAACCCACCTTCTGAAGCAATCACCACTCTGCATCTGTGTAGTTTCACAGCAGAAGGAGATGTACATAAGATATGAACATAGTTGATCCAATGCAACATATCAATATAGTTATATCAATGTGTTTGACCCGAAAAACTACTCTGATCACTGAACAACTCCAAGGGTCTAAAGCAGTGCCATTGGTAAACCGGAACAGATATTAGATGCCACAGCCTAGAGCATAAATAAGAATTTTGAATTTTGTGGCAACCAATTTTTTCAAAAAGACATTAAGGTGATATATATTGCAGACAAACTGGTTCTTTTTGGTGCAGCTGATTTGTATTGCTTGATAGTTTTGCATAAACACAAAAGGACTCACTGTTTAGTACACAGACTACATTATCTTCTGTACAGATTAGACAACATGTAACAAGTGAATACCTAGCTAGTACTGATTTAATGTAATTGCAGTGTCCAAGCAATGATCTACATGTTTTATCAATAAAACATCCAATCTCCATCAGTAGAACAATTATATTATTAAGTGGAACATATGTTAGGTTTGGTCAGTGGCAGTAGTCCTGCAATTCATTTTCAACTGTATAAATGGAAGAAAGGCCAATGATTCTAGGTTTTCACATGCAGAGAAACAAACCAAGTTCATTTCTCCTTATTTTTTTGGGAAGGAAACCAAGAGTTGGAAAGTGAAATTTGGATGCTTAAGTGGTCATGTTTAAAAACTCACACTTAGGCATATATTTCTTTTACTTTCAAGGAAGACACAATGTTTCTCTAGTTTATGTATCATTAATATGGATTCAAGTATTAGAAAACAGAAAAGTAGAGACCACGAATGGATAAACTTACGGGGACTTGGAAATAACTCCGTGATCCACAATGCCATCCACTTTATCAAGGCTTTTGGCTACCTGAGCTGCAGTATTTTGCCTATGAGGAATGTTTTGAAATGAAAGTACAAGCAATTGTAGAGGAATACATTGTGATCGTGAAAGTATACCAAGGCTTGTTATTGGAGATGTGAAGATGACATCAAGAACATAATGACCTTCCTTGGTGATCAATGGGAATTCACCTCCTAGAGGATCAGCATGGCCTATTGAAGGCCTCCTCCAGACCTTAATAACAAAGCAATTCAGACAACCAAAAATGATTACTGAAATATGAATAATGAATTGCAGTAAGCTTCATCCACAAAAAACTAAAATTATACAGAACAATGTTCCAGTCTATGAGCAACAGATAGCATATTCAACCTAGTTAACTGGGTATGACATCTTGGATAGCAATGCACAGAACCATGAAACCATTTATATATTACTTATAAGCATTAAGTGGCTTGTAGTGTAAAAGAATCAAATGATCTTTTTTAGTATTTTAACTCAGTGAGTACAACTGTACAAGTTCACTCAATAGTCCAAGTGTAACAAAAAGGCGAAAGGTGATTTACTGTAATGAGCGCACCTCAGCATCGCCCAAGAATAGGTCATCAATCTCTTCAGCAGTTTCCAACCAATTAAGCTGGAATACAATCAATAGTAGTCATCATGCATGCTAATTTGCTAACTTGGGACTTAGTTCACAGCACAATTCATGATTTTAGCAGCTTACAGGTTGAATTAGAACTGGTATAGAACCATCTAGAGCACCTTTATACTGATTTTCAGATATCATGAATACTAGTTCATCAGCTGCATTCAGGATAGACTGCAAACAAATGGGAAGGGAACATTAACTAGAAAGCAAACAATTACAACATCCAAACCAAGTAACAGAACCAAATCCAAAATCACCTTCTCCTGTATTATAGACTCATCCCCCGGTGATCTACTCCGTCCAATGACTGCATTCAATGTCCCTTCTTCTACAATATCAGCATCATCAAATGCAAAATCTATCTGTAATACCAATAGGGAGCTAATTAATTATTCAAAAGCTAACTTATTAAAACCTAAACTTGATTTTATAAAAACGTAAAAACCATAATATTCTTGGAAATCAACAGCCATGGAAGACAACTAAGCACAAAATAAGTACTCACGAAACACCCCAACAAGAAGGAAAATTTAATAAATGTTAGTATCTATGCACACTTGTGAAGTATCTTGGTAGTGATCTAAAGGGATTCCAGCTATTGCAGCTTCACTAGCACTAGCTATAGACCTGATCAATAAACCCAATAACAGAAATCAGTGTCTAGGCACAAAAAGTAAAACAATTTGAATCGGGAATTACACAATAAGATCAAATACTCACATGGGTACTCCTACAATATCATGTAAAGCACCTGAACGAAGTTGTTGACCCAGATACTGAATGGCCAAATGGGAGACGACACCAGAACCTAACCCAATAACCATTCCATTTTGAATGTATGTGTCGACAGTGTGTGTGGCTGCATTGAGAGCGATATTGGTGTTGCTGGAAATGGCTGCTCGAGTTGTGATTTTGGTTGCATAGTTTGGTTTCAGAGGTGAGAGAGAAGAAGGCCATGGATGGGAAATTATAGCCATGTTTCGACTCTTGTTTTTGCATTATCTTTAACCTTTGCCCGTATTGGCAATGGCCCCACTTATCCTACTTGAGTTCAACTATGGGGCTTGTTTGGGAGTTGTACAAATCCAGAAACTGAAACTATTTTTATAAGTCAGTATTTCTCACCTTCTTCAGCTATCCAGGCATCTGATTAGAATTTAGATTCTTTTATTTACTTTCAGGGGTATATTTTTAATTACCAATTATATTAACAATTAAATAGCAATACCAATAATAGTGAGTAGTTAGATTAAATTATCTATTAAATATAGAATTAGTGAAAATTTATTAAAGAGAGGAATTTAATTAAAAAGACGAAGATGTAATTAAATATAAATAAAAAGTTAATAAAATCACCTATTTATTAGAATTTTATCACCTATTTATTAGAATTTTATTACCTATTTATTTTCATTCGTCCCATGCCAGTGGTAGCCTTTTTATGTCCTACGAGTGTTTTCGATTAGAGTCTCATGCGGTTGGCCGCTTGGTTGGGTTTTGGGTTCACGTCATCTACGATCGCGACCCTAGACCCGAGGTTTTCATCATCTACGATCGCGGCCCTTAGTTTGGACTTGATCAGCTGCGATCGCGGCCCTTAACCTAGGCTCGACCAACTGCGATCGCGACCCTTAGTTTGGGCTCGATCAGCTCTGATCGCGGCCCTTAACCTGGGCTCGACCAGCTGCGATCGCAGCCCTTAGTTTGGGCTTGATCAGCTACGATCGCGGCCCTTAGCTTGGGTTCGTGTTGCCTCCGATCGTGATTTCAGCAAGACCACTACAGAAATCCCCCATTGCCATGAGTGACATAGGCGATCGTGGCAATGTTTGTAGTTCATGCGTTATTGCTCATGCGACTAGTCCTTTAACCGTGTGCTATCAGCTGTGAGTGGAGCTGTCCTATTGACTTGAGGACATGTGTCAACCTTTTTTTTTTTTTTTCTTTTTTGGGATTCGCATTTGAGCGCTTTACCTTCGTTTTGTGTGAGAATATATACAAACTCTTGGTTTCGTTTTTCCAGTCTATATCTCTCTCCATAAAGCGAAAAAGACTAAACTTCTGAGAACGATTTCTCCTCTCCTCATTCCCATTGTAATCACGAATACTTCTGACGCTTTCTTTGTTCTTCTTTACAAGGTTAGTTCTAAAACCTCCATTTTCGGCCTTACTTTGGCTTGCTGCATTTTCACTCTAGTTGCTGCTTTGATTTTTGACCTTGGTTCTTCGTATCTGTTTGCTTTTCCTATTTCTACTTTGGTGTCGTCGTGTTGCATTTGGAAACTTACATTACTAGTTTGATTATGTTGAACAATTACATTCTCTGTTTGAATTTGTTTGCTGTCATTGCTTGACTTGATGATTTGGTCATGAACATGGTGTTTAAAGTGAAGGAATGATTCTAAGGGTTCCTTTGCATCCTTATTGGGATTTGTGCATTTGAATCGACTTCCTATTGAGGGTTTTCGCAACTCTTTATGATGAAGGATTCCAGCCCTATGGAACTTTTGAGGAGCTGATGTTACTTTTGGACTGTCACTTGCCCCTATATTTGTCAGTGTTTCGTTTGTTTAATAACCCCACCCTGTTCAGATGTCTCAGAGCAAAGACCCTGAAGCTTCGGGCGGAACTTTTTTGCTCGAGGACGTAGAAGTTCTACCTGACTTAGGTGCGGACGACCCTGAGTCTAGCGATCCGGTCGAAAGCGAAGCACTTGACGCTCGTTCGGCCAAGTTTTTCACCCTATCCCAAATAGAGATCCTCGTGCTTTGAACCTGTTGCCTTCGCACGCAAACCCTGCTTCTACCATTACTGTAGAAGAATTGGACAAGCATTTTGAGAAACACAGGGTTGGGATCTTTGTGGAGATTAGATCCCCTGAAGGGGGCGAGCGAGCCGATTGGGACGTACCTGGTTGGCAGACCTTTTATGTGAAAATGTTTGATTGTGGTTTTCGGTACCCGGTTATGGGGCTTTTACTATCCTTTTGTGAACACTATTCGATCCACCCAGGCCAACTGAGTCCTGGTTCTATCCGTACGATTGTTGGTGTTGATAGGTTGAAGGAATTGTATGGACTCAAGTTCGTTGTCGAAGACTTTAACGAGCTCTATTTTCTCAAGAGAAGTGCGGCCGAAAATGGTCACTTCATTCTGAACCTGAAGCCTGGGCGTCCGCCCTTGATATTTAGTTCCAAATCTAATGAGGGGAAGTGGAAGGATAAATATTATTTCGCTCGTGGGTTTTTGTGTCTTAAGTCGAATCCCCAGTATCCTTTATCTTGGAATATTACTGGTAGTTGTTGCGATTTTGGAGTGTACTTAGATATTTAATCTACGAGTTGTTTTCTATCGAACGCTAGACCAAATCATTTTTTCTTTTTGATTTTGTAGATAAATATGGTGCCGATAAATGCCAACCTGGTCCTCTGAGCAGAGAGCAATGCAAGGCTATTCTGAGGATCCCTGATAAAGTTCGATGCCATGAATCTCTACTGGAAGACTTGAAGTGTAGTCGTTTGTGGACTTTTACCAGAAGTAGTAAGTTCCTGTTTTCAAAATCGTTAGGTTGCTACATTTATAGCTTATTGGTTGGAATGCTTGTAATTCACTATATCCGATCGCAGAGTTCGTTCGTTCCTTGATGGAGTCTAAAGACCACTTCAGGGCTGCTCGTCTGGCGTTGCGCAAAGCACAAGAAGAGAGGGAAAGGAATGAAGCATCAGAAAAGGAAAGAAACGAAACTCAAGGTCCTAATCCCCCAGCCTTAGACGGGTCAGGAGAAGAAAAGGAATCCGCCTCGACCGAAGTGCCTACAGACACTGATAATCTTAGGGATTCGGTCGCAGAGGAAGGCGACCAGTCTAAGCGTCCCGAAAAGAAACAAAGGGTAGACATTAATGATCCGACCGTTCCTTCGGAAAGGATCGTGCGCATGAAATCGCAAGCTCAGCGGGCTGGGAAGAGCAAAAATATCGCAATTTCTCTTCCCGCAGATGCTTCGGTGCGGTCGAAACAGAACGTTCCAGGTTTCGTTTCGGCCACTAGTAAGTTGTATCTCCCTGAGGATGCTAAGGCTTTGGATAAGCTTAAATCTGCTGAACTATATGAAGAAGCTGTTGTCAACTGCTTTAAGGTATAATTATTTACTTTGTGTATCTTTCAATTACTTGTGACTTGATTTTTTCCTCATTACGATCGTTTTCCAGGGTTTGGAGCTTGTGGTGGGAATGAGACGCAGTTCATTTGCTCAAAGGGAGCAACTCAAAGAACTTTGGAGCGACCACAACAAGATGTTAACTGAAAAATTGGAGTGCGATCGCGAGGTGATTAAGCTCAAGGAGCAATTGGAGACGGAGAGAACTTCTACTAAGAAAATGCAATAGCAATTGAGCACCCTGCAATCCATGCTCGAGAAGCGCGACGAGGAGGTAGGGACACTGCAATCGCGCGTATTTGAATTGGAGAAGAAAGAACAAGCTCTAACTTTGGACCTTGCCAACGAGCGAAGCAAAGTCCTTACGCTCGAAGGAGACTTGGCCGAGGCTGAAGTTACCACTCAAGTCGAAATGTATAAAAAGGTTCTTACCGGCAAGCTCACCAAGGATGTCGCTCAATGCGAGCTGGATCTTTTGAGTTCGTTCATTCAACGTGGAGACTCTTCTAATCCCGCTTAAGTTTGTGTCGCAACATAGTTTGTATTTAGGATTTCAATTTCACATTTTGATTGTACGGTCGAACACTTGTTATGGTGTGTATCCCTGTATTTTGTTATCTTTCACTACCTTTATGTAATGCGCAATGCACCTTTGCAACAAATTTCTCTTTTTATAAATATGCCTTGATCATCAGTGACAAATCATTAACCAGAGCAGGTGTGATGGATCTTCACCCTCTTATCAGCGACCCTATCCCCTTTACAAGAGATATGCCTTGCGGGCTTAAGTCTTGTAACTTTGCTGCTGATAAGTTTGTTATCAATATATGAGTAACATGTGTTTTAATGAACGTTCGTGTGTTATTTTGAGAGTAATAGTACATTCGCTCGCACGTACCCACTCCTAATTTTGAACGATCGCATGTCCGTGAACGATGGAGTTATCTTCTTCATGCCACCGCCATGGGCCTTACGTGGGCTTTTCGAACGTGAGTCAACATAGGAATGTTCCTTAAGCATGCCACTGCCATGGGTCTTATGTGGGCTTTTCGATCTCATGTTGATATACAACGTATTTGGCTGTTGCGCCACTGCCATGGGTCTTACGTGGGCTTAGTAATTTGCAATTGTACAAGGTTTGAATAAACAACTTCTCATGTGACGGAATAGACTTTTATTCATGGAGAAATGAGCCTCGTTAAAAACCCCAATGGGGAAAAGAGTGCCCTCTAACATTACAACGATCAATTGAAAGATTTCTTAAAAATAATACCTTTTTAAATGGAGAATATTCCAGCTATGCTCTATCTCCTTCCCATCTAGAGTCACCAATTTGTACGCTCCCTTCCCTGTCCCTCGTTGAACTTGATACGGTCCTTCCTAGTTTGCTCCTAGTTTCCCATGTCTGTGTTCTTTCGTATTTTGGAAATTTTTCCGGAGGACCCAATCTCCTGGTTGAAATGCTCGCGCTCGCACCCTTCGATTGTAATGTTTTGCGATCGACTCCTGGTACTTACGTACCCTTGAAACAACTCTTTCTCTCGTCTCGTTAAGCGTGTCTCTCTCGAATGCAAGTATATGATTATTCTCTTCTAGTGAAATCGAACCACGCATAGAATTCTGTATGTGTTCTGTTGGTAGTACAGCTTCTGCCCCGTAAACCATTGCGAATGGAGACTGCAGTGTGGACGTACGAGGAGTAGTTCTGAAGGACCACAAGACTTCAGGGAGAATTTCTGGCCACCAACCTTTAGCCGCTTCTAGTCGCTTTTTTAGAATGTCTAAAATGGCCTTATTTGATGCTTCTGCTTGTCTGTTTGCTTGCGAGTATCTTGGGGTAGAAAACGTGAGCTTAATGTTGTGCGAAGAGCAAAAGTCTTTAACTGCTTGCGAAGCGAACTGTGGGTCGTTATCCGTGTGTATTTCTCTCGGAATTCCGAATCGGCAAATAACATTTTTCCATAAAAATTTTTGCACTTCTTGCTCTCGCACCTTCTCATAGGCCTCAACCTCCACCCATTTCGTGAAATAGTCCATGACCAATAATATGAATCGCTTTCGCCCGTGTGCCGAAGTTGGGAAAGGTCCGACGATATCCATTCCCCACTTATCGAATGGCCACGAAGCAGTGATGCTATTCAGCGTCACAGCAGGCATTCCTGAGATCCCCGCGAATCTCTGACATTTGTCGCATTTTTGAACTAATTTTGCCGCGTCTGCCTTCATACTTGGCCAGTAATACCCGACCCTGTGACATCGAAAAGCCAGACTTCGACCACCTGAATGATTTCCAGTGCTGCCTTCATGTAGCTCCCCAAGGATTTTGTTTCCTTCCTCTACCCCCAAGCATTTCATATACGGCCCCTCGATAGACCGTTTGAACAACTTACCTTCAATCAAGCAAAATCTAGCTGCTTGTACTTTAAGCTTTCTTACTTCTTTCGCGTGCTCCGGCAGCTCGTCGAAGGAGGTAATGAGTAATTGGGATTCTCCAATCCCCGATCTCAACATTCTGAACCTCCTGTAGCTCATCTAGAAGTGATTTCTAGAGGATGACATATACGATAGGTCCCTCTAACTCGTCGTGTCTAACCAGGGCTCCCAAATTTGCCATCGCGTCTGCCCGTACATTCTGTTCTCTCGGGATCTGTTCAAGTTGTATCTTTGGGAATTGTTCCATGAGGTACTTCACCAGCACTAAGTATTTTGCCATTTTTTCCCCACGTGCTTAATATGTTCCATTCACCTGGTTGACGACTAATTAAGAATCGCACTTCACCATTAAGTTCCGCGCCCCACTAAGATACGCTACTTTCAACCCAGCAATTAGAGCCTCGTACTCTACCTCGTTATTGGTGGTTGCAAATTTGCATCTCACGGCTTGCTGGATCGGGGGCAAGCCTGGTGGTTTTAAGTAGATCCCTAGCCCGGTTCCCTTGGCTTGGCACGCCCCATCTACCTCCAACAACCATTCCTCCTCGACCTTTGTTTCACATGAGAGTACTCCAGTCAGACCCTTGGGTTCTTCGAATTCCACCAGGAAGTCGGCTAGCGCCTGAGCCTTTACTGCTGTCTTTGCCATGAATGATATATCAAATTCACTCAGCTCAATGGCCCATTTCATGAGTCGCCCAGATTTGTCCGGCGAATGTATGATGTTCTTCAAAGGTAACGATGTCACTACCTTGATCGGATGCCCTTGAAAATAATCCCGCAATTTCCTTGCTGCATACACCAGGCTCAACACCTTTTTCTCAGCTTGTGGGTAACGTGTCTCTAAATCTTGTAATATTTTGCTGACAAAATATACCGGATTTTGCTTTTTATCCATCTCCTTAGCTAAGACTGCACTTACCGCACGCCCAAATGTGGAGATATATAGAAAGAGCACTTCCCCTTGCTCGGCCTTTGCTAGCAATGGGGGGTTTCGTCAAGAAGTCCTTGATTTCTCGTAATGTAGCCCTACATTCGTCCGTCCATTGGAATTCCTTACTTTTCTTTAGAGCATTGAAGAATGGTTGGAACTTCTCCGATGCCTTTGGAATAAAGCGGGTGAGAGCGGCTAGCCTTCCGGTAAGCTTCTAAACCTCTCTCTTATTGTAAGGATCGGACAGTTTTAGGAGGTGACCGGAGCTGATCCGGGTCAGCTTCGATTCCTCTTTTAGTGATTAGATATCCCAAAAAAATTTCTGCTTTCACTCCAAAGCTACACTTGGTGGGGTTTAACTTCATGTTATACTTCCTCAAAGTATCGAAAGCCTCGCTCAAATGCCGGATGTGCAACCCGATCGCCTTTGATTTCACCAGCATATCATCTATATAGACTTCCATTGTGTCACCCAACTTATCTGAAAACATTCTGTTCATCAACCTCTGATAGGTTGAACCTGCATTCTTCAAACCAAATGGCATTACCTTGTAACAGTAGATACCTCTCTCTGTGATGAAGGATGTCTTTTCTTGATCATTTGGATTCATGAGAATCTGATTATAACCCGAATAAGCATCCATGAAACTCAGCATTTCATACCCGACCGTAGCGTCAACCATCATGTCTATGTGCGGAAAAGGAAATGGGTCCTTCGGGCATGCCTTGTTCAGGTCCGTGAAGTCAATACATATCCTCCATTTTCCATTATTCTTTTTAACCACCACCATATTAGCTAGCCATTCTGGATACTGAACCTCTCTGATACTTCCATTCTCCAGCAACTTTTCCACCTCTTCATTAATAATCTTATTTCTTTCAGGAGCAAATTTCCTTCTCTTCTGTTTTATTGGCTTCACTCCTGGTTCGACATTGAGCGTATGTGTTATGACCGATTCACTAATCCCCGTCATATCAGAATGCGACCACGCGAAACAGTTCATATTTTTTTGTAGGAACGCGATCAACTCCCCTTTTAGCACGGGGTCGAGGGCGGAGCCTACAAATACGCGTTTCTCCGGCTGACTCTGATCTAACACTATCTCGTCCACTTGGTCATCGGTTGGGTCACCTTGTCCCTCCGTCCCCTCTTGCTGTAATTGCTACAACCCTTCCGTACTTGTCCTCAGTGCATTGAAGTAGCATTCCCGAGACTGCTTCTGCTCTCCAAAAATAATCCCCTCACCATTTCCCGTAGGGAATTTTATGACCTAATGATACGTTGAGGGGACGGCTTTCATCTTATGAAACCAAGGCCTTCCCAATATCACGTTGTACGCCGAGCACAAATTTTTTATCATAAAGGTGGTATATAGATTCACTCCCCCTGCATACACCATCAGGTCAATCTCTCCCATTGTGCTTTTCGACTCTCCACTGAACCCAATTAATGACACTGTTTTCTTTCGTATCTTCGCCTCATCTAACTGCATTGCTTTTAGTGTGGACGAAAATAACAAATTTGCCGAACTGCCATTGTCGACTAGAACCCTTCTGACATTCAAGTTGGCGATCATGATTTGTATTACCAGCGCATCATGATGAGGTTGGATGACGTGACGTGCATCATCTTCCGAGAAAACGATTTTCGTCCCTTCTTGATTTTCCTTATGCACACTTTGTACATTCATTACTTCTCTAACCTTCCTCTTCGCCCACGAGCGTGTGCTTCCACTCAACTCCGATCCCCCGCAATCATGTTGATGGTTCGAGCTGGAGCTCGTGGTGATTTGGATTGACTACCACTGGCTCCCCCACCTTTCTCACTAGCCTTTTCCAAGATTCTTTCCCCTTCTCACTCATAAACTCCTTTAGCCTTCCTGTTTTTAAGAGGTGAACAATCTCTTTCCGTAGAGCGTAGCATTGTTCCGTGTTGTGGTCATGATCTCGATGGAACTCACAATACTTGTTCATGTCTTTCGGCCCATCCGCCACACGTCGTTCCGGCCATCGCACACTTTCTCCCATCCCTTTCATCACAAATACTACTTCTCTTGCTGGGAGGTTTAGAGGATACGGTACAAATTCCTTGGGTCGAATGTCTCTCAGACGGAACCCGCGATCGCAACTCAACTCCGATCCCCCCACAATCATGTTGATGGTTCGAGCTGGAGCTCGTGGTGATTTGGACTGACTACCACTGGCTCCCCCACCTTTCTCACTAGCCTTTTCCAAGATTCTTTCCCCTTCTCACTCATAAACTCCTTTAGCCTTCCGGTTTTTAAGAGGTGAACAATCTCTTTCCGTAGAGCGTAGCATTGTTCCGTGTTGTGGTCATGATCTCGATGGAACTCACAATACTTGTTCATGTCTTTCGGCCCATCCGCCACACGTCGTTCCGGCCATCGCACACTTTCTCCCATCCCTTTCATCACAGATACTACTTCTCTTGCTGGGAGGTTCAGAGGATACGGTACAAATTCCTTGGGTCGAGTGTCTCTCAGACGGAACCCGCGATCGCAGCCCCGTGGAGGTTGCGGTGGGTTTCGCCTCCTACTGTGCGCTGGGGACCGATCTCGTTCGGATTTTCTTTTTTCGGCTGTAGGCATGTCCTCTCCCTTCGCATCTCTGTGCTTTCTTTTTTCTAAATCGTCTTCATAAGCTATCCATCCCTCGACTTCATCCGACAATTCGGAGAATGTTTTCGGCTTTTTCCTAGTCAACTCGATATGGACTCGCGTGTCCTTGATCAACCCTTTAATAAAGGCTGATACGGCCGCCTTCTCACGACAATTCGATACTGAAGCTTTGGTATCGTTAAACCGTTTCAAATACCTTCTCAAAGTTTCATTCTTTTTCTGATACAACTCATAAAGATCTTCCTCATCTACCTCTGGCTTTTTATTATGGGAAAAATGCGATACAAACTTGATCATAAGTTCTGCAAATGAGTCAATACTATTTTGTGGTAGAGATAAGAATCATCTTCGTGCTGACCCCGTCAGGGTGGAGCTAAAAGCCTTCGACACGACAGCCTTGTACGTGTCCTCCGGGATGTTGCACGTCACCATCCTGTTTTTGTACTCGGCAACGTGATCTTCGGGATCAGTGCTCCCATCATACTGCTTTCCTTGGGGCATTGCAAATTTCTTTGGCATCATAGTGGATGAAATCCTCTGAGTGAATGAGTTATCCATAAACCTAGTCGTGGCCTCTCTAAGTGTTATTGTCTTTGGCACTTTGCTACCCAGCGACTTTGTCAGTTCTGACCATTTTTCCTCCAACCAGGCTTCCTTCTTTTTACCTTGATCAACATCTGCTCCTTTAGGAGAGCCTCCTTCACTTTCTGTGTAATATTTGTAATCCAGGTCCTCTGCCTCGTCCCCTTCAGTGTCAAACGACAATGCCCTCTCCCTCAATAGACTGCCTCTGTCGCCTGTTGTTGATTTCCCACCATTCTAATTTCACCTCTTCTTGAGTTCATTATTCTCCACAGTGAGTTGACCCAGAGCTTCCTTATGTGCTTTCACCTCCGATAGTAATGTAGCGATTTGCTCCTCAGTTGTTGGCGTTGCAACCTCCCTTGTACTCATCTTCTATTCCGCAAATACTCTCGTTGGTATTTCAATGAAACCTCTTGGGCCCCACGGTGGGCGCCAAACTGTGAACTTCGAAATATTCACAATCAGAAGATCCAATGAATTGATCTCATTCTTTGTTCTGTGAATCCCAGGAAGTTTCAATCTAGAGAAATTTCTACAGAGTTTCTGTAAAGTCTCCTTTTCTTTTTTTAGGTTTCTGTATTTATAGCGTTCCTTTATGCAGTATTTCAGTTTCTCTCAACTTGTTCCTTAATTTTCCAGTTATTATCTAGGTGTTATTCATCTTTATCGGTTACTTGAATTCGAATTCATATTTATATCTTATTATCCGATTTACTATGATTTTTAGAATTTTATTACCTATTTATTTTCATTCGTCCCATGCCAGTGGTAGCCTTTTTGTGTCCTACGGGTGTTTTCGATTAGAGTCTCATGCGGTTGGCCGCTTGGTTGGGTTTTGGGTTCACGTCATCTACGATCGCGACCCTGGACCCGAGGTTTTCATCATACGATCGCGGCCCTTAGTTTGGGCTCGATCAGCTACGATCGCGGCCCTTAACCTGGGCTCGACCAGCTGCGATCGCGGCCCTTAGTTTGGGCTCGATCAGCTCTGATCGCGGCCCTTAACCTGGGCTCGACCAGCTGCGATCGCGGCCCTTAGTTTGGGCTTGATCAGCTGCGATCGCGGCCCTTAACTTGGGTTCGTGTTACCTCCGATCGCGATTTCAGCAAGGCTACTACATATATATATATATATATATATAAAAAATTATAAAATATGAACTTTTCAAACTTTAATTTAAGTAAACAAATCATCCAAACTTTATTTAAATTTATAAATTTTTGAAAGTTGGACTTTCAAAAAATAAACTAAATTAACCAATATACTCACAAAGACGCGCTTTAAGACTTCATCAGTCTTAAGTGAGTTGGTGAAGCGCGCTTTACAAGCTAGGTCTTGAGCGTTTCTATGAAGGTATATTGGTCAATTTAATTCATTTTTAAAATTTCAAACTTTCTTAAGTTTATGAATTTAAGATAAAATTTGAACGGTCTATTAACTTAATTTAAAGTTTTAAATGAGTAAAAGTGAATATATATATATATATATAATATATTATATTTTCGATTTTATATATTTTCTGTTCTTATAAAACACATATTGTAAATATAATGACATATGGAAATTGATGCGTTAGATTTAGAAAAAAAATAATTAACTGGATTTTTATTTTAAGATTGATCATTTAAAAAAAAAAAAAAATTGCATGTCCAATAAATAATAATTTATTAACATTATGCATACCATTAACTTTATAATTTTTAAGTAGCCATTGTGATTCAGATCAGTGTAAACTATATTTTTTTTAGATGACTATTCACCACCAAATCACGCACAATCGAAGTGGACCTAATTTTTTCTAGATCGCTATCTATATCTCTACTCACCATTGATACTTGTTCCGTTCTTCTCAGACGTAGGATTTGTTTTATTACATTAGTAGTGTATAACCTACAGTTTATATATATATATATATATATATATATATATATATATATATAATTGATGTGCCATAAATATGTATAATATGTTATGTTTGACTAAGGAATAAGTCAGTTGCGGCGGTTGTTATTTAAAATTTAAAAATAATTTTTAATATAAAATATTTATTTTCTATGTGTAGAATAAATTAACTTATTTGTATAATTTAAATTTTTAAAAATTAGTATGATTTATTCAATAAAAAATGTAAGAGCCTGTGTTTATTCTTTTCGCGAGAGTGCAATTCTTTTTATTATTGGTATGATGAGATAATTGAAATGCTGAATATTCTTATTACTATAACATATCAACAATGAAATGTTTCTGATTTCTGAAATTATAATACATTTAAATTTATTATATATATTGAATTAGTAATCTTGAAATTTCAAAAAACATCTTTTTAATACGAATTACTAATAATAGAATCACTAAAATATATTTTATTTTTTATTTTTACAAATATATGATTCTTTTTTTTTAAATATAATACATTTAAAATTATTACATATATTATAAATCTTAAATGTCACTTATTTTCATTAATTTCTTATAAATTTTCAAAATATATTTAAATATATGTCTACCACGTAATTCTATCCATTCATAACAGAACAGGTATGATTACCTCATATAAAATATGTTTACCACCAAATCGTGTCATTTTATTATGTGAATCGACTATAATTCATTTATTTTTATATTAAACTAATCGATTCATTTATTTAAAAATAAATATATTTTTTAAAAATAATATATTAATTTAATAAATAAAATAAGATAATCATAAATATAATATTAAATAGTGATTAAATTAGTGTAATTTTTGAAATTAAAACAATATAGTATCTGAAAATATGAAAATACTAAATAGAAATATAACATCAAAATAAAATATGATTCATTTCTTTTAAAATAAGTAACCATAGTGAATTAAAGCACTAAAAAAAAATATTCTATTAACAAGTTCCCTTTCTAAGGATATGATTATTTTTTAAAAAGTAATAATACATTTGAATTTATTAAATATATTATAGATTTTAAATGTCACTTACTTTCATTAATTTAATAAAATAACTTAATATCTAAGAATATGAAAAGACTAAAAATAGAAATATAACATTAAGCATAAATAAAATAAAATAAAAAGATAAAAATTAGTAATACTAAGATTAAAAGTACAAAGATATTGCCCTGAAGCTTGCAAGGTAATAAAACAGAGTATGCTTTCACAAATAAAAAATTAGATCCTTTTACAATCATCCTTCCTCTCTATTTATATTTATAGGAGGTCTATAGATCCTGATTCTACATGAATTGGGCCTCCTAATCTTTCTTGGACTTGACTTGGTCTCCTTGTTGTAATTGGAGAGTGATTTCCTTATTTGACTAGCTTTAGAAAACTGTATCTGGGATGGACTGCGCTTGTTAGGTTTGGACTCTTGCTATTGGGTGAGAGTGACCTAGACTCGCAATGACACTTCAGCTGAAATTGATCATTGGTTTTTGACCCATTTAGCAGGTGAGCCTTTTCTTCAGCCGAAAGCCCTTGATTGAAGAAAGCATTGCTTTGGGGCTTACTCCTGGACTTGAGTAGATATTATCCTTTGGGTGTTTATGGCAACCGTCGACCCCGTCTGTCGCATGTTTCTTTCCGACCACAGTTATTAATATTAAAAAAAGTCAATATTTTAAAGAATATTCGTAACCAAAATTATATTACATATTGCAATATTTTTTTATTTTATAAAAATATATGACTTAAAACATAGTGATGTTTGATATTTCTAATTTATTTATATTGTATAATTGCAATTATCTCAAATGTAATACAAACTAAAAATCAATCAAATTAATAAGAGATGATTTAAAATAAAATTGACATATTTTTTAATAAGGTTTAACGACAATGTTGTAAATTATATAAAAGTTTATGTCAAATTTAAGAGTGGAATGAATGAATGTTTAATGGCAATGTTGATAAGTTGTAATGACAATATTTTAAATTATATAAAAATTGATCTCAAATTTAGAAAAAAGACTTAGAGCATCTCCAATGGAGTCTCGTCTTAAGTCCCAAGTGTGGACCCACTAAACTGTCATGTCATACCAATTGGGACTATTCCTAAAAACTGATTTTCGGATCCAATGCAAAGTTCCATGTCAAATCCCAAGTAATTATTATTGTTATATTAATTAGAATAAAATATTAGGAAAGAAAACATAAGGATAATTAAAATATTTGGAAAAAAGATGAGAGAGATAAAGTTGGGACGTCCATCCTCCATGGGACGGTACCAAGTTTTTCAACATTCTCCAATGCAGTGAGAACCTAGTGAGTCCCAAATTAATGCCACATATGAGAGAGAATTAGACTTGAGCAGTGAGAACCTAGTGAGTCCCAAATTAATGCCACATATGAGAGAGAATTAGACTTGGGACTCAGTTTTTTTATGCATTGGAGATGCTCTTAGGTAGGCCGGGACCACCACGTAGGATTTGAGCCCAGCCAACTACTCATTGACACATGTATAGTAAATGATGAGAGATATAAATACTAACTCTGTTTTTTTTTTTAATTGCTACACTTACTATTCAAATACTATTCATCGATCATTTTGTTTTACATATTGTTCCTTGTGTATAAGAAAAAATATAGTCAAATAAGATCTTATTTTGTTCTTCTTAACGTCTATATTTCAAATATAAAATTATCATAATTTTTTATTATATATAATTAAAGATATTTACCGTTAAAGTTAAGCATTGAAAACGTGTATAGCAAAGTGTAGCAATTAAAACAAACAGAGGAAGTATTTAATAGGAGAGATATAATACTGATGTGATATGATTTATATCTTTCATCAATTACTAATACTATACACGTGTCAATGAGTAGTTGGCCCGACTCAAATCTTGATTCCGGCCTACCTAAGTCTTTTCCCAAATTTAGAGGTGGAATGAAGAGATTCTACCTATGCCACCTTACCCTTATTTGGAACAATTTTATATAATACTAAGGAATAAATTGCGCATTTGTTATTTAAATTTTAAAAATAATATTTAACGTGAGATTTATTTTTTATGTGTAAAATAAATTAATTTCTTTGAATAATTTAAAATTTAAAAATTATATAATTTAGACTATTTATCTAATTTTATTATAATTTTTTTGTGAATTTGTTATTAAAATGAAGTTATTTGTTAATTAATATTAATATTTATTATATGATGAAATTTATAAAAATTATAGATTAAAAATTTTAATATGTATATATATATATTAGTTTATCACGTAAAGAAATATGAAATACGATACATATTAAATAAACGGTGAGTCTAATATGCGGACCGTCCGCATATAAATAATATGCGGACTTAAAATCCGATTATATGTTGACATAAAATCCGAATCGTTGAATCGGTCTAACGACTAATAATTGATAGTGTTTCTCTCACTATTCATTAATTGTTTTCTAATTAAATTTATTTCTTTTGTTTTTTATCATTAATGATTTTTGTTTTATTTTATTAATTGTTCTACTTAAAATTTTTATTTTTTATTAAAAATATAAGTGGTTCTACTTCAAATATGCTTCAAATATTTGTATGAAAATTAATTGTTTAAAGTATAAAAAGTATTTTTAAAATTTTAAATGGAATGGAAAGAATACAATTATAAATTTCAAAAATTAAATTAAATTGCATTGAAATAATACAAACATAAAATTAAATAATATTGAAATAATACAATAGTAATTTTGAAAAACTAAAATTAAATAGCATTGAAAGGTTAGAATTGTAATTTTCTGAAACTAAACTAAAAACATTCTTGAATATCAAGATTCACTATAATATAATCAATATATTTATTACATATAAACTAAAGGAGATTGTAGAAACATTTAATATTAATTCTAAATTGATATGAAAATAATTAAATATATTGAATTATGGAGAAAATTACAAATATTAATTTTAAATTGTTTATAAATTGATATGAAATAATAAATATATAGTGATTGTTAATCAAAATTAATTTTTATACTATAGTGAATGTTGATATTATTTAATATAACGTGAATACGAATATTAATCTTTATTAATATTCACTTTAATATGAATATTTATTATTTCATATCAATATATTAATCAAAATAAATATTTATATTATAGTGATTTTCAAGAATGTTTTCATTTACTTTGCTTGTATGAAGAAAATTACAATTATAATTTAATTTTAGTTTTTCAAAATTACAATTGTATTATTTCAATGCTATTTAATTTTATGATTGTTTTATTTCAATGTGATTTAATTTAATTTTTGAAATTAGTAATTGTATTATTTATATGCCATTTAAATTTTAAAAAATATTTTTTATATTTTGAACAATTATTTTTCATGCAAATATTTGAAGTAGAACCACTTATATTTTTAATATTATAACTAAAAAATAATAAAACTTTAATCAGAAAATAAGTATATATTGAAAACAAAAATTAAATGAGAGAAAAAAAATTAAAAATTTTATATAGAACAATCAAAGAGATAAAACAAGAATCAATTAATGAACAAATAAATAAATTTAATTAGAAAACAAAAAGTGGTCCGGAGAAATAAAAAAAAATTAATTAGAAAAGAATTAATGAAAACACGTGAGAGAAACATTATAGATTATTACCCGTTAGATCGATTCAATGATTCGGATTTTAAGTCCGCATATTACTACATATTACTAATATGCGGACAGTTCGCATATTAGACTCACCGTATTATTATATATATAATTATATTAATTTGATAATTTTAATTTGATATTAATATTTTTTTTATCAAATATTAATAAATTTGAATAAATTGATATTTTTAAAAATATTTTTTTAGTATAGTATATATTTATAAAGTTTATTGTATATAAATATTTTTGAAAAAAATACATTAGTCTTATTATAAATTTTATTTATAATATATGATGGTAGAATATTAGACTTGTCACGGTATGATCAATTTCACCCTACGAAGACGTCTTTTCAAGTTCCCTTATAATTATATATATGATTCAATTTTTAAAAATAATAATATATTTAAATATATTAAATAATAATTATATTACATATTCCCTTTATTACATTAATGAATAATAAGATACTTCAAGAAATATAAAAAAAAGGGACATATTTTCAAGTTCTCTTATAATTATATATATGATTAAATTTTTTAAAAATAATAATATATTTAATATATATTATATAAAATGATTATTATGTACAAAATCTTTTAATTTTGTAGGTTTTATTTGTTGAACTCGATAAATGGCTCCACGGATTTCGGTCTTCGTACCCTATTGGTAGCTTCGACCTAATTGGCCCCGTTTCATTATCGATTCTAGATTTGTGGCAGTCTTAATAAAATTGGAACCTAATGTGAATGCTATTGTATGATGAATGCTAGTGATAGTTGATTATTTTGGGAATTTGAAATGAACATTGGGAACCTACATGGATGCCTAATAATGTTAATTGCATACAATGGGTATACTTGGAACTTAATGAGTAATACACCTTATTGAACTTGTGAATAATATGGGAATTGGGTGGGATTGTATGCTATTATGATTGATTGCTAATCCTAGGTGCATTGTATGCCAAAATCATAGTTGTATGATTAAATAGACGCATTTGTTTGTGTTCGTTAGAGCGCTGACTTGCTAACCAGACATCGATAGTCCGACGTTGCTTCTTTTCCCTTTTTGCCTCTTCTATTGAAATGTGAAACAAGTGATTGATCAGTTTGAAAGTCGCATTGCATATTTCATGATTTTGGAAGAATATTACAAATTGTTATTTCCATGTTTTGATTAGTTTTACTCGAAGGATATGTAAACTTTTCAATTATTAAAAGTCCTTATATTTTGGACACGTTATTTTGGATTTGTAAACCATTGATTGGATGTTTTATATTCATTGCGAAGAGGTTATATTTTCAAATGAATTATATGGATTATGTTAATGTTTTTGAAACAGGTTCAAGTTATTTAATTTATAATCGAATATTTTGATACCAAAATTTATTTTTTGCACCTATTGAAATGAACGATAGATTGTAATGTGGCGTTCCAGTCTCCGTTTGCGACTCCCCTGTGGCCGGGGGTTGGGCATTACAATGAGGATGTTACTAGGTGCTTGTTTGTTTTTCTCCACTTAACTCTTAATGTCACTTAATTTCATCAAATTTTATGAGTAAAATATCTAAAATTAAGTGGCAATAAGTGTTAAGTTGTGCAACATGCTACTAATTTTTTAATTTCCGTGATATTTTAATTCATATAAATTTTATGATTTAGAGAAGATAATTTTGTTAACGAAACCCCTTCATGTATCAAATTAATCCAAATCAATTGATTTTTTTCCTTTAATGTGATTGTGTCTTATCTTATTATGCTCTTCAAATACAAAATTGATAAAAATCAATAAAATTCAATGCAATGTTAACTTGTTTATTTTATTCTTTAAGATGTGTATATATATACTTTATTTACTTACATGTAAAATTCATTAAATTTATTATTTAATACTAATTATGTAATAAAATTTAATTTTCAGTCCAATGATGAACATCTAAAATATAAAGAAGTTTATTTATGTTAATATTAAAAAGAAAAAAAAACTACATAAAATTTGATAGTTTTAAACTAAATAGTTTATATATGAATGTAAATTACTTTCATTTTACATATTCTTTTCTTTATATAATAATTTTTTTTATTAATAACAATACTTTATGATAATAATAACAATACTTCCCTAAAAATATATCTTCGAATCTAAAATGATTAATTTCAGAGTAAGTTAAAAAATGAAGGTAATGGAGAGTTTTTGAACTAGTATTATAAATAAATTATTGACTTATCTATGAAAAGTTGATGGCAACATATTAAAAAAAAAAAAAAGTGGTTGAGTTAGACTTCTATATACTAACATCATACAAAAAATAATTAATTAAATACTTAAATTGCTTAAATCTAAGTTAAGGAAGTGAATTTGATGTGGAACCAAATTAGCTAGTTTGACTAGTAAAATAAGATAAGTGATGATATGAAAAGACCTTGAGAAACTGGTTATGGCCTATGTTATAGGCATTTTGACGTTCAGGAGTTAAGTCAGTTTTATTCTTTAAAAGAGTTAAACAAACAATAACGAGAATACTTCCTATAATGTTCGTTCACATTGATCGTAAATGAATGATGGAATAGAAATAAGTATTTGAATGAATGTAAAGATTAATAACTAGAGTTAAGAGGTTAATTATAAGTTGATTGCGAAATAGTTGTCAAAATTGACAAAATACTTCACAGAATTTGAGAAGCAAATTAGTTTTAGAATGTTAAGTTTGATTGGCTTGAATACAGTATTCACTTTTATCTATGGGATTATGTGAAGATTTGTTAGTGAACATGTACGAGAATATTTAGTTCTATACGTAGGGACTATGAAAGTTCAAGGATTAGGGTCTTTTGGGCCTTACTATTAGATTTAATTATTATTTTGTTTTAGTCCATATACTTCAAAATTTTCAAACAATATAAATATTACATGCATATGGATATTGTTGGGGAGCCATCCCAAAATTTCACATTGAAAAAATAAATTAAGAATGACCGCACCACACTCCTAGGGCTGCAAACGAGCCGAGCCGAGTATATGGGGTGTTCATGTTCGGCTCGTTTGTCAAATATCGAGCTCGAGCCGAACTCGAGCTCGACGAACTTTATAAATATTTGTTCAAACTCGGCTCGATAATTTTTTTCTATGTTCGAGCTCGACTCGTTTAAGCTCGTTTAAGTTAATCGAGCTCAGCTCGTTTAAGTTAATCGAGCTCGACTCGTTTAAGCTCGTTTAAGTTAATCGAGCTCAACTCGTTTAGTAGCTTGTTTGAGCTCGTTTAGTAAAATTAAAATAAAAATAAATTGAATTTAAATTAAACCTAAACTAAAATTAATTCAAACCATGAGTTCATTTCTCCTTGTTAAAAATATTAATAAAAAAAAATATTAATAGTATCACACAGATCTAAGTTCAAAATACAATTTAAAAGAGTATTCATAATTCATTCGAGTTGAACCAATATAAAGTCATCAACCATGAAATTTTGATATAATTTAAGTTATATTAAACAATGAAATTTCGAATTATTAGACTCGATAAACAAACAATCCAAGTGAAATCTATATCAAGACAAATAAAGAAGAAAAATAAAAAGATAGGAAAGTAATTTAATTACCAAGTGGTAGAGAAGCAAGTTGGATTGGAAGCAAATTTCCGAGCAAGACTAAAGAGAGTGAAATTGCTTTATGCTTGATGACGAAAAAGTAGACAGAGAGAGACAGTAATGGTAGAGATGAGTGGTGGAATTACTTGAGTGCTTGATGACAAAAAAATACAGAAAGAAAGAAAGAGTAATAGACATAAGTGGTGGCTCTCTTGACAAACTAGTAGTCTTAAGAAAACTAAACCTTAGGTTATATAAATTATTTTAATTAATTTTTTATTTTTGATATATATATATTTTAATTTCGGCATCTATTTTAATTTGAACCTTTTTTTAATTTGGACTTTTTTTTTATATCCATTAAAAATTTGTCTATTTATTTTTATTAAAAAAAAATATTAAACGAGTTATGAATGAGCTCGTTTGCGAACACAAACAAGTTTTTATCGAACACAAACGAGCTGTGAATGAGTTTCTTCATGAACTAAACGAGCCGAACAAGGGTTTGTTTGAGCTCGGCTCGTTTATTAAACGAGCTATAAAATTTTGTTCGTGATCGTTCATTTAAGTGTTGAACAAGTTTTGACCGAATTTTGACCGAACCGTTCACGAATCGTTCACGAGTGCTCGTGTTCGTTTGCACCCCTACACACTCCATACTATATTATACCACCTTTTGAGAATGAGCCCAAGACAAAATTGTACAGGTTGTTCCAAAGTAGACATTATCATATTACAAAATTGTGCAAGTTGATCCAAATCAAAGAACATCAGCATTTGTTTTATTTATTTTGGTTAAGTTTATTATGTTTAGGGCGAAAAATCACATGTCATACTCTTTTTTTTTTCTTTTTTTGTCAGAGCATGTTATAATATATTTAATATAGTAAAGTATTTGAATTTATCATTCTCTTACTTTATATCATTTCCATAGATAGTTTATCATTATAGGCAGATTGAATCAAGTAATATATTATTTTTATCTCAATATGTTATATTTGTATAATTTTTTTAAAAAAAAAATGGATTGCCATAATTTTTTCAATATAATATTAAAAAAATATTTTCATAATAGGTATTTTCAAAATTAATATTTAAAAATTATCAATCTTAGAATAAATAATGATCATAAATTTGGGAAGGAGTGATCAACGGAAAAACAACAAACTTGAAAAATTTTAAACTGATTAGTATATATGCTAAAAGAATGGATACATGTGTATCTTTTTTTAAGTAGATATAATGTACCTATTAAAGGGAGGTGAATCACCGTAAATACATTTAAGTAGTTTGAAAGATAATCATAAATATAATTAAATCATTAAATAATAAGGATATATAAGACTTTTATCTCTAAAAATTTTTTTATTTAATTTGGATCAATGTGATCCATTTACCATCACTCTTTTGTTAAGGCCTAGTATGGCTTGCGCTGCTCCTTTTATATAGGAATTTTTTTTTCTCTTTGTATTAAGAATGTGACTTCCAATATTTCTAAAATTTTATATTATTTACATAAAATTATTAATTATAAATTAATAATATACTATAGAATTAGTAATTATATATATATATGTATATATATATTTTTAAATGTTTTTAATTTTAAAAACTATAGATTAATAAGTTGGCCTGTTTAATTCTCAACCGGTGGGAATGGTAGGAATGACAATGGGGCAGGTCGAGGCAGGTCATTGGAATATTGGACCTGCCCTATCTGTAGACTAGTCTAACCTGCCCTGCCCTGTGGTGCGGGGCAAAATGTTTGGACCCGTGACCTGTCCTGCCCCGCGGAAACTTGTTTTGCTCTATTCTACAAAAAAAAAAAATATATATATATATATATATATATATATTTAAATTATATTTTTATGTTGCTACCTAGTTTATCAAAAATTATATTTTTAAATATAAAATGATATTTAAGTTTGAAAAATAAATAATTTAATAATAATTATTAATTTATTATTTATTTGAATATTTAATTAATTTTTTATTTGATAAAATTACTTAATATTATCAATGTTAATGAAAATAATTATTTTTTAATATAATTTTGATGCTACAAAAATTAAATTTGTTTAGATATTTATATTATACCTAATATTGACAGTAAATTAAAATTATTTACAAAATTAAAGATGAAAAATAAATAATCTAAATAAAAAAATTAAGAAACTAATTAATACGGCAAGGCTTTCGCCGGGTAAAGCGGGGCGAGGCAGGGCACCAATCAGATTTGAACTTGTCATGTCTTACATGCGGGGTAGGTAGGGCGGTCTATATTTGACCCATTTGATGTACGGGGCAGGTTGGGTCAGGTTAGGTGGGGTAGGACAGGTCCGCAAGTGAGGGCGAAAATTGTCATCCCTAGGAATGGAATTAGGATTTATAATTGAACCCACATAATAATTCAATGGTGATTTGCACATTTGAGCTTTTTATATAAAAAGTTATATCTTTAGACCAATATAAATATTTTTATAAAAATAAAATATGTGTAAAAGTTTTTACATGTAGTAGATCAATTTGACAATGATACCCTTCTATATAAATAAAATAAAATAAAATTATATAAAATTATTTTAAATAGTGTGTAAAATCATGAATATCCTTTATTTAAAATTTTGAATTCAATTATTAAAATTATAAAATGACCCTGACATATTCTAATAAGGTCTCCACCAATTTTATGATAGGTTCCGACCAAAATTAAAATTAAAAAAAAAAAAATTGCATGAACCCTAACCCCACCCTATGCAACTCAAATCTTCTACGTAATTTCATTCAATTTGTCCGTTTATAACCAATATTTCAACAAATCAACTTAGTGTTCTTGTTTCATTGCGACTAAAATGTATATTTATTTGATTTTTTTTACGTAATTGGGATTCTTAGGGCATGCTTATTATGAATTTTGTTACGTAGAGACATTGTCTATATAGAATCTATATTTTTGCTTAGTTTAGGATCTTTGATAACATCCCTTGCACAGCTGAGTCGTTATTTCAAATCAATTTAATTGCTGGGTTGGAAACCTTCGTTTCAGAAATTTTTACAGTTATTTTCCAGTATCGATAATCGGGAAATCAAATTAATATCAACCCGTTTCCCGATATATAGTACCGGAAAATAGACAGACAAGTTCCTGGCATGGTAAACCAGGAACCTGTCTTCAGGTATTAATGGTTCCTGGCCTTCATGGCCACGAACTTAGATGAAGGTTTCCCAGTGTTAATACTGGGAACCTTTACACCATTTCCTAGTGTTAAAGATAGGGAAGCTACTGGGAAGTAGCTTCCCGGTCTTTAACACCGGAAAATAGGTTTAATGTAAGTCTCTTTCCCGAGTTTCTACACCGGGAAACCATGCAGACTACTGAGATTTTTAAAATATTTTTCTTTCAGTTTAATTTTATTTAAAATATTTTGTTTACTGAATTTCTGTAGGGATGAGAGTGAAAAGGACCGTGGTAAAATTTAAAGCAGAATAGATTGATGGCGAGTACAAGGGTTGTCAAATGGTTGTTATGCTTCTTGATACTAGTATTTCGTTTTCCCAATTAGTGGACAAACTACATTCAAAGTTGAAGCTAGAATCGAGTTCGGAATTGACCATTCATTCATTTATCAC
Organism: Cardiospermum halicacabum; assembly: GCA_031304145.1. NCBI lineage: Eukaryota > Viridiplantae > Streptophyta > Magnoliopsida > Sapindales > Sapindaceae > Cardiospermum > Cardiospermum halicacabum. The sequence continues at coordinate 11,483,973 of CM062397.1, forward strand.
TATTTCAACAAGAGATAAGTATCAAATTGTAGATGATGGTGACTTACAATTTGCGATGGAGGATCATAGTGAGCATTTTTATTTATTTGTGGATGTTATGTCAAAAGACAATGGACCTACTGTTCAAGTTACTGGAAGCATTCATCATGTAGATGTTGGTGGACTAAATATAGATATTGTCATTCCTACTGTGGATGAAATACATAATGATTTCTTCACAATTAATGAACCTAATGCATCGGGCATGGCTAAAGATTTGACACAGAATACAGAGGCATTGGATGGTACACAGTCTGCAGGTGATAAAGATGATCAAAATGATTTGAATGATATGGAGGATCTTCAATTTGTCAATTTGGAGCGCGATGAAGAACCTATACATGTTGGCCCGCCGAGTGAACCGAGTTGGGTCTTACTGGGTGCTGGTTGTTATTCATTCAATCAGAAGGTCATATATACATTGTCAGCTCCAGCCCGGATCAATCCTCTTCAAAAGGGTAAGACTTTTAGAAAGAAAAAAGATATGAAAGTAGCTATTGGGAAGTATGCTCTAGATAACAAGTTCACCACCAAAACTAATTCGTTCTAACAATATTCGATTAAAAGTGGAATGTTCGGATAAAACATGCTCGTTTGCATTTCATGCTAGGTGAGGTAGGGGTGCTTCATTTTGGCATGTTTCAGAGTTTGCACCAAAACATTCATGTGTGCCCGATACACATGCCTCATATCATTGACCCGTAAAATCCAATCTCATTGGCAATTTGTACTCATCCCGAGTAACCGTGGACGATTACCGTCCTAAACAAGTGTAGAATGAAATAGAGGATCCTTATCAGGTCAATATTGAGTATAGCAAGGCATGGAGATCCCTTCAGCAAGCTTTGAAGTTCGCATATGGTGATGGAGTTGAGTCATATCGAATTCTTCCAGCTTACTTTTCTCAGTTAAAATCTTCCAATCCGGGTACTATTACTTTTCTACATACTAAAGAAGACAATACTTTCTTGTACTATTTTTTGCTCTAGGTGCCACCATTCTGGGGTTTTTATCATACGTACGTCCGGTAATTGCAATCGATGCAACACAAAGGAAAGGAGAGTATAAGGGGGTGATTATGACTGCAATTTCTCAAGATGTTAATAGCGGCATCTATCCACTAGCATTTGGATTTGCAAACAGAGAAGATAATGCTTCTTACCGATGGTTCCTCTTTAAGTTGAAACAAGCAATTGGAGTGCCTAATGATTTTATCATTGTTTTGGATTGCCATAAAAGTATATTCAGTGTCGCTAGACATGTCTACCCCGACGTCCCACATGTTATATGCTACTACCACTTGACTAATAACTTGAAGCAATACGGTAATAAGCGGGGAAATGCTGGACGTTTACTGAAAGCTGCCTGTTATGCTCACTCGAAGGAGTGTGATGCTTTTTTGGATGATATACAATAAGTGAGTCCAAATATTTTCAAGAAGTTGAAAAAGATTAGTAAGGTTAGGTGGGCACATGCTTATTGTCAAGGGAAGAGGTACGCAATGTTGACTTCCAACATTGCAGAATCAACGAATGCGGCCATTAAGAAAGCTCGTAGGCTACCTATCATGGATGAAAATGAATTTTTAAGAGACTTGACCTAATGCTGGTTCTGTGAGAGCCGAGAAGCTGGTTACCATAATAACAATCGGGGCTGTTAAATATATGGATGATCTTGAAAATGTCGTCGTGAATAGCACTGCTCAACCAATACTTGAAGATAGGCGATACTAAGTGACACATGGGGAAGACATTCATATGGTTGATTTTGAAACAAACTCATGTGGATGTAAGGCTTCGGATCTTAATCGTCTTCCCTGCTCACATGCTATAACTGCTGCTAGGTATTTCGTTTGCATTTTCTTATAATTTGCTTTATTTTTTAATTCACTAGCATTTAAGTTTCTAATGGTATTTGTTTCTAACATTATAGGTTGATGAAGGTTCATCCTCACACATTATGCCACAAGTTCTATAGTAAAGAATGGTGGGGAGCATCGTATGACGAGCCAATAATTCCGTATCAAGTAGGAGAACATGGCCTGAGCCACTTAAAGTGGTCTTACCAGATATAGAAAAAGAGGCAATTTGGTCGTCCTAAGATGAAGAGGATACCATCTGGAGAGGAGAAAAATCGAACAAAAAATGTGGGGAAAAATGACACATCAGACTCACTTGCAAAAATCCTATCAGGTGTAGAAATGGTAAAGAAACTAGAAAACATCAAGATGTATCCATTTGTGAACCTAGTGCAACTGGATATGATAATGCTCTCATTCCATCTAAAAATGTCAAGCGTCGCAGGCAAGTACATTGTGGATATTGTCATGAGGTAGGACATACAATCCGTAAATGTGCAGTCAAACATCAGGAAGTGCAAAATTCAGAGGAAACAAATCAGAACACCACGCCTGATGTAGATTTGACCCAAGAGGCGTGCCAAGAAGATGACTCCATGAATGAGGACATATCACATGATCCGGAAGTCATATCCTATTACTTGTGACTTATGTAATATTGTTATTTATACATATTAAACTATTGTTGCTCTTATATTTTTCAAAAAGTATAGTTTGAATTAGAACATTTTATGACATTGTGTTTTAGGTTACGTATGTTGATTATGGTTGATAATGCTACTTGTTTGCTAATTATAAAACCCTGAAAATGTTTTAGGTGAAATTAAACTGAAAGTAAAAATTTTTGGGAAAAAATAAAAATTTCTACAGAATAGTCCAGTGGTTTTCCAGTATCAGGAAACATATTTATAAAATAACCATTTCCCGGTGATGAAGACCGGGACACTAGTTCCTAGACGCTTTCCTGTCTTTAACACCGGGAAACAGGTTAACGTTTCCCGGTGTGAAGACCGGGAAACAGGTTAACGTTTTCCGAAGACCGGAAAACCTTCATTTAGTTTCCTAGCCATGGAGACCTATTTTCCAGTTCAATTGACCGGGAAATAAATGCTTATTGTTCTTGTTCCTCGGTTTAGATGACCGGAAAAAAGATGCTTATTGTGCCCGTTTCCCTCGGTATATTGACCTTTAAATTATGTTTTTTTGAATCCTGATGAAACCAATTTATTTGAACACCACACAAATAACTTATCTTACTCAATTAATTAGGTCAAATAAATATCTCTAACATATTTACTAAAAATTCTCAATTGGATATGTGTTCCGATATGAATTTAGGTATAGATCGAGCGGATTCATGTTTGTCTAACCCTTGTAGCAGTATCACAACGACATGCTTACAACTAAATTTATATTGATTGCTTAATGAAAGTATATAAATATTACATTAGGTTGATTCATATTGAATCATATTGCTTAATGAAAGTGTATAAACGTTACATTGGGACTCCAATATGTATATAAACAAAAACGTATGTAATTATCCAATTTCGAATGAAATATCAACTACATATGTTGCATATGTTGCTTATTGAAAATCAAAAGATTCATATTGTTGTTTAAGTTGACATTACATTGGGTGGATTCATTAACACGTAGAAGTAAATATTTATTCAATGTATATAAACATCTCAATTATGTATGTATATCGATTATTGTCCAATAACGAACAAATTATTAAGGTATTTGTACCTGTAATCATCCTTTAATACTGTTTTGTGGTATAGATGACCGGGAAACCATGTGCTTATTTGACCTATTTCTTGGTCTTAATGACCAGGAAACACTTCAATCATTTCCTGGTCTAAACCGGGAAACAGTTGCTTATTTTTCATATTTCCAGGTCTTAATGACCAGGAAACTCTTCAATCATTTCCTCATCATAAGCACCAGGAAACCATGTGCTTATTTGACCTATTTCCTAGTCTTAGTGACCAGGAAACACTTCAATCATTTCCTAGTCTAGACCGGGAAACATTTGATTCCATGTCTTAATGACCAGGAAACAACTTAACATTCATTTATCAACTATATTTGAAACTATAACTGAAATAAACAACTTTAAACTAAATACAACTTTAACAAGCATCTAAGGTACTACATTTCCAGAATAAACATAATTGTCATCACTCTCATATGAATGATCAAAGATAAAATAAGCTATTTCTTTTCTAATTCTAATGGCCTATTCATTTCTGCTTCCAAATGTCCAAGATGGTTGAGATGTCCATATATCTAGAATATAGCGGCATACGTATGCTCCACATGATGCCCTGCAACAATTAAATTCAATACATCAGAAGAAGCTACAAATATATAGTCTAAAAATACACATGATGTCCACCATTCTTACCTGTCCGATTGCATTGGAAGTCCTAAATCCTTTCCAACTGACATAACTTCCAATGAGAGGACGAAATCTGTATCGGTGGAACCGCATCCACTGTCTTCAGCATCATTTCAAAGAATGTGAGGAAGTCTTTCAAATCCCGCATTGCCGTCATCAATCGAAAACCCAATGAGTCGAATATAAGGACTTCTTTTAGACGGTATGAGACGACACACAATACCCAATGATTTCCAAAAATATGAGCAGGGAATAATACCTGTGATACAAAATTCACATTATTAGTTTCAGTTAATGAGAATAATAACCTAGTAATTACAACACCAAATAAACTTATGTGATCTATTTCATTTCATCCACAATTCTGCCCGTTTGGGTCCTTGCCTCCCGCAATTTCCTTGAAGAAATCCCTCACTTCTTCAGATTCCCCGTTCCGCTGCTCACCCTTCATATAAGTCTGCATAAAATATAAAATTAAACATTAGTCTGCATAAAATTAAATTTAAGATGACAAAAATATTTCTTGGCAGTAGTTTTTCCTGGTTTCCTAGTCAGTATAATTGGAAAACAGTCTATTATACAGTCATGCTTCCCGATATTAATGACCTAGAAATGATTGAAAGTCTCAACAGTTATTTAAAAAATATAAAGGAATACTTACATTATTAAGGTAATTATCGCAATCCTTGTTGGAATTGTCCTTAATTCTCCATTTTAGGCATCTCGGATACCTAGGTGCTTTCTTATCCACCAAAGCATGAAGGAATTCTTTCATATTTAGACAAACCTCCAATAACCACCACTACAAATATAATTCAAGTTAAATTACTGTATAAACCATTGCATTCAAAAAATAGAATTATATACTTACTATAATTGTCCAAGGGCAGCCATAGAAATTAAATGTCTTCACTTCTTCTTTCTTTCCCTTCAAAACATTACGAAGGCCATTGATAGTGTATGAGTAAGCATATATCACCCAAGGAAAATCATAGAACCGCTCGAGGTCCTCCACCATATGCCACAAAAGCTTCCTCATCAGTTGTTTTCCTTCCGGACCCATCAGAAATTTCTCCACAAATAATGCATATCATATCTTTAAATCTGAAGAATCCATATCTCCGGGTGTTTGATTCGAAACCAAGCTGTTATTGTTGCGACATTGTCTTGTGCCTGATTATGTATATATTAACTATACACAGAATTCAAGTCTTCAGGGCCTCGGTTTATTTTCATCATCTTTCTTGAGATTTTACCAAACTTCAGACCAGTTATTAAGGCAAAATCTTCTTTACCGAACCGGATTTCCCTATTGCGAATCCCAAACCATAACTCATCGGGTTTGCATTTCTTCCCCTCTAGTTCCCTGTTTATCTCCCGCAGCATGAAACTACTAGGATATGCACCATTCCTTTGAAATATATGCAGGTAACTACCAAAAGGTCCTTTCTTCCCTTCTTCCTCAATTTTGAATTCTTTTAACTTAGCCTAAATCATGTCCATAATTACAAGCTGTCCATATGTGTTGATCTTGGCATCCTGGAAATCTATCTCTGGATACTTAAAACACATTCCATTTGTGAAATGTCCTTTCTTTGGAGACACCTGAAACAAATACAAATTAAACTTCATTAGACATATAATATTAAGAAAATTATGACAACATAAACTAATATATAACTAAATAAATTAAAAAATCACAATCCACATTTTGGTTGTCAAAACCGAAAAACTAGAAACTCACAGTTGTTTCCCGGTTAAAAAGACCGAAAAACAACACTGACATAAGAGTGTTTCCTAGTCTAAAAGGCCAGGAAACAATATTATGTCAATGATGTTTCTTGATAATAATAACTGGGAAATGGCTTTAACATAATTGAGTGTCCTGGCCTTTTAGACAAGGAAACATGGTAATATAAAAGCCATTTCCCGATTAAGAAAATCGAGAAACAACATTTACATAATTGATGTTTCCCGGTCTTCTAGACCGGGAAACAGTATTATGTAAATGATGTTTCCCGGTAACACTGTTATGTTAAAGCCATTTCATGGTTAAGAGTACCGGGAAACATCATTTACATAGTATTGTTTCTCGGTCTAGAAGGCCAGGAAACATCAATTATGTAAATGTTGTCTCCCGGTCTTCTAAACAAGAAAACAACTACATTTGGTTTCATTTGGTTCCCAACATTTCAGCAATTCAACTCATTCACAAATCCTATTAATCTAATTCGAATTTGTCACTTACAGCAACAATAACACACCCAAAGCAAACCTAGTAAGCTTAAAGCAACCATGACAACAATCATAGGGAAGAATGGACTAACCTTAGTCGTTTGCTTCTGTTTTGGTGTTGCTAGGATCTTCTGCGACTAGAGGTTTCTGAAACCCTTTTTTACTTTTGTTCTTTCTTGCCATGGTTAACTACATGAAGATCCTGCAGTAATTGTGGGAGAATTGCAACAACAACGATGACAAGAAATTACTGGAGAACAGAAACTGTTGGAGCCAATAATGTTTAGGGTTTTGTTTGAATTCAATAGATGAAGATGTTGGGTCTGCTTTGCTTGCTAACTTGATGAAGATGTTGCAGTTGTTGGATATTTGTGACAATGACGACAACAGGAAATCGGAATCGCTAAAGAAGAGAATCCGTCGAAGATAAATCGGTATCAATGAATAAGGTTGATGAAGTTAACAACTCTGTTTTGGTATTTTGAAGTTGAAGAGAACCGGAGTAGATGGAAGTCAGACATTTAACCACTTCAATTACTTTCAAATGTCATTTTGAAATTTTAATTAATTAATTAATTATCTATTTAAAAGAAATAGATATAAATATATTTTGACTCATTACATGTAAAAGCTTGATATAAAAATTTAATTTGGTCAAATTTTTAAAGATGGGTTAAAATTACTTTTATTTTAGTCACATGGTCTAAAAATGAAAATTATCACATACTTCCTCCGTTTTTTTTTTTATCTGCTACACTTGCATAGTGTTTACTATTCATTCATCAATCTTGTTTTTTATATTGTTACTTATGTATAAAGAAAAATACATTCAAGTTGGATATTGTTTTATTCGTCTTAATGTCTACTTTTTAAATATAAAATTTTTATAATTTTTAATTGTATATAATTAAAGATATTTACCGTTAAAATTAAGTCTCGAATATTGTGCGAACAGAAAGTGCAACGAATAAAAAAAAAAAAAAAAAAAAAAGTAGAGGAAGTAATTCAATATGCACGAATACTCACCTCATTGCGGAACTAATTGGATTAGGACTGATTGGATTAGGATGGGCCGGGCCGGCCCGTCAGCGAGCACTAAAGATTAAGATTGCATCAACGAGATTCTTAAAATAATAATAGGAGAGAGAAGGGTAGTATTGCAATTCCTGAATCATGAAGGGCATATTAGCTATTTTCCCTCAAACTTCAAAACCCTAAAATAAAACCCAACATCGTTTAGTGAGTAGAAGAAACCTCACCTTTTTTTTTTGAAAACTTGTGGAGAGACTTGGTGAATGCAACAATGTCGATGTCGAAGAGCTCCAAGATGCTCCAGTTCATCAACTACCGAATGCGGGTGACGATCCAAGATGGTCGTCAACTGGTGGGTAAATTCATGGCCTTCGACCGCCACATGAACCTCGTTCTCGGTGATTGCGAGGAGTTTCGCAAGCTCCCACCCGCTAAAGGCAAGAAGACCAACACCAACGAGGAGCGTGAGGACCGTCGTACACTCGGCCTAGTCCTACTACGTGGTGAGGAGGTCATTTCCATGACTGTCGAAGGTCCTCCGCCGCCCGAAGAGTCTCGAGCCAAGGCTGTTTCCGCATCAGCCGTCGGTGGCCCTGGAATCGGTCGCGCAGCTGGTCGTGGTGTACCTACTGCTCCTCTTGTTCAAGCCCAGCCTGGTCTTGCTGGACCTGTGCGTGGTGTTGGCGGTCCGGCTCCTGGAATGATGCAACCACAGATCTCGCGGCCTCCACAGCTGTCGGCGCCGCCTATGAGTTATCCAGGCTCTGCAGGTGCGCCTGTTATTCGGCCACCAGGGCAAATGCCTCCTTACCCTGGACAGGCTCCACCGCCGATGGGTAGAGGTCCTCCTCCGCAGGTTCCTCCTCCTGCTTTCGGCGTGAGGCCGCCGCAGCAGTTTCCAATTCCGCCGCAGCAGTTTGGACAGAGGCCTATGGTTCCTCCGCCTCCTGGGCCTATGATGAGAGGGCCTCCTGCTCCTCCTAGGCCTGGAATGCCAAACCCTCCTCCTCCTCGACCTGGGATGCCTCCTCCTCCCGTTTTTGGACAGCCTCCACGTCCTGGTATGCCACCACCGCCTCCTAATCCTCAGCAACAACAGCAGAATCAACAGCAGCAGTAGTCTTCTTCTTCCGGTATGTTCCATTTTCTATTTGGTATTGTTTTGGTGCTGTTACTTCTATTGTTGAGCATTCATACATTTGGTGTGTAGTATTTCATCAGATTTGTGGTAATATCTTTGTTCTCTGTTTAGATAAATTGTTTAGTTTAGATTCTTTAATTCATCACATTAGCCTCCATTCATTTGACATATTGCTTATAAGATTGTTTTCAACCATTTTTAATTGTAGATGTTACCATTGCCAATAGAGTTAGTTTATTATTATCAAGTGAAAATTATTGGCTGATTAGGGATATTTAAGAATTAGGAAACGTTCCTTGCAGCCAAAAGCCACCCCTAAAACTTCAAAATATGACGTATTTGATTATAACCTTGCTGTTCTTGCCTTTATCTGAATTTCTCTTAGTTGAATATCCCTTGTTAGTTTGCTAGATAATTAGCTCCATGATGGCTATAGTTAGAGATTTAAATTGTGAGTATTTAATATATAATGTACTGGATGAGAGATGCTCCTGTACTTTAGATGAAAAACTGGTCTTTTTCTGCGTCACATCTATGGAGTTCTGAATTTGAGGGAGGTTTCCCTTGGACAGGTGGTTTGGAATATTGAAATTGTCCTGTGCCCCTTAATTTTTAGTCCACTATCTGTTCTGAAAATTCCCCTTCTGCAAAATGTTGGAGAAGCAGAACTGGTCTTTTAAGACGTTGAAAATGAATTAGTTTTGCTGTTTTCTTCTAATTCTAAAATTCAAATTTTCCTTGTTCCACTTCAAGGATTTAAAGCAGGTTACATTGGTTTCTTTCTGATAAGCTGGCTATGGTATCTACATTTCTCATCAGTAGTTCAGATTAAAAACCCAGTTTGTCAAAATCAGAACAGACAAATCATTCTTTAGGATATGTTTTGGAACAATAAGAATGTGATATTAGGAAAAATGTCTCTTTTATGTGTATTACCTACATATTGAGTCATTGATCTATCCCGTTTGTTTGCCATCATATTTGGAAAAAAGCCGCTTTTATGTGTATTGCACACTCATCAGAGTCATTGACTAAGCCATTTTGTATCCTGTGTAAAGTGAGCTTGTTTAACATAGTCTATCCTATAATAATTAATTGCTCTTAGTATGTGTTATAGTAAGTTAAGAAACTTATATCATCTTTTAACCCTTATGCTTGCAACTTATAGTCATCTTTAATCCCTGAGGAGGTATTAATATATAGTAATTAGTATGATGATTATTTACTCATCATAGTAATTACTACATATTAATTACATAGCCGAACACTAATTTTTTTCATTGTCGTATGCAAATTTCAAATTGGCTTCTATTTGTCTTTAGATACTACTGGATGTGCCCCATGAATAAGGTTTGGTTGTTTGGCATGTTTCCAATTATCAACATGAATATCCACGAAAAATAAATTTCTCATGTGCAGTTGAGTTTAAAATAGGATTGAATATGCTTTGCAGCATTTTTTTTTTGGACATTTTTTGGAGTGTGTTAATTTCTGATCATTCTTGAACAAATTGATCATGGATTAGAAATTGACCTGAATTATTCTAATGTTGTTTGTTCCATATTGTCCAGTGAAGGTGTACCAAGATAGAGAGCGTCTTATGCTGAAACATTAATCTAGTTAAATGAGAAAAGTGCAGTATTTCTTCCTCTCATAGTTGAAGATTTTGAAGATGTTATGAAATAGCAAAATGTTATTAGCAGACTGATAACTGTGTAGGTTGTTTATCATGAGTATCGGAAACCTATTATTGAAAGTCTGTAGGAGAAATCTCTTTGTGGTGGCTTGCTTGTTGCGTTATATATGATTCAATACTGTTCTGTTCTGTTCATAAGCAAATACCATTTTGAATCTGGAAGCAAATATGAGTTCTTAAAATTCTCCCTCACTATTTATAACTTTGTTTGGATTTATAATGGGTTTTGGAATGGAAGTTTATCAACATCAACGAACTCTTAAAATCCAATGTGTGTGAACCATCTACCGATGAAAAGTAAAAGGAAATAGTCAATACAAGTCATCTGAAAGCATTTTATGTACCAGTTAAGATTTTTATGTACCAAATCAATATCAATATTCAATTCCGTTCATAGACTTTTTTCGAATTTTCACATTTGGAGAAACATGTCCAAACCATTAAGTCTACCTTCCCTTATTTTTTATTAATTTTCGTGAAGTAGACTTTTCATTTAATATATTTATTCCTAATTTTGTCCAATTTTATATGTTTTTTTTTTTCTAATATACTCATTCTTAATTTTGTCCAACCTTATATATCCATATATATTCATTGTAACATTTTAATTTCTACCCAACATTCGCTCTCTTATAACATTACTAGCCGAACAACTTTAAATTGTTTGATTTTAGGAACTGAAATCCCATCCAACTTCATCTGTTGTTCTTACTTCTTTCTCAGATTGAACTAACAGTGCATTATTTTATTTTACCCATGTTTAACTTAAAACCCTCTTCAAGAGTTTTACGGTACATTTTCAACTTATGATTTACTCCAGCATAAATTCTATCAACAAGCACACTGTCATCTGCAAATAACATTCATCAAGGTACATCATCCTGTAAATTTCCAGTCAACTCTTGCATAACCAGAGAAAATAATGTTTATAAGAAAATAAATTAATAAATAAAAATTTAACAATAAAATTTGAGTACAATGGTCTATTAATCAATATTAAAACTATAAATATGATGGTTTATTATTAATCTTAATAATCTTAATCAAAGGATCTGTATTCCATAAAAAACAATAATAACCCTACTCATTTGAACCTTAGTAAATAAGAAGAAAACAAATGACTAGCTAGAATCAATAACATGTACACCTGCTGTTGTTGCAGACATGAAATGTTATTAAGTTCTCATCAATGATCAAAATAGGTGCTCTCTAACGACTAGAACATAAAATAATATATATTAAACACTCTGTATGGATTAGAATATAAAAGTAATATAGATATAAATCGAGAAAGAATGGATAATTAATTTTAAAGAAAAAAAATCAACTTCTAATTCAAGTAGATAATACGATATTAGTATTATTTGGAACCATAACTGGTATTAATTACTCAAATCCTTACTAAAAGTTAGAAGTAAAATTATAAATGTAAGAACCACGGTTGATATTAAATTACTCTATCTTTGTTAAAATTTATAAGCAGATTTATAACTACAAGAACTAGATTTGACCGTATTTTTTAACTTTAAATAGATTCATATCAATAACTATTTATTTAATTTATTTCTTTTATAAATTATTTAGAATAATTAAATTATAAAAATCTATTTTGGTTAAAAAAAATAATAATAAGAGTTCTTGTGAAAGCTATTTACTATAAACATTTTTTCTTTTTTTTTTAAAAAATTATCATAAGATAGAATTTGTTATTTTATAATACATTCAAAAAATTTGATTTGAAAATTAAAAATATGTATAGCTAACATAATCTAAACTTTTAAATTGAATTTTAAAATAATAATATAGTAGATTTTCATTTGAATTTTTTAATTTAATATTATAAAATGAATGATATAATTGAAAAAAATTAACTGTATATAATAGTTTTGTAATTTAAAAATAAAATTTATAATTAAATAAAATTCAAGGATATAGTTTATATAAATAAATTTGATTAAAATTCTAGTGTGATGCTATACAATTACTAGAGGCTCGTACCTAATGTCTACTGCATCTCTATCTGGAATTGTAAATATATAAATTTTTTTAGTTCATCTCTATCTCCAATTAAATCGCTTAATTTAATATCTTCAAGAAATGTTAAAAATAAGGACAGAGTGAGTGTTAGAGGGCTATACTCTCCAAATTTTTTTTATACATGTGAATCTATAATTTTTTAAATAATATTATAAATAAAATGAATGCTAAAATAATAATTACTAAAATTATAAATATATATTCATAATTATTCGATTTGAAAATTTATTAAATTAAATAAAAAAATATAAAAATTAAAATCAAATTAAATTGCAATGTTTTGAATTAATTTGATTTTAATCGATTTAAATCAAATCTTATACTATTAATACTAATCAATTTATTTAAAAAAAATTAAAGAGTTTTGATTATAAATAACCTTCAATATTTAAAAAAAAATTAAAAAAAAATCCAATTTTAAAAACTTGAAAGCATATAAAATTGATATTTGCTTCCCGAAAAGTAAAGGTGTTCGAAAAAACCCGTAATTCAATAACCTGATCCGAACCCGTCGGGTTTATCAAGATTCCGGTTGATCCAGGTTCAATAACGTGGTTGGGGTCGGTCCATCATTTTTTGAAAATTCAGGCTTTTAAAAAAAATTCGACCCAACCTTGACTCGAACTGGACCGACCTATTAGACCCGATAAACATGTATTTTTAATGTTCCATTTTTATTAATGTTTGTGTATGTGTCTAAATATTTCATATTTTTAATTTTATTCAAATTGTTTTTAATTTTATAACCGGTATAATAAGTATTATATTTTTAGTCAATTAATATATATATATATATTTAAAACTTTATAATATTATTTTTGAAATTCTGTTTTTATCAGGGTCAGGTTTGACCTGACCGATCTTGACCTAAAACTCACTCGAAATATTAAAAAAATTCGGTTCGATTTTTTTTTTTTACTATTATTAAAATCGGATTCATGTCAAACGGGTCGGTCCGGTTTAAAACCCGATTCGTGAAAAAAAAATAAAAATTACATTAAATCTACTTTCATACATAATCCAAAATATATCTAAAATAATAGACTAAATACATATATTCAACTTTTTTCCTAATGATAAATACACTACAATTATTTTTTGTTTAAAAATATAGAAATTTTTATTTTTAGAAATATAGTTTTGTGAACACTTCGGTGAAAAATAAAGTCATCAATTTTAGTTTAATGTATTTGTAAATTATCACTATAATTTGATCTAATTGTTTAAATTATCACTATAAATAATTTAAAATACTTTATAATTTATTAAAAATATAACACTTTCTTAAAAAATATAAGATATCACATTATGAACTTTATTTTATATCTTAATATTTTATTATAAATTTATGATCTTGTTACTGAAAATTTTATTTTTATACCCTTTCAGAATAAATTGCCATCTTACTATTTTTTTTGGGTTAATATTCATATAACCGAATATACGGTTTTGGTGTCATTTTAAAAAAATAATAAAAAATAATAATAATCAAGGGTCCTTTTGGGTCTTACAAATAACATTATGGCATCCCCATAATGGGAGTACAACCATGCTCCAACCCGCCAAATATAATTTGCACTGAGCATCCCAGACGCACAAACCCAACCCAATACCTAAGATTGGGTTCAATGAAAAAAAAAAAATATAATAGTAATAATAATAATAATCTTCTAAGTGAAATTATAACAAATACCTCTTGGTTACTTATGGAAAGGCATGTGAGAGTTCAATTGGTACCATTGGATTAATTATTGGATTTTGGAATCTCACGGTAATATCATGAGTGACCAAATCTTGTTAATGGCTTCTTCGAGTTGGGTGTAAATCCAAGCAAACTGCTATAGAAGTAAAAAAAACATAATCATAATAAATAGCTATCACACATAACTTATAGATTTATTTTTAAAAAGATGTTAAAAAAATTAAAATTATTTAAAAATTACTACTATTATTATTTAAAATTAGTGATCTAAATCTAGATGAAAGAAATACCATTAAATAAATTAAATTTATAAATGAAATTATGAACCATTATTTTTTTCTCAAAATTTTTAATTTAAAGCTAATATTCATATATTTTATCCATTTAATCAAATAATTATAAAAATTATATAAAATTTATATTCTTTATAAAAATATAACAATACCTAAGTAATAGGGATGACAATGGACAGGATATGAGCGGATATGCTAGTATCCATATCCTCATCCGCTATTTTTTAATATCCATATTCTTTTCATATCCTTTTAATTTAAGCAAGTATGGATATGGATATATATCCGCGGATATGAATTTATCCATGGTTATACCTATATCCTCGTAATAATTTTTTTAAAAATAATTTAATCAGAATTAATCTAAATAAAATAAATTTAAATAAAATAACAATTTTAACCCTTTTTTACCTACAAATTTCAAGCTTTTTGAAATATTATTATGATTTCATGATATGATAGTGAGACATAAGAAAAAGTAGAGAAAAGGATTAAGGTGATACAAGTGCAGATGCACTTTTTAGAAAATTTAGGGATTCAATTATGTTTGTGTTTATTATTATTAAATGACTTTTTATTTAAAATAAATTAGGAGACCTGGTCTTCACTGCCCATTAGAATTATAATTATATATTTTTTATTTTTAATTTTATTTTGCAGATAAAGGATACGGATAAGGATATTTAATTGTGCCCCTATCCTTATTCTTAACGGATATAAATTTTCTATCCTTATCCGTCCACCAACCTTAATAGGTATATCCATATCTGCCCATAGCAGGCGGATATCCATAGATAAGCGGGTGTATAGGTATAATTGTCATCCCACTAAGTAATACTCACATTAAATTAATAATATATATATATATATATAAAATAAGTATATACTAATTTAAATTAATTATTAAATTAATAACTTTAAATATATTTATTACTTTAATAACCTTTATAAAATTAATAGTAATCAAATTTATAAGTTATTAATAAAAACTTATATTTAAATATAATTTTTATTTTTATTTTTATTTTATAGTAAATTATAAAAAGACCCAAATGCCTCCTCCAGTTTGGACAGAGGCATATGATGAGAGGACCTCCTGCTCCTCCTTCAGTCTTTGGTCTAATACCATAAGAATGATGGAGAAGCAGAAAGAACTAATCTTTTAAGAGTGAGCTTGTTTCCCAGTCTAACAAATGCAAGGCGACCAAATCATTCAAATGCAATAATAACCCGAATATAATTGTCATGCAGCTTATAATTACTCTTCCATAGATATGGTTCCAACAGTAACAAATAAGAAGAAAACAACGCGCAAGCTAAAATCAATAACATGTATACCTGCTGCGGGCATTAAATATTATTAAGTTCTCATGAAGTCATAGTACAGCTGATCATCAATTGATCAAAATGAGCCCCTCTATCAACTACAATGTAAAAATAATGTAAATATAAATCGAAAAGAATCTATAATCGATTTTGAGGAAAAAAATCGATTCCTAACTCAGGTTGATTGGCATTTGCGTTAGTATTCTCTAATACCATGGCTGGCATTAATTACTCCATCTTTACCAAAACCTGTAACCAGATCCGTAACCACAGCAACCAGAACGGATGCTCTCTCTAAACATTTAAGCAGATCCATATCCATCACGGTGAGCCTTCTGCCATCTCCATGCAATCGACAAACTTTCTTGAAGATCAGTGTAGTTTGCAGTCCAGTTCAGTTCGCTTCTGATCTTGGTTGGATCACTGTATACTTCGGCATAGTCACCTGGCCTGCGAGGTTCATAATCAACCTTGATTTTTGCCCCAGTTGCCTTTTTACAGGCCTCAACAAATTCCTTGACCGATCTCCCTGATGGCAATGGTAGAGTAAAAAGGTTGATCAGACTGGTCTCATAAGCAGGCAGATGAATGGAACTGTTATCACAAAGGAACCAAAATAAAATTGTTACCTTTTCCAGTTCCAACGTTGAATATTCCAATTTTACTAGGCTTTGCTTTTTCAAGAGCTTTTACATGAGCATCGACAAGATCATTGACGTCAATATAATCACGTACACAGGTTCCATCTGGTGTATTGTAATCTGTTCCTTTAACCTTGGAAAACGTCATAACACCATATTAGTCTAGATTAATGCATAAGCATATTCAGTCTTACCTATTCCTTATTTAGATATAAAATATGGAGGTAGCAGACCAGGTCACTAATAAAAGACAAATAAATTTACAAGTTACAAATTAATTAAGCTAAGAGAACATTTGAAGTGTTATAAGATGGAATTATTGGAAACCAAGTCAACTTGTCCATTTTAATTATCTGGCTTTGGGAATTGCCTTTCTGTAAAAAAATTGACCAGATCTGCAAACAGGTATTCATAAACCAGAAAGTGAAAGCAATATTAGCTTACCTTAAGCCCAGGAATTATACCACGAGCAGCATCAAAACATGCACCTGAAATTCGACCATGCTCTCGTAGTTCAGGCCTGGGAGACTCACCCAATCTTCCTTCTGGATCTGACCCAATCACATTGAAGTATCTGCATTTCAGCAATATAATAAGAATTATAACCAACAAAGTAATTTATTCAACTATGCTGTAATGGTGCTAGGATGACAGAAATAACATCATTGAAACACATAAAGTACTAACTAATATTATGTTAATACGCGCACAATTTATTAGCTGACCAATTTAACTGCCTCAATCAGAGTTACAGAACTTAAATGCTTATTAAACCAACTTCTGGTTCTGAAAACAAATCTGTATGCTGTTCAAATTCTATAGGTGAAGACCCATTAAGTTTTAACTCCAGCAAGTTGCCTTTTACTAGACAAACTCTATGAATAAAATTGGATGTACCACACAGATGACAGTCTAAATATCTGTAAGGTCTATACCATGACACAAATGGAGAGAACATGAATAAATAGACACCTAACACGAGAAGAATGAATACACAGAACCACTAACCTTAATATCATAACTGCCATCTTTGAATTTTTAGAAAAGTCCAGAATGATATCTTCTGACATTTTCTTAGCTTTTCCATATGGATTGATAGGAAACTGAGTTCATTCAACAAAACAAAAAAGTATTAATATAATCAAACATTAGTTGGAGCAGGTAATGCAGCAGGCTTATATTGTCCATCCCCAGATATAAACTTGAAATACTCAAAATTAACAATTAAACAAGAAATCACATTTCACCTGAGGAGTATTTTCAGTAATAGGCATCTTATCAGGCTCCCCATATGTGGCACATGTACTAGAGTATATCAAAGTTGGAACACCCCTGGCAGCCATTGCCTCTAGTACAGTCAAAGTATTTGAAGTAATGTTGTGATAATACCTGCAGCCAATGAGAACTACATCAATAATTGGGCAGATACAATAGAATGATTTGTAATGACTACAGAGCAAATAAGGGCAGCAACGGACCTACAAAATTTGAACTAGGTTCAACATTAAACTATCTAAAAGGTTTTGGAGACACAAAACATAAGGATAAAAAACAATAACACCATAATTTCCTCTCTTCTCAATTTTCTTCCAGGAAATCTGAGCCAATTCTGAATTTTAACTTTTAGACTCAATTCATTTCTTTTTTCCTTTTCACCCTTTTTACAGGTTCTGGAGCCTGAATGTGTAAGTTAAAACCCAAAAACAATTACTTCAATCTAAAACTAATCATGTCTGACACTTTACAGCATGACTAAAGAAACCATCAGAAATGAAAAATTAGTGCGTCAATAAAGCATAATAGCTTTCGATGATTGCTTAACCTCTCAACTCTTAACTCAAATAAGATAACAAAATTAAGAACTACGAAAACAGAATATTGAAAACAGAATATTGAAAGAAGTGTACAGAGACATTTGTATTAATCTGATAAGCAATCTAATTAAATCTCGGAATAACAAGATCAACTATTAGTAATTTAAAAGCTTGTTTACCGGTTTTCTAGAATTACATTTAAATATAAAATTTCCTACCATGATAATTTTTTCAAAACTGAAAATTTCCGAAATATATGCAAGGGAAATGATGAAATCCATTGAAATTCAAGACTTTAATCATTTCTGAATCTAAAGTAAAATCTATATTACAGCGGATGCCAGTCTCAACTTCAGTTAAGGTCTTACCTAATGAAACAAGATACATAAAGTTCAGAGTTCATCATTGTTTAGGAAAAAGATGGGCCATATTAAAAATCATTCTTAAGCAGTCTCAAGTTCACACAGTTCTAATTTGAAATTTTCATATAAAGTCATCTACTCTTATACCAGTCTTCTACAAACATAGAAGAAGTATGAAAAGAATAGGATGCTAATATTTTCATGAATCTGCCTCTTGATTGTGGAAACTAGGAAGCAGCTCAGTTATAAAACTTAAAGCTTTTCTCAGCAAACCTACAGAAGCAAGTTGATATTTAACATGATCAGGTAGACTAACTTAGATATGCTCAAGAGTTGGCAGCTGGTTTTGTGGTCTCTTAGGGAGATAAAAAAGCACTGATTACTACCGTCCATAAATTCCTATATAAAAACAGATCATAGCTCAAATATGTTGCCATAGCAGCTGAGCCACATCTGATGAATAACAGTAAACTTTCAAAGTAATAAACCCACAAAAACAAACAGATCAGTAGTGTAATACAGACAATGCTACTTACTTAAGAGGATCTAGAGTACTTTCCCCGACATAAGCAACAGCTGCAAAATGAATCACAGCATCAAATGCATTTTCTGCAAATATTTTGTGAACCTGAGAAATACCAGTTAAGCAAACAAAGTCCCAAGATTCATGCCTAAAAGGTAATAGATTTAACACAAGCAAAGCTCCATATAAAGTCTAAAAAGGATACAGCTTTAGCATCCCCCAGGTCAGCATAAATGAACTGAAGCCTCCCAGGTTCTGGGAACAAGTCTTGTAAGATCTTGACGGCACCCATATTACCCCGGGAAAGGTTGTCCTGCAAAATTAAAAGTAAATAAATTATATAAGTTACCCCATCTATCTTTGGCAAAACAGTTACATAAAAGAGACAAGAGAAAGAAAGAAAACGTACAACAATGGTAACCCGGTAATTGTCTTTAAGAAGTCGCAAGGTAGCATGTGAACCAATATATCCAGCACCACCAGTTACCAGAACATGTGTAACCCCGTCTTCGTGTTTGGAGAACTGCAAAATCAAATATTAAAAATCCAAATAAAATAATAACCAAAACGTAAGTCAACTGTCAGAAGGGAACAAGGAAACAGCAAATAACCCACCATGGTAGTAGAATTGAAAGACGATTGCTTGAGAATGATAATACAAAAGGCAGTGAAGGTGGCAGCGACAAGAATCTTGCCAACAACATTTGCCTTCCTCTTCGGGTCTGCATACTCCAATCCTGTACAGAAACAACATCATCAGCATACATCAACATCTCAAACAGATAAACAAATTCATTCAATAACAATAACAGTACCTTGAAACGGCATAGATCTAGATGACCTCGGCGGATTTCTCGGCCTGACCAGATTTTGCATTTGTAGCACTCCTCTCTATGTTCACCTCTTTCTTCCCTCCTCTCCCTTACTCCTTCAATACACACTGTCAATCAACACATTTCATCAATCACAACAATAAGATCCAGAACAACAACAACAACATCCGAATGTGTATATATCTGCTTTCACTATATACAAACCGCACACATACAAATACAATTAACTCAAAAATTAAAAAAAACCGAAGCGTAATCGGTGATCGTTGAATCAAATTCAAAAAAATCAATGTAAAGCGAGACGAGAATACAACAAACGCACAAAGTCACAAATAGTAAGAAGCAGATACAATAGAAACGAGAAACAGATGAAAAGGAGAGAAAACTCACAGGAATTATGAAAAATGAAGAGCAGAGAAGGAGACGACGACGATGATTAAAAAAACGCGAGAGAGGAAAAGAAACGTGAAAAGGAGAAAAGCGTTTTTGATTTTAAAAAATACACACAGAGATGGAGAGAGAGAGAAGAGAGATTGAAAAACGTACGTTAGCGATCGCAGCATTTGTAGGGCGTTGAAATTTCTGTACATGTAGTTGTTGTGTAATGTAATCGTGAACACCACCACACCACACCAAACCACTGTAGGACTCTGTTTTACTTTTTTTAATTTTGAAAAAATGAGCCAATAGTTCATGTGTTGGTGTTGTTGAGTTTACACCGTGTTTCGCGGTGAGAGAGGGGCTCGGGACGGACCAGTTAGACGTCAGCAGGTCAGCTATTCTATTCTACTATTACTGTTTGTGGTTTGGGCCCGTGGGGGCCCATTTACGTCCATATTGATGTTCCCATGCCCACATTTAATACCTGAATAAATGTTCTCTTATTACTCTTATGGTAATTCGGTAATTTTACTGTGTTTACTTTCTTGCTTTATCTGTTCATCTCTTCGATCTCTCAAAATGTATGGATGACATTGAGAATTCGGTAAACTCTGATCTATTCAATTCAATTCACCAAATCCTTTTACCACATCAAGATACAATAAACTCTTGTAGATATGAATTAACACTGATGAATAATGGTAATTTACTGAATATCATGTTTAAATGGTCTGTTTGGATCTTTTAAAAATTAATAATTAGACAGTTAATTGTTAAGTGGGTGTTTGGATCCACTAGTAGTTAACTAATTAACAATGTGTAAATGACTAACTTGTCCATATTAATTACTAACTAGCTAACTAATAATTAATAAGGGTCGGAGATTGTAGGGCAATTAAGTCTTTTGCAATTTGTTAAGAGGTGTTAAAGAGATATTAGTACGGTTAAATCAACTAATGAGTTAATTGTTAAGAGCACACTTACCTAAAAATTAAGAGGTTTCTTAAAACCCTATTTGGATCTCTTTTTCTTAATTTTAGTAGTTAATTTATTTTTTAAAAGATTCAAACGGGGCCTAAATAGATAAATTCATCAATATTTTTAAAATCGGGATGGACATCTATCTGCCTCATGAAGGGTACTTATTTTTATCTTTAAGAAGGATTTGAAATTTTCAGTGTCCAACCAGATTGAATTTTTTTTAATTATTATTTTGTATATGAGTTTGTTACACTTTTAGATTTTTTATTTAAAATATTATGTTTTTAAATGAAACTTTTGTAAAATTAAGCTTTTTTTTTAATTTTTGAAAAAAAAAATCAATATGACTATAATACCACTACTTCCCGGTCTTAATTTACTTCCCAAGCAAATCAGATCAGGAAGAAAAATTATACTGGGAAGTAGCTGTGGTTAAGGGTACTCATAGGTGGTTAACCGTCCCACTATAACATTTCGGTACGGTAATCGAAAATTTTGGTTTACAATTTTATGAACCGTAACCTTAACAATTTAGACTGGTTACCACTTTTTTCGGTACGGTTACATGGTTAACCATTAACCATTTAATATATTTTCTTATAATTCAAAGTTAAAAAATATATATAAAAAATATAAAATAAAAAAAAAAACTCAACATCAAATTACATAAACATAACATAATATTCATAACATTAGTCCAATTGTCCAACTACATAAAAACATAGCATAAAACTCATAACATTAGTCCAATAATAATAATCCAACTAGGCAACTATATAAAAATATAACATAATGATCCAAGCATTAGTCCAAAATACATAAAACTCTTGACATTTTAAATATCATAAAATAACGTAATAATCCAAACGAGGGGCGGATCTAGAAAAAAATTAAACGATGTCAACTATTTAAATAAAATAAAATTATATAAAAAAAAGTTTTAAAAAATAAAATGAGATAATATGAGCAATTTGATTTGGGTATTAGGGATTTGATTTTTAGTTTTAATATTTGAAAAATAGAAAAACAAATTAAGATATATTATCATTCACTTGGCCGTTTTGAATTTAATGCTTAGAAATGTATTTGTAAAGGTTTCTTCATGAACCTTGATATAGTACTAACCGAGAATGCTATATTAGGTCTTTTATGAGTTAAATAAATTAAACCACCGACAAAATTTCTAAAAGTAATGGAATTAGCAGCTTTTTCTCCATCTCTACTCATGAATTTATTAAAGGTGTAGTGATAGGAGTACAATGTATCATACTAAATCTTTTTAGCAATTATTTGGCATATGACTCCTAAGATAATAATGTACCATCACTTTCCTCTTGACTTCGAGACCAAGGAAATATCGCAGTGAGCCTAGATCAATCATCTCAATTCACACATCATTTGATCTCCGAATTCATCCAATATTCCTTGTTCTTTTCCCACATAAATCATGTCATCAGCATACAAGCAAACCATTATAAAGCCTTTATTAACATCATTTTTAATATACAAAGTAGGCTATCTTTCACTTCTCACAAACACATGCTTTATTAAATGTTGGTCAATACGACTATACCAAGCTCGTGGAGCTTGCTTAAACACGTATAATGCTTTCTTAAATTTGTAAATAATTATTTATTTCCCTTTTTCTATGAAACTTTGGGGATATCAACATATACCTCTTCATGTAAATCACAATTGAGAAAGACTGATTTTACATCAAACTGAAAAACAAGTCAGTTTTGTTGTGCTGCCAATGCTAAGAATATGCGGACTGTTTCAAAATGTGTCATAAGAGAAAATGTTTCTTCAAAATCGATTCCAACTTGTTGTGAATACCATTTGATGACAAGATATTCTTTATACTTTTGAATTTCTCCATTTATTCCAAGTTTTGTTTTAAATACCCATTGTAATCCGCAACCATAAGAGCAAAACCTCAAGTCTTATATAGATTTGCTAATAATCTTTATTTTTTATGCATTTCAAAAGTGGATAAATATTCTGGAGACAAAGAAATTGATGAAGTTTCTTTTGGTACATTACCCTATGTTGTCGATATTGGCGTAACTAGAGATATCTCTGCTGTAGAGTCTGATGTTGATGTTAATATTTTTGGAGATATATTTGTTAGTTAAAGAGTACTTGATGCACTATCATCATATAATTTATAACCGTTCCAAGCTTCAAATGGTGTTTGATATTGCACAACTCGAGTGGGAGAAATGTAGAGGAGTTAAGG
This sequence comes from Cardiospermum halicacabum, assembly GCA_031304145.1. Taxonomy (NCBI): domain Eukaryota; kingdom Viridiplantae; phylum Streptophyta; class Magnoliopsida; order Sapindales; family Sapindaceae; genus Cardiospermum; species Cardiospermum halicacabum. The sequence continues at coordinate 11,507,513 of CM062397.1, forward strand.
AGGAATGGAAACTGATTCTGCCCATAAAGAATTTGGCAAGTTTTTACTCTTCAACATACTTCCTGCCATCTTAACAACGATATGATTCTTTTGGTGCGCGACTCCATTTTGTTCTAGAATATAGTATGTTGTCAATTCTCTATTTATGTCATGTTCTTTATAGAAAGAGTTGAAATCGTTGAATAAAAATTCTTCTCCTCGATATATGAATTACTTTGATGTAGTGATCACTTTGCTTTTCAACTTGTGCTTTGAAATCTTTAGATCTTGCAAACATCTGATCTTTTTCTTTCTAGGAAATACACCCATGGCATTCGATTATAATCATCTATAAGTAAGAATAAATATTTATTACCTTTCATCGATGTTGTTTTCACAGGTCCGTAGAGACCTGCACACACCAATTCTAACCAAGTTGAGGCTCTCCGTGATTTTCCAACTGTAAAGGATTGACGAACTTGTTTACCATATACAAACCCTTGGCAGAATTTTATATCATCAATCTTTGCTAGACCTATGACCATATTTTTATTGTGAAGTATATGCAGACCCTTTATATGTAAATGTCCTTAAAGAATATGCCAAAAAGTTGATTCGCTCCATTCTTTTGCTGTAAGAACAAAGTTCCGCATTGTAGACACATTAGGAGGGAACATTTAATTGTAACTCATTGTGATAACCACCATCAACTTACATATTTTCTTCTCTCGAATATAATACTTCCCATTGTCAAACAAAACCATATACCCACATGCAACTAACTACCCAACACTGATTAGATTAAATCCAAACCAGATATATATTGAATATTATGTAAATACTTGTGTTTGCCTGAAATTAATCCGAACCTGAAAGTCCCATTTCCTTTTACATGGAGAGTGTCGTCATTTTCTAGTTGCACATTGTGTATTTCTATTTCATTAAGATTAGAGAAAAGCTTTTTAAAGCCTGTCATGTTATCTACAAACCAAATATTTGTCTGATATTCTTTATCCCCTCTATTTTGAGCCATGAATAATTTCTCTTCATCTTCAATGTTTATTTCATCTTTACTTTCCTCATTTATGAAATTTGCTTGGTCCTCTTTATACCAGTAATTAGCTCTAACATGATCACAATTTCCAGATCATAACACTGCATATTATGCTGCTGCTCTTCAGTTTGACCTCTATTGTGTCTAGTGGATCGACCTCTACCCGAAAAATGACCCCCGAATCCTACTCGTCCACGTCCTCATCGACCCCCACTATTCTCGGCTTGTAAAGCTTTCTCTTCAACATTTTCAAGACTCCTGTTAATTCTGGTTTCATGGGCTTGTACTTCCCGGAGCCATTAGTTCATCAAAAGTAAAGATAGAGTGGATTAACTTCTGCCTGAACAATGACCCCCGAATCCTACTCGTACACGTCTTTATCGACCCCCACTATCCTCGACTTGTAAAGCTTTCTCTTTAACATTTTTAAGACTCTTGTTAATTTTAGCTTCATGGGCTTGTACTGCCTGGACCATTAGTTCATTAAAAGTAAAGATAGAAAGATCCTCTGACTCTTCTATTGTAGCTAGGGGTGGGCAAAAAAATTGAAACCGAATTAAACCGAACCGAACCGGCGTTTTCGGTTCGTTCGGTTCGGTTCGGTTTTTTATTAAATACGGTTCGGTTCAGTTTTGATGGTAGAAAACCGATTATATTTTCGGTTCGGAATTTTTGGTTTGGTTCGGTTCCGAAACAAAAAACTAAACTAGATTATTTCGGTTTTGGACCGAACCGATTAATTTTGGTTCGGTTCGGTTTTGAACTTAAATTCGATTCGGTTTTTCAAAACCAAAACCGAAATTTTTTCGGTTCGGCCAAAAACCGAACCGAACCGACCAGTGCCCACCCCTAATTGTAGCAATAATATATAAAATTTGGAATCTAAGCTTCAAAGTATCTTTTCGATAATAGTTTGATCTGTACTTATTACTCCGTATGTCTACATTTGAATCACAACTATTACTGCCTTAACTAGAAATTTTGATATAATCTCGTCATTCATCATTTGTAACATTTCGAAACCTCGATGTAATGATTGAAGTCGAACTAGCATCACTTTATAATCCCCTTGAAACTTCTTCTCCAGAACAGTCCAGACTGCTTTTGAAGTTATAGTAGCAGTTATTCTGTGAGAATACGGTATCATGAATTACTTGTTGGATGATTCTTAGTGCTTTCACATCCCGTTTCTTAGTGTCTTTAAGTTTGGTCTCTTCATCTAGTGAAAGAACTGTTATTGCTGCAGGTTCAATAAAGTCATTCTCCATAAAATCCAGTAAATCCTAGGATTGAAGTAAGGTTTTCATGTGAATAGACCATAATTCATAATTCTCACATTTAAAAATTGGAATAAGCGACCGTGTTGTTCCTAGAGCAATGTTATGACCATTGCTATTAATTTTTGTGGTAACAAGCTTGCAACTTTATGTGTTTTACTCGCAGTTTAAGTGCTCTACACTCATGTGTTGTTTCTCTGATATCACAGTGTTGCTATTTGGGTAAAATATCAGAGTGAGATATCACCGTTTAAGTAAACAAGATGCTACTGCAATGCATAATTTTTACTAAAATATCATAATATTTTTTTATAAGCAGTACATATTAAAGGAAAAAAATATAACAAAAATAGAACAATGTTGTCATAAGAATATTGCTTCTAAAATATCTCAATCCCAGAAATAATTGGGTGAATTATTGACCGAGAGAATTATTGACCAAGAAACATAACTGACTCTAGAAACTCTAATGTTTTGAATCAGACTTCAACAAATTAGTTGATGTATATTAATGCTAAAAGGGTAAAGGTATTTGGGTAGAAAATTCATACCTATATCCAATTATAGCATACGGGTATCCACGAATAAAGAAGTAATTGGACAAAATTGTCATATATGTATTGAGATATATGCATTTTTTCACTCTCCTTAAATATGAATTAGGGATAGGAGAGAAAAATATATAAATCTCAATCATTGGATGAAAATCTAACCGATGAAAATTTATTTATGAATGAGTGATCGAAAGAGAAATTATATGTTCAAGAATGAGGAAAATGAGATATTAGATATCAACTATGTAAATCTAATATTATTCTATGATTGTGATCAAAATTTATTATCATTAAATTACATGTGACCATAGAATTATTTAAATGATGATTTCAATTTGGGTCGTTTGCACTTTTTAGCTTTTATATTAAAAATTATATTTTTGTACCCGTATTAAAATTTTTACAAAACAAACATTTGAAAAAAAATTTTCAAAAATAGACCAAAATGACCATCTTACCCTTCAATATTGAAAAAAAAGTTACTCAGTAGCTTCTCAGTATCACTTACATACCGAAAAATATGTAAAATTGAAGTTTTGTTTCCCAGTGTTTAATACCGGGAAGCAAAAATTCACTTCAAGATAGTACAAACCAGTAAACAAACTTGAATTTTGTCTGTTTCCTGGTGTGTAATACTAGAAAGCTAAAAACTTAGTTTCCTGGTATTACACATCGGGAAACATGCAAAAATCAAGTTTGTTTCATGGTGTGTAGTACCAACAAGTGAATTTTTGCTTTCTGGTATTACACACTGGGAAGCTAATAAAATTTTGTCTGCTTCCCAGTAGTACACACCGGAAGCTCATTTTTTACAGTTTTTTTTTTTTAAATTTTACTTTTGCAATTCTTTCATAAAAAAGTTTAAAAGTGAAAGAAAATAAACTAGAGTTAGTCTAAAACTAAAATAAAAAAGATGATAAGGTCTAATTTTCCATATTTTTACTTTCAATTTTAGTCATTTAGAACTTAAGATTAATTTTTTTTAATTTATAAACTTTTAGAAATTGAAAATTAAAAAATAATCAAATTAGTCAATACACTAAAAAAAATCACCACCACATCGTAACATCATTAGCCTGACGATTCACACTCTTGTGAAGTGGAGAAACACATCTTTAAAAGTATATTAGTCAAATTGGTTCATTTTTTGAAATTTCAACTTTAAAAAATTTCTAAATTTAAATCAAATTTGGCTAGTTTATTTATTTAAACTTGAAATTTAAAATTTTCATATTTTATAAATTTCCATTTATATACATTTTGATATATACATTTATATTTTATGATCCAATGGAGTAATGTAATTCACATTTCAAATTTTCAATCAAAGCTATTTTAAAATAATAAATAGTTGCATTTTATTTTTGGTATTCATATTTAATACAAATATTGATATTTTAATATTTTAATATAGATATAAAAATTAATTTAAACTAATCTATTTATTTAAAAAATAAATATTTGAAAAATCAAATTAAATAGCATTTATTTTTAATGTTTGTAGTTAAAATAAATTTTAAAATTTTATGTTAAATGCACATTGATGAGTTTTGATATAATATATTTTATGTTGTAGAAAGTGGATGCCATTTTTTAATTATGAATTATTATATTTATTTGTTTAATTATAAATTATAGATATAGGTTGACAATATAGAAGACGAGTGCAATTAAATTATATATATATATATATATATATATTATATAAAACACATGAAGAAGTTGAGAGAATATATTATAATAATAATAATAATAATAATAATAATAATATTAATATGTGCAATTTATATGACTGATCAGAGATAATAATAATAATAATAATAATAATAATAATAATAATAATAATAATAATAATAATAATAATAATATTATTATATTATTATTATTATTATTATTTATTATTATATTATTATCTCTGATCAGTCGTATAAATTGCACATATTATAATATTGTTGCTACAAGAATGTGTAAATTGTAATTTATATTCACCTTTTAGGGTATGAGGTTGAGGGTACACTAGGATTTTTTTTTCCTGAAAAATTAAATCCACATAAATACCATATAATTTTAAGTAAAAATATCATAAAAAATGATTAATGAACAGTACCATATGCTGATACTCCATGATTTATTGAAAATGAACCTAATACAACATGGGAAGAGAGCGCCACAAATTATACTGATCGATACTGTCAGAGGAAGGTTATGATAGCTGAGCCAAATTTGCCGTTAACTTTTAATTTTTTAATTTTTATTTCATGTAAAAATGAACATTATTATATATATGTAAAAGTTATCAGGAAAAAAGAAAAAGGTAAAATAAATATTATGATATTGTTGTCATAAGGAGATGGGCATTGATTATGAATGAAAAGGCGAAAAAGGGTGAGTCAGGTGGGATGGCACATACATTTATAGGTATCCTTTCCCCATCTGATGAGATGAGATATTAAATTTATTAATATATATACTTATCGTGATTTGATAGGATATTTAATTTAAAGTCAGGTCTAATATATATTGATATTGTTATAAAAATAAAATAGAAGTGGGATAGAAGAAAATAGTTTAATATTAAAGAGAAAAAATTCGGATGAGAAAATAACTTGATAATTTTTGGATTGGATTTTGAACTATTAACTAATCAACTACCAGCTTATTGATATCAGAGTACAAAATCAATAAAAAAGAAACAGAGAAGAAATGAAGTAGAGAAGCCAAATGTTTATTATTCACACAATGTTCACATATATATATATAGTGAAATTGTGAGGACATGTGTCAATTTGCATGTGTATTAACCATGCATGTATTACACGTATAAGTGGAAAGCCACTTTACATTCACAACACTCCTCGGATTTCCACCATATGACTGCCTCGTTAAAACCTTGCCAGAAAAACCCAGTGGGACAAAAACTGGACGAAGGAAAAAGAGTACAGCTGATGCAATCCAATTACAAAAACTCCCCCTGTTAATTACACCCATAACCTAATCTTCTAATCTGGAGAGCTGTCGCATTCTGATATCGTAAACCAGCTTTTCAAACGTTGATGTCGGTAACGATTTCGTTAGTAAATCGGCGAAATTATTGGAAGACCGAATTTGCTTCACGTCAATTTGACCCGTATTCTGAAGCTCGTGGGTGTAGAAGAATTTTGGGGAAATGTGCTTGGTTCGATCTCCTTTGATGTAACCTCCCCGAACTTGGGCGATGAATGTGGCATTATCTTCAAATATCACAGTTGACTCATTCGTAGTTTCGAAGATACCACATGAATTCTGGATATGTTGAATCATTGATCTCAACCAAATATACTCTCGACTAGTTTCGTGTAGTGCCAATATTTCAGCATGATTTGAGGACGTGGCTACTAAAGTTTGTTTCGTAGATCTCCAGGAGATCGCAGTACCATTATATGTGAAAATATAGCCAGTTTGAGAACGTCCTTTATGCGGATCCGAAAGGTATCCAGCATCGGCATAGCCAGTCAAACCCAGAAATTTATCAGAATTTGTATAAAATAATCTCAAATCTTTCGTACCCTTCAGGTAACGCAAAATATGTTTAATCCTATTCCAATGATGACGGGTTGGTGCAGAACTATGTCTCGCTAATAAATTTACAGCAAACAAGATATCTGGTCTCGTACATTGAGCCAAATATAATAACGCACTAATCGCACTCAGATATGGTACTTCAGGACCAAGTAATTGTTCGTCATCATCCTTCGGTTGGAATGGATCCTTTTTGGGATCAAGTGTTCTTACAACCATGGGTGTACTCAACGGATGGACAATATCCATGTTAAATCTTTTCAGAAGCTTTTCAATGTATGCTGATTGATAAACCAATATCCCATTTGGTTTATGTTCAATTTCCAGACCAAGACAATATTTCGTTTTTCCCAAATTTTTCATTTCAAACTCCTTTTTCAGATATTCAGCAGTTTGTTGGATCTCTTATGGAGTCCCAATGATATTCATATCATCCACATAAACTACTATAATTGCAAAACCAGACACTGATCTCTTAATGAAGATACACGGACATATTGTATTATTCTGGTATCCTTCCTTAACCAAATACTCGCTCAGGCGGTTATACCACATTCTCCCAGATTGTTTCAATCCATACAGGGATTTTTGTAACTTTATGGAATACAAGTTTCGAGATTTTGATCGATGAGATTCAGGTAATTTCAGTCCTTCTGGGAGCTTCATGTAAATATCAGAATCAAGTGATCCATACAGATACGCAGTAACTACATCCATTAAACACATTTCCAGTTTTTCAGCAACTGTAAGACTTAACAGAAATCGAAATGTGATTGTATCCATGACTAGGGAATACGTTTCATCGTAATCAATTCCAGGTCTTTGCGAGAACCCTTGTGCAACCAAATGTGCTTTGTATCTCACAATTTCATTTCTTTCATTTCGTTTCCGAACGAATACCCATTTGTAACCAACTGGTTGAACATCTTCAGGTGTTCGAACTATGGGTCCAAAAACTTTTCGTTTATTCAACGAATTTAATTCTGCCTGGATTGCTTTTTCCCATTTTTTCCAGTCATGCCCATTTTTACATTCTTGGATATCACGTGGCTCATAATCATCATATCAAATACTAATTGCCACTGAATATGAAAATAAATCATCAACGATTGTTTCATTTCGATTCCAAGTCTCTTGGATAAAGTCTATGGAAATTTCTTCATATTTTTTAATTCTGATATTTCCGTATTATTTTCTCCTTCTGGGAGGCTATTTTCAGGAATCTCATCAACTTTTGGGATTTCGTCAGATGTGGTTTTAGGATCCAAATCATTTTTATTTCATTTTCGTGGGATTGTATCTTTTGAACCAGGTGGTCTACCACGCTTCTGGCGGGGAATTGGAGTTTCGCTTGCTATTATCTTTTGAGATTGTCCTCCTAGGACAATTACCCTTGCTGGTATATTAGCAGCTTCAATATAAGACTTGGTTATTTTCGAAGTATCATTGAATGCATTAGACATTCGATTAGCTATCATTTGTAAATGTAGGATCCTTCGAACTTCGAGTTCACATTGCGGGGTATGTGGATCCATATGCGCCAAAGTTGGAACCTTCCAGGTTAATTCAGATTTCTCTTCTGGAGAATCATTTCCTTTTCCAAGCAATGGAAAATTACTTTCATCAAAATGACAGTCAGCGAATCTAGCTGTAAACAAATCTCCTGTCATTGGTTCCAAATATCTGATAATTGATGGGGAATCAAAACCCACATAAATTCCTATACGTCTCTGTGGCCCCATTTTCGTTCTTTTAGTTGGGGTAATGGGTACATATACAGCATACCTTAATGTTCTGAAATGTGAAACGTTAGGAGGATTCCCAGATACCTATTGTAATGGGGAATATTGATTATAAGCAGTTGGATGGATACGAATCAAAACTGCAGCATGCAATATAGCATGTCCCCAAATAGAAACAGGTAATCTTGAGCGCATTAACAATGTTCGCACAATTAATTGAAGCCGCTTAATTAATGATTCAGCTAATCCATTTTGGGTATGAACATGTGGAACTGGATGTTCAATATCAATCCCAGATACTTGACAGTATTCATCAAATGCTTTCGATGTAAATTCACCAGCATTATCAAGTCTTATACTCTTAAGAGGGTAATCTGGACAATGAGCTCGTAATCGAGTAATCAGTGCCAGCAATTTGCAAAAGCAACATTACGAGTGGATAACAAGCATACATGGGACCATCTTGCATATGCGTCTATCAATACCATAAAGTAGCGAAATGGTCCACTAGGTGGATGAATGGGTTCACATATATCTCCTTGAATTCTCTGTAAAAATGATGGAGATTCAAAATCTACTTTCGTAAACGATGGTTTCGTTATCAATTTTCCTTAGGAACATGGGATACACAGGTCCCTATCATTCAGTAGGATTTTATAATTTCTCAGTGGATGCCCTTCTGAATTCGCTATTATTCTTCGCATCATTGTGGATCCCGGATGCCCAAATCTATCATGCCAAAGCTGGAATATTCTGGGATCAGAGAACTTCTAGTTCTCAATAGCATGTGTTTCAACATGCCTGATGGTTGTATAATATAATCTAGATGATGAAATGGGTAACTTTTCAACTACAAGCTTCTGGCTTGATTTTCTTGAAACAATACATAGGTATTCAATACCATTTTCATCAACTGTTTCAATGTGATAATCATTCATTCGTATATCTTTGAAACTGAGTAAATTTCTTCTGGATTTGCGAGAGTATAATGCATTTTCGATTTCTAATTCAGTGTCATTTTGTAATACAATTGAAGCCCTTCCGGAGCCTTCGATCAGATCTACTGGTCCTGATACAGTATTCACTTTCATTTGAATTGGAATCAATTCCAGAAAATATTTTCTATCTCTCAAAATCGTATGGGTTGTAGCACTATCGGCTAAACAGATATCCCCATGTGAAGTCATTTCTTGGTTTGAATTTATATCTTCAATAAAATAACACACAAAATTAGTTGAATGGAAATGTAATATCTTTCATTAATATTTACAAATATTTACAATCAAAACTAAAATTACATTCCATTCTATTTACATTCCAAAAACAAGAAAATACATTCACTTGTAATTAACAGTTCCATCACCAATCAGGTGATCTATCATCCCATTAGGATCTTCAAAGAAATCAGCAGTTTTCAGATTTGATATGTCGACAGGACCAGTATAACCATCGCCAAAAACATCAGCCATATTTGCTTCATTATTCTTTTTCTTTTCTTGTTCGCGCCTCAACTTCTGGTAAGCTTCAACTACATGCTTGGAAGCACGACAAGTTCTCGAATAACAAGTGGGGGAACCACATCTGTAACAAGGACCACGATTGAACTTTGGTGGTTCCTGAATTTCTTTCCCTTTACTGGAACTAGCATTGTAAACATTCCACTTATGGGGAGCATTTGGATTATTATATGGATGTCCATAATCCCTATTACGACCACGTCCCTGGCCATTTCCAGATCCTCGACCACCTCAGCCATTACCACGTCCATTTCCATAATCATTCAAACGCTCAGAATTACGGCCACGACCACGGCCACGACCACGGCAACAACGACCACGACCTGGATTTTCATTATAATATGCATTCACTTCTGGGAATGGTTAGGCGCCAACAGGGCGTCTTTCACTGTTTTCCAACAACAGCTGGTTGTGTCTTTCAACAAGATCTAATGAACCAATCAAATCATCATATTTCACAAATTTCTTTTCACGATACTGCTGATGTAAAATAGTTTGTAAAGGATGGAAAGTGGTAAATGTCTTTTCCAACATATCATGATCTGTTTTTGTTTCCCCACACATTTTCAATTTGTTTTTTTTATTGAAATAGGCAAAGTTCATCAAGAATCCCTACTAGGTAGGCACCCCCTAGAACTGAGCCGAACTTTATTGAAAGAAAAAGGAAAACAAAGAGTCTGTCAAACAATACCCAAAAGATATAAAGAAAGGCCTAAACAGGTGGCCTGATGAAAGAAAGGCCTAAGCAGTGGGCCTGATGAAAAGGGGACAGGGGGCCTAATAAAGAGTAGTGGCCTAAACAGATGGCCGAATATAATAAGAGGCCCATAATGGAGCCCAAAATGAAGAAACGAAACTGGATCATGAAGAGAAAAACTTGAAAACGTCAGTGTCGTTCGCCGGCAGTCTGACCTTGTTCGCTGGCAGCGGACGGTGGCGGCGGATGGGTTCGCCGTCACCCTTCTTCTATTGGCTGGCAGCGGATGATGACGGCGGACGCCTGCAGAGAGCGCCGCTTCTGTTCGCCGTCACCTGTCTTCTGTTGGCTGGCAGCGGGTGCTGACGGCGGGCGTTGGCCGTCACCTTTTCTTCTGTTGGCTGGCAGCGGACGCTGGCGGCGGACACCTGCAGAGAGTGCCGCTTTCTTTGACCGTCATATTCCTTCTGTTGGCTGGCAGCGAACCCCTGCAGGAAGCGCCGGGTTTTGGTGTCTCCTTTCTTCCATGAGCGTTGAGGTTGTCCATCCCGAACGAGTCTTGAGTCATGAAAACCTGAAAAAAGGTCTACCTTGGAGGTCCCTGCAAATGAAAGGCCAGAGGAAATCCGGGCAGGTAGTCCAAGTCTTGATGCTATCCGTGCGAAGCTTGGTGAGTCTTTCTGCTTCTTGGTTGCCTTCTCTATAGATGTGCGAGATGACGAAGTCCAGACGCTTTATGTGGTGAAGGCAGTTGAGCCATCTAGCCAAGAGATTCCAGGGGACGCAGTCTGAGCGAGTCTTGACCAGATGAACCACCAGAGTTGAGTCGGATTCCACCCAGAGGCGAGTCCAGTCCTTCTCGATCGCGTATTCGATGGCTAGGACAAATGCTAGAATTTCTGCTTCGTACGCGTCTCCGAGTCCACCTGTACTTGCAAAAGCAAATTTAAAAAAACCACGTGAGTTACGGAAGACACCTCTAGCCACCAGTCTTCCGTCTCCATCTCCCGCACTCCCGTCTATGTTGACCTTGGTCCATCCCGACGAAGGGCCATTCCACCACACTTCCTTAACCACCTTTGGACACTGAAAGTAGCCGCTGAGTTTGAAAAGGGAAAGGGCTTTAAAGTCAGGTAGGGAATTGTACATGATGCCGAATTTGAAGGTTTTGAGGTTGTGGACAGTCGACCAAATTCTGGAGATAACCGAGTGGTTAGGCATAGCTTTGTTGTTGAAGCAATTTCTGTTACGAGCTATCCATATTTCCGCACAAATAGAGCTCATGAGAGTTTTCAAAATAGCTTTCATCCCAGGGCTGCATGCCCAGTGCATAATGGTGCTAATCAAGCTCACTATGCTTACATTTAAATTCAAATGAAATCCCAGCTTGTCTAAAAAGTAGTCCCAGATCTTCCTGCTAAAGCCACAGCCTAACATAATATGATCCGTAGACTCCGAGTTTTTTAGACAAAATGGGCAGGCTGAGACAATTGTGACCCCTTTCCTCCGAAGATTGTTTTGGGTAGGGAGGGCTCCATGAAGAATTTTCCAAACTACCATAGACTCCCTAGGCGAAATGTAAGGGGCCCAAATTTTCTTACCCCAGTCTACTTCAGGAAGGTGATGGGAAAATCCATCATAGGCAGCCTTACAAGTTACTTTGCCAACTTTCTGTTCTTCCAAATAAGTCTGTCTTTCCCCCACGAATGATTCTGACTTTCTTGATATCTTCACAAATATCTGCAAAGTCCACTTCCAACCAATCCGGAAGACACCAACTACCATTCGAATAGAAATCCGAGACCAGGGCATTTTGATCTTCAATTCTTGCCTCCTCGACCCTGTCTCTAATAGTATATCCCAACCAGTTCATAGACCAAAACTTAACCACGCTATGTTCTCCCACAAGCCATATAGTTTCGACCAGCAGTCCACTAAAGACCTCTCTGATCGAGGACCAGATCGTGGATTTATAATAAACAGTTCTAGCAGAGCCATCTTTATTCACCAGCTTAGCTCTAAGAGAGGAGAGAATAGGAGTGTTACCTTCCAGGATAGCCCAAGCAAGTTTGGACAACATGGCTTTGTTTGTGGCTTTGAGCGTCCGAACGCCCAGACCCCCCTCCTTATTGATTGTGCAGACCTTTTTCCACGCAACAGTCAGTAATCTCCTTTCCGTGGTAACTCCAGTCCAGATAAAGTTTTTAATGCATTTATCTAGCGATTTCAGCATCAGATTAGGCCAGCGGTATACTGCAAAAGAGTGATTAAGCAATCCAGATATAACAGATTTTACCAGCATTACTCTACCTGCCTGGGATAAAGTCTTCGTCAATGTATTGAATTTGGCCAGAACCTTGTCATAGAGCTGTTGCAGGTGCGTCCTTTTGGGAACTCCCGGAAAGATGGGGACGCCCAAATATACGCAAGAGAGACTGCCAACTGTCATTTTCAAAGCATGTTTTACAGAAGCCAATGATCCACGCTGAACTCCGCTTCCAAAGAAAACATGAGATTTAGCATAATTCACTCTTTGACCCGACATATTTCCGTAGCGGTCCAGAAAAGTGACGATGTTTTTGACATTCGTCTGTGTGGCTTTACAGAAAATCATCACATCATCCGCATATAGAAGGTGAGAAGGGAGTAGTGTCTTCTTCGAGTTATTGGAAGGACGCAGCTCACCTTTATCAACCATCCGCAGCAAGCCTTTACTAAAATATTCCTCAGCAAAACAAAAGAGTAAAGGCGAGAGCGGATCACCTTGTCTGACCCCTTTCGAACAGGCAAAAAATCCGTGCGGGATTCCATAAAAAAGAATGGAGATGCGGGAGGATGAGAGCAGATGCTTCACCCAGGACAGAAACTTCTCGCAGAACCCAAAGCAACGGAGAACCTCTAGAAGAAACGACCACTCCACCTTATCGAAAGCTTTCTTGATATCAACCTTCATAGCCATTTGACCCCCTGCCCCTCTCCGATTCATGCTATTGATTGCTTCAGAGGCCAAAGCAATACAATGATGGATATTTCGACCCGGGACAAAGCCGAACTGATTGGGAGCTAGAACCTGACTTGCGATGCTACCCAGTCTAGTAGCCATAATCTTCGTCACCACTTTAAATATGAAGTTACTCAACATGATCGGCCTGAACTGCTCCACTCTGTTTGCCTGCTCCACCTTCGGAATGAGAACCATAAAGTTCGAGTTGAAGTTCATGGGGAGCTCACCTGAGATAAAGAAATGCCGGATGGTCGCATAAAGATCATCACCCACTATGTTCCAAGATTCTTTGAAGAATTTTCTAGTATAGCCATCTGGACCCGGGGCGCTATCTGCTGACATATCAAAAACCGCCTCTTTGACATCAGAGGGAGAAGGGACAGCTGTGAGCATGTGATTCTGCAACTCAGTTACCACATTTGGGATGACTTCCTTAACATCTGATAAATCAACTGGCTGGGAATGGGAGGATTTGAAGAGGTCTTCATAGAAAGCGGTAATATGAGCTCTGATCTTGCCCTGATCTGATGTCTGCTCTCCCTCAACTTCCAATGTGGAAATGTGGGCTTTAATTTTCCTAGAAGCAATGAAGGAGTGGTAGAACTTGGTATTTCTGTCCCCACAAGTTAAACCAGGAGACTCTGGCCTTCTGTCTCAGAAAATCGTCTTTACATTCAGCTCCTCTTCCAACTTCTGACAGCATCTTGTCTCTGCATCACGAAGATCATCAGAGTAGCCATCTTCCTCAATCTTGCTTTGGATATTGAGAAGGTTTTCATTTGCTTTGTCTACTCTCTCAAAAATATTGCCAAAACTAGTTTTGTTCCAGATTCTCAAAGTGTGCTTCAATCTTTTCAACTTCTTCTGGAACTTGATGATGGGATTAGACTCCCAAAGAGGCTGGGTCCAGTTGCTTTCCACAACCTGACAAAAATCAATATGGCCACACCAAGCATTGATAAACCGAAAAGGCCTACCAATATTGTTGAGGTTAGCATTTGACATTTTAAAAACAATGGGGGAATGGTCGGAGCCACTCCTAGCAAGCACTCTTCCCTCGATATTCCCAAGCATCAACAAAGGCTAAATTACATAGGCCTCTATCTAGCTTACACTGCACATTGTGATCACCTTTTCTACCATTGCACCAAGTGTAGAGGTTGCCTTTTTGCTCAATTTCCACCAAATCATTCTCAAGAATCATATTCCTAAATTCTAAAGAAGCACTAGAATATGAGAAGGTTTTTGATTTTTTCTCATGACTACCCAAAATGCAATTAAAATCTCCACAAATCATCAAAGGGGTACCATCAACAACTCTACCCAAATCCAACCATAAATCTCTCCTCCTTCTATAATTCACATGGGCATAAACAAAGCCATATCTCGCACGCACGCCACCAAGAATTAAATTTAGAATAATAATTTGGGACTTGCACAAAATGATAGCCTCTAAATTGACATCATTTCTACCCAACACCCAAAGGCTAGAAACATCATTATTACCCACATTTTCACAAAGTAAGGTGTAACCAAAACTCTCCCAAAACTTCTTTGCGTCTAAGTCATAATGCATCATAGGCTCCGCAATGCAAAAAATATTAGGACGAAACTTAGAAATAAAATAGCTACAATATTTCCTACTCGAATGCTTTCTAAAGCCTCTTATATTCCAATATTGTACTATCATTTCTTTTTCCTAGTTTGATGTCGGGTGCGAACACCCTTGTAAGATCCGTCACTATTCTTATCCCCAGGAATATCTTTATTGCTAACTCTATCAGATATATCAATCAAAGATTCATTGATAGGATGAGTTACCTTAGAAGGAACACCTTGCAGCATTTTGGCCAGCTTATTTTCCTTTGCACCAGCTGCCTCTTGAGTAGGCTTAACCAAATCCTCTTTCACTTCTTCAAGTTTGCGGGGAGATGAAGGGGCATTGGAGGAGTCATCCGTTTCCGAGTCCGAAATTGTGGTGATTTTAAATGCTTGCTCCACCTTTTCCAAGTCATCATTCTCAGAAGTCATGATGTCTTTGGGAGTGATTTTATCTGTGTAGATAGCAATAGCTTTCTCCGGTCCTGCTTCTACCTCCAGGACCTCTTCATCCTCTCCATCCTCTTTGTCTTCACTTGCCCAGCTCTTTTTGGGGGGATCTGCAAGAGGCTTATCTTTAGTGCCCAATATTGGGCCATCGTTCTGAGATAGTAGAACTTCAACGACAGACTTATCCAGCAATTTGGTAGAAGTCCAGGCTGCTTCATCTTCTAAAGGATCAACCATGGGGTCAGACACAACCATATCGCCCCGAGGCTCCGGTTCAGCAGAGGCTTCAACTTCTTTCTAAGGTCGCAAGGAGGTCATGAGGCGGGACAGAGATTGATCCACCGGGACTGATGTATTTTTTGCTGCTTTTTTCTTAGTCACCTGCTGCCACTCCTGGGTGACTTTAGGCTTAGGAGCACTCTGTTTTGGAGGAATTGGAACTGAGGCCTTCTCAGGTTGTACGATTTTGCCTTCTTTTTGAAGTCTTTTTCTGCAAACCTTGGCATCATGACCCATAATTTGACAGAAGTTACAGAAATCTGGCCAACTCTCATAGTGCACCGAAAGTTGAATAGTCATACCATTCCCATGCTCAATTTGCACAAATGACTCTTTGTTCTAGATACAAAGAATGATAAATTATTTAAAATCTATATCCATACAAAAATAAAATAATTTATTATAGTTATACTCGAAAAAAATATACATTTTAAATTTGTTCACAATCATGTACATGGCGGAGTTATACTCGCTCACACCTTTAAAATCTTGGAACCTTAAATTGGCCCACTCATCACGTGCTTCAGGCAACATGATTTCCTTTTGGCAATCATATCTGGATTTTAGGGCTTGCCAAAGATCTGCAGGATCTTTTATATTCATATACTGATTGTTGAGATCCTTAACCAGATGTGTTTTTATTATATACATGACTTTGCATTTTTCAACCTCAGTTGTTTGTACCTCCTTATTGAGGGTACCAAATAATTCTTTGGTTTTTAATATTAACTCGCAATCATCACACCATTTCATATAATTTCTCCCAGAAACTTCCACCTCGTCAAATTTCAGATTTTTCATTTTCTGCAAAATAAGAACACATTCTTTTAGATTTCCAGATTTCCAAAATTCAATTTCAAAAATTCAATTATTCAGCTCGGGTGAATAATATTATCATTTCAAACTTTCCAAATCCACCATTTATTCAACTCAGGTGAATAATGGTATTTTTCCAAAAATTTCCAAACCCATCATAATTTTCGAAATTTCCCAGAACACATAAAAGAAAGAAAACATCATCACCAGACACTTTCTGATCTGGAAGATCCGGTAAAGCGGCAACCAAAGAGCATACTCGTGCTGATAACGTGTTGTAAAAAATAAAATAGAAGTGGGGTAGAAGAAAACAGTTTAATATTAACGAAAAAATAAATTCGGATCAGAAAGTAACCTGGTAATTCTTGAATTGGATCTTGAACTATTAAATAAACAACTACCAGCTTATTGATATCAGAGTACAAAATCAATGAAAAAGAAGCAAAGAAGCCAAATGTCTATTATTCACACAATGCTCACACATATATAGTGAAATTATGAGGACACATGTAGTGAAATTGTGAGGATAGCATGTGTATTAACCATGCATGTATTACACGTATAAGTGGAAAGCCACTTATACATTCACAACAAATATATTCATTATGAGACCAACTAGGCCTTAAAAATTGTTAGGTGGAAATTATTGCATTTCAATAGACCATTTTTTTCTACAGTCCAACCTTCGAATCTTCAATCTTCATTTTAATTTTAAATTAAAAAAAATATGTATATATTTTTATTTTAAAATATTTATAACTCCAACCCTCATACTTCAAATTTTTTTTAAAAAATTAATAAAATTATTTATTACTATTTTTATGTTCAATTAACTTATATCCATACAAAAATAAAATAATTTATCTGAATATATATTTTTATTATAAAATATTATTATTTAATTTAATTAAATAACTTATATTCTTTATATTTTTCATATAAATATAAGTTTTCAAATTTTAATTTTAAATAATGATAAATTGATATGATAAAATATTTAAGTTATTTATATAAATAATAGTATGGAATTAGTTTATTATAGAGAAATATGACTATAAATAAATAAAATTGAAAATTTATTAATTGGTTTAATTTTGAGTATAAGGAAAAAATTTTGATTTTTTTTATCACATTTATATTAGTGTTCGAAATTAAATATACAATTCTATTTGCAATCAAAATTTAATGAGAGAAATAAAAGGATAAATTAATCAATAATTATATGTATTTTCTTTTACTTTTTCGTAAAGGGTATTCTCATTATTGCAACTATTATTTAAAAATAATTTAAAAAATACTCACTTTTCATAAATAGTTAATTTTAAAATTTTTTTCATGAAAAAATAGATGTTATTTGAAATTACTTTTAAAAGTGGGTGTTTTTTTTTTGAATTATTTTTAAAAAATGGGTAAAAAAAAGGAAAATATAAGAATTTTACGTGGATAGTTTCTACTATACCATTTTTCAGGATAGAATCAATTAGTAAATCAAATGATATTTTTATAATATTAATTAACTACGATAGTTAAGTAAGACCACGAGAAGTAATGATCTTCCTCTAATCTTATCGGTCATATTCATTTTATCATCCATAAATCACGAGTACTTCAATGTCAATATATTATAGTAAACTACACTATTTATATTATGGTACATATAATTATTTTTATTATTATAAAAAAGCTATTTAAAAATATTTTTAAATCTAGAAATGTCATACCTATTAATTCATCTAATTAATGAATTAAAAAAAATATATTTGAATTTTTAAAAAAAATCGAAAAAATAAATTTATTAATTATTTTTTTATTTACGTTAGATAATGATGAAATGATAGAGAAGCCAAATTTTTAATTTTTATGATTATTTTGTGATATTAAAAAGAAAAGAAAAAAATATATATAAATGTAGGGATGGACACCGATCAATTCGGTTCGGTTTTTGGCCGAACCGAACTGACTTTTCGATTTTGAATTAAGAAAACAGAAGCGAACCGAAAATATCGATTCAATCCAAGATCGAAAAAACTGAATTAATTTAATTAATCTTTTTTAGTTCAGACCGAAATTCTCAAACCGAACTGAACTGAAATAACAATCGGTTATTTATAATTAAAACCAAAGTTAACTAAACCTAGGTAATAAAAAAACGGAACCAAACCGTACAAACAAGTTCGATTCGATTTCATTCGGGTTTTTTTCCACCCTTACATAGATGTATTTGAAAGAAGTTAACCAATTTAATAACTTTTCCTAAACAAATCAAATAAAATCCTACATTATCCGAAATAGTAATTTATTCCAAAATGGGAAAATGTTATAATTCTCGAATAATGCCCATATGTTACTCAAATAGTACTGGTGGTTTCTGAAAATTTGCTTTTTGATCAAAATATTGTGTTAATAGGTATGAGCTATAAATAGATTGATTTAGAAAATTATTATTTAGTCAATATTTTGTAATTTGGAAAGTCGTGGCTGTAATTTGGATATGTTGAGTTGTATATATTTTATAGAAATGTAATGAAATAGACAGGGGATTGTCACCACCAAATCACACTCTTCTTTACAAAATTGTTATCGTATTAGAGTCAGGTTTTGATCCTGGGACCTATGGGTTATGGCCCACCACGCTTCCGCTGCACCACTCTGTCAGGAACGGGAGTTGTCTCTGATTGATACAGGGGCCTCAAACCACATGATAAGTATGCTTGAGGATCTTCGTAATGTCAGAGAAATCTCACAGTGTCCTATGGGAATGCCAGATGGAAATATTGTGACAACAACCAAAGTGGGATCGATACATCTCACCGAAATTTTTCACTTGAACAATGTTCTCTATGTGTCAAAATTGAATTGCAATTTAATTTTTGTATCGCAGTTGATTGATCATTACAATTGCCTTGTCCAACACTAATCATTTATGTATTATTCGGGACCGCACTTCGAGGATTTTGATTGGAGCGGGTGAACGAAGAGATGGACTCTACTACTTTCGGCGTGTGCTACAACAACAAGTAATGAAGGCTGAGAAAATGGATTCCTTTGATCTTTTGCACAAATGTCTAGGTCATCCGTCTCAACTAGTTACCAAGTTAGTCCCCGGAGCAAGTTTTAGGACCAGTGATAAATTGTTGAATAAACCCTATGACGTGTGCCAACGAGCCAAACAAAGTAGAGATAAATTTTTGTTTAGTGATCATAAGGCGTTGGATATTTTTGAACTCATTCATTGTGATGTATGGGGTCCTTACATAACACCGTCTTCTTGTGGTGCCTCTTATTTTTTAACAATTGTTGATGATTATTCTCGTGCTGTGTGGATTTACTTGTTGATAAAGCTGAAGTTTCTCATGCCATGAGAATGTTTTTCTCAATGGTAAAACGACAATTTGACAAACAGGTTAAAATTGTTCGAAGTGATAATGGAACCAAATTTATTTTCATGAAATATTATCTTATTGATCAGGGTATTATTTTTCAAACCACTTGTGTGGGAACACCTCAACAGAATGGGAGGGTGGAAAGGAAGCATCAGCATATATTGAATGTAGCAAGAGCATTGCGTTTTCAAGGTTCTCTACCGATTGATTTTTGAGGAGAAGGTATCTTGACAGCTGGTTATTTAATAAATAGAACTCCATCCTAAATTTTAAACGGTAAAACCCCATATAACATATTGTATGGTAAATATCCTACTTACGATCATTTACGTGACTTCGGCTCTTTGTGTTATGGGCATATTAAAACGAGGGATAAATTTGCTAGTCGTAGTCGGAAATGTGTCTTTGTAGGGTATCCATATGGGAAAAAGGGGTGGCGATTATATGATTTGAAAACTGATGATTCTTTTGTTTCCCGAGACGTCGTGTTCTCGGAAAATGCATTTCCGTTTGCTGGTAATCAACATCTTGATAATGATAATATAAGGAGTATTGAGGTTGTGGAAGATGATTTTGGGGAAGATAGGCCACTTAATGCCAGGGGGTAGTGAAGTGGATACTTCCATGTCTATTAGATCGTGGGCATCAACGAAAGGAAGCTTCAGTGCGACTACGTGATTACATTACTCACACCATTCGAAAGTTAAGTCCATCTATCTTATCGCCTGTATCCCAGCATACCTCAGGTACTCCTTACCCAATAGCACACTATGTGAATTGTGATAATTTTTCTTTGCAACATTGAAACTTCCTTGCAGCTATTACAGTGGAGCACGAGCTATTGCATTATTCCCAAGCAATGAAAGACAGTCGTTGGAGGGATCTATGAGTCGTGAAATAGAGGCGCTTGAAATTAATGAGACATGGGTTATTGCCGACTTGCCTGCCAACAAGAAAGCTCTTGGGTGTAAATGGATCTACAAAATAAAATACAATTCTGACGACACTGTGGAACGATATAAGGCTCGACTAGTAATTCTTGGAAATCATCAAATTGAGGGTATTGACTACACCAAAATATTTGCTCCGCTGGCCAAGATGGTCATGGTTCGTGTGTTTCTTTCCGTTGCAACAGCCATGAATTGGGAGGTCCATCAGATGGATGTTCATAATGCCTTCCTTCATGTTGATCTTCATGAGAAGGTGTACATGAAATTGCCCCCAAGTTTTCATGTTGTGGCTCCTGGGAAGGTGTGTCATTTACGAAAATTGTTGTATGGTTTAAAACAGGCACAACGGTGCTAGTTTGCAAAATTGTCCGCTGCCTTAAAGAATTATGAGTTTCAACAGTCTTATTCAGATTACTCATTGTTTGTTTTGGAGCAAGGAACAATGAAGCTCAATGTCTTGGTATATGTTGATGATCTCATCATTTTCGGAAACCATCCGAGTGTCATACAGAAGTTCAAGAAATATTTGAGTGATTGCTTTCACATGAAGGATTTAGGTGTCCTGAAATATTTTCTTAAAGTTGAAGTAGCTCGGGGACCAGCTGGGTTTATTCTTTCTCAGCGTAAATACGCATTAGATATAATCGCTGAAGTGGGTCTTCTAGGTTTGCGCCCAGCTGCAGTATCAATGGAACAAAACCATCATCTCGTAACATCGACCGGCACGCCTCTTGCTGACCCAGAGTCTTATCATCGTTTAGTGGGGCGCTTGATTTACTTATATTTTACTAGACCAGACTTGTCATATTGTGTGCATGTGTTGTCCCAATTCATGCAGGCACCTCGTGAAGATCACTGGGAAGCAGCTTTACAAGTGGTGCGTTATTTAAAAGGTAATCCCGGTCAAGACATCCAACTTGATAGAGAACGTGATTTGCAGTTGCATGGGTGGTTTGATGGTGATTGGGCTGGGTGTCCTCTTACACGTCGCTCTCTTACTGGTTGGTTGGTGTTTCTTGGTCATTCTCCTATATCCTGGAAAATAAAGAAACAATATACAGTGTCGCGTTCTTCGGCTGAGGCAGAATATCGCTCAATGGCTATAGCAACGTGTGAATTAAAATGGTTAAAGGCTATTTTGGCAGATCTTGGAGTGCCACATACACGTCTTATGTCTTTAATTGTGATAGCTAAGCTGCTCTTCACATATCCTAGAATCCGGTATTCCACGAACGGACAAAGCACATCGAAGTCGATTGTCATCTTGTCCGAGATGAGATTACTGCTGGAAATATCACAGCTTCGTTTGTTACGTCTACTACACAACTTGCTGACATTTTCACTAAGGCATTAGGAAAATGTCAATTCGAACAACTACTTTACAAGATAGGTATTCGTGATCTTCATACACCAACTTCAGTGGGGTATTGTGTTAATAGGTATGAGCTGTAAATTAGATTGATTTAGAAAGTTATTATTTAGTCAATATTTTGCAATATTTTTAGGAGTTATTTTAGAAAGTCGTAGCTGTAATTTTGCTATGTTGAGTTGTATATATTTTATAGAAAGGGAATGAAATAGACAGGGGATTGTCACTACCAAATCGCACTCTTCTTTGGAAAATTGTTACAAAACTATTCATCAAAAAGTTTTCTTTTTGTCTGATAGTCCTTCAAGAAATGACAAAACGAAACAAACACTTTTTGAGATTCTACCGTCCCCACTGTCTCTGCCTATGCTCCAACCTTAACAAAACCCCTCTTTCTCCAGGTAAACCCTTCATTTCTCCACATCTCCTCCAAATAAACCCTCATTTTCCAATGTTTCTGCCTATGCTCAAATGTTAACAAAACCTTCCTTTTTTGAGAATTTGGTGTACTTTGATATTACTATAAATTTTCGTAGTCTATATATACTTCAATGATAATAATAAAATAAGGGTTATATTTTTAAAAATTATAAAGACGTATCAGTATATGTGAGAAGCGTGTGTGACAAGCTTTTAATATTTTAATAACTGTTTTAATTTTATAGGTGACACGTGTCTTTTAATGTGAGAAAAAGTTCTTTCAAACAGAATCAGGCAAACCTCACTCTCACTCGTCTCTCTCGCGCCAAACAAGAACAGTGAGAGACAAACTTGGACTTTAAAAATCTGTCGTCGATGGCTACGGATTCATCGTCGGTTTCCAGTTTTCGAGGTGTAGCTCTGTTCAAAAATCAATACTTTCACAACCGTGTTTGTCGCCTTCGATTCTAACGATTGCAGCCAATCAAAATGGCTTAGTCATAGAAAGATATCGTGTTCTCTTGTCCGACACCATCTGAAGCCAACAACAACAGCCATTTAGCTTGTTGACTGTTGTGTCTAAGGTGAAGAACAAGCTGTGACGAGGTATTCCATTTCAAACACGATAAACCGACTGTTGTTCTCGTTCTTTTTTTATGTTTTGGGAGGAGAATGATTTTTTTTTTCTTATTTCTTGGTTGAACAAGAACATTATCCCTTAATTAATTGTTTGATTTAGGTTTTGTATCCCAGAAACTATCCTATATATTATCTGGCTATATAGTTTTTGGTGATATGCTGGTTTGAAGGTGGACAATATATTTGTGTTTTTACTAGGGTTTTAACGGTGCTTTGATGGTTGAATGTAGTTTACTATACTCATGACGTGCGTGATAAACTGTTTATCTTGTGTTGTTCTGGGATTTTGTTACTGTCTTGTGTTGTTCTGAGATCTTGTTACTGGTCCACTAGTGTAATTTGGTGAGAGGGGTTGGATTCTATAGCTGATATATATATATATATATATATATATATATTAAAAATATTTATAACTCCAATCCTCATGCTTCAAATTTTAAAAGAAAATTATATTTTAAATAAAATTATTTATTATTATTTTTAATTAACTTATATTCATATAAAAATAAAATAATTTTTCTGAATAAATATTTTTATTATAAAATATTATTAATTAATTTAATTAAATAACTTATATTCTTTATATTTTTCATATAAATATAAAAGGAAAAAATGATAAAAATGTAAAGTTTTCAAATTTTAATTTTAAATAATGATAAATTTGATATGATAAATATTTAAATTATTTTATATAAATAATAGTATGAAATAAATTTATTATAGAGAAATATGACTGTAAATAACTAAAATTGAAAATTTATTAATTGGTTTAATTTGGAAAATTTATTAATTGGTTTAATTTGAGTATAAGGAAAAAAATTTTTGATTTTTTCTCATCACACTATAAATATAATGTTCCAAATTAATATAAAATTCTATTTGCGGAATCAAAATTTAATGAGAAAAATAAAAGGATAAATTAATCAATAACTATATGTATTTTCTTTTACTAATTCCATTAATCTAGTTTTTCGTATAGGGTAATTTAATTATTGCCTCCACTATTTAAAAATTATTTGAAAAAAGACCAACTTTCTATAAATAGTAAAATTTAAATTTATTTTTATGAAGAAAAATTGTGTTATTTGGAATCACTTTTAAAAATGAGCGTTTTCTCAAATTACTTTTAAAAATGGGTGAAAAATGAAAATATCCTTTTCGTATAAGAGTTTTACTGTGCGTAGTTTCTACTATCCCATTTTTGCATGATAGAATCAATTAGAAAATCAAATGATACTTTTATAATATTAATTAACTACGGTAGTTAAGTAAGAACAGATTAACTAATGATCTGCCTCTAATCTTATCAGTCCTATACACTTTTATCATTCATAAACCATATGAGTACTTCAAGGTCAATATATTTTAACATTTTTCAACTCAAACAAAATTATGTTTCTAGTATTCAAATTGCCAATACTAGAATAAATTCAACTTAAATAAGTGTTAAGTTCACCATTGATATATATACTCATGAACTGGAGAAAATTTATGTGCTTCCCGCAGTTATATTATAAAACAAAATTATTTAATGGTAAATTTGATAAAAATAAAACATAAAATAGAAATAATTATAGTACGGTTGACAATATATTTTATATATATTATATATTTAATAAGCGTGTATTTATCATATCCCAACCAAACAAAAAAGAGTTTGAGATTAATATATGGATTAAAAAAATTAATAAGAATTTTAAATTAAAAATATTGAGTAGTAAATTTTTAAACTCATGCAGATTACATTTTGTTACTGTTCTCTTAAATCTTCAAGAAAAAATTAAAAAGCAAGTCATCTGATTTAACCAGCAGATTATAAATTTACCTGTTTTAGCCAGCAAACCTGTAAGAGTCATTTACCGTATTTAACAGTTAGGTTATACTAACAGAGGTCCTAAATGTTGGTGGTTTGGGACCTAGCTAACTATTGGTCACTAGGATTTCTGTATCAGTTTCAGTTCAAAATTTTCAGAACTTCCAGTTTATCATCCTATTCGAATCCTACATTTTTTGTGTAATTTATAAAGACAAACAACAACAACCAACATACATTTTACATATCCACTTTATAATTATCAATTCAATCAGCAACCAGATATTTAACCAGCCTTTACAAATACCAGTTTAAGCACACAATGCTCATAGAATAATCAAAACAGCACACATTATCCAGTGTAATTCAAATTTTGGATTTTGCCTAAAGTAGCTATATAGAGAAAACGGAAAAAACAGTTTAGATATCACATATATGGCCAAAGCCCTTATATGGCCGAAGCTGTTCACATATAAATTAGCACTTCAAGCCGTTTAATTTAGAGATGGCAATTTTCGCTCTGACCTGCGGACCTGCCTTGCCCCAAGATAACCTGATCTGACCCCAACCTGCCCTGAATGCGAAATGGGTCAGACACAGGCCGCCCTGCCCTGCCTCGCATGCAAGGCAGGGCAAGTCCAAATCTGATTGGTGCCCTGCCTTGCCCCGCCCTGCCCCGCGATCGCCCTGTCATATTGATTAGTTTTTTTTAAATTTTTTATTTAGATCATTTATTTTTATCTCTAATTTTTTAAAAAAAATTAATTTATTGTCGATATTAGACATAATATAAATATCTAATAAATTTAATTTTTGTAGCATCTAAATAATATAAAAAATTAATTATTTTCATTAACATTGATAATATTTAAGTAATTTTATTAAATAAAAAATTAGTTGAATATCAAATAATATAATAAATTAATAATATTTTTTAAATTATTTATTTTTCAAACTCAAAATATTATTGTAAGATGAAAATATAATTTTTGACAATAGGACACAATTAAAAATATAATTTAAATACATTTTTTTAGCAAAGCAAGTCCCAGCAGGGCAGGTCATGGGTCTAGATTTTCTGCCCCGCACCACAAGGTAGAGCGGGGCAGGGCAAACCAGCCTACAGACAGGGCAGGTCCAATATCTCCAAGACCTGCCCCATTGCCATCCCTAGTTTAATTATTTCAGTACGAGGTACCTCTATCTCTAGGCATGCCGTGGATTCTACTATAAGCTATCCTAAGGTCATATATCCGTTAACAGTTTTCAGATTATTTTAGAATTTTGTTCAACTTATCAAATCCAATTTACAACAGTCTAACAGTTAATTCCAAATTATCCAGATTACGACATAGCAGTAGAATAAGGCATACAGTTTATAGGATAACAATTTGTTAAGATCCCTAGATATGGATCGTGTCACATGACAATGAGCGGGCAAAATTTGATATTTTCTTCTACCTATGGTGATAAGTCTAATTCATCAAAAGGACTAGGACCTTGGAAACTCGTTAGAGAAAAAATCCGATCTTTGAAATCTTTCGAATTCTCTTTAATCTTCTGCTTAGTTTTATTGATAGAAAGAGACCTTTAAATAGGTTACAATAAGAGTTATAATAGAAAATAAATAAGCAACCCTAATTCTAATAGAAATAGAATTTCTTTTAAGAAGGAGATTCCTTAATCTTTAAGAAAACCTAAATAAATCAAATATAATAAGGAAAATCAATACTAATCCTAATAGCTAATTTATATAATAATAAACTAATAATTTCTAAAGAGATATGGAGGTCTGTAACATCACTCCCCACCCAGAAAACCAGCTTGTCCTCAAGCTGAGAATGTTGAGAATCTTTTCTAACGACGGTCAAAAGCTACCTCTAGGATCATGTATCTCCGAGCTGTCCTCCAATTCTATCCAAAATAATCTATTACACTGATGGTTAAATGTGTAAAGTTTTTCACAATTATAGCATAGTCCTTTAGATCTTTTTTCTGTCATCTCTTTTCGAGTAAGCTTCTTCACTATTTGAGTATTGCATTGATCACTAGGTTTTCCATCTATTGTGTTTTTATATTGTTGCTGACTTGGCTGAATGTAGTGTGAGTAACTTTTTCATCTGCTGAGTTCTTTATATTGTTGTTGACTTGGCTGGATATAGTGTGAACAATAACATCAGTTGTATCAAAATTTTGTTCTTCACATACCTTTTGTTCATAAACTCTTGCAAGATTAATTATGTGATCCAAGTCCATCGGATGCTCAATTTCAACATCATAGAGAATAGATTTGTTTAAGCCAGTCATAAAAAAATTAGTTTCTTGGTTATAGCTTACTGAATCTCCAATGCGTGCCAACTTTTCTTGAAATTGTTCTATATAATCCTCCAAAGAACCGCTTTTCTTTAGTTCGATCAGCTCTCCTATATCATTACTACTCTACGGTGGACCAAAATGTAAGATACAAGCTTCTTTAAAGGTTTCCTAATTCATGCGCGGTTGGCATCTTTTCAACTTGTGATACCAAAAGATCGCGGTTCCTTTGAACTGGAATGAGGCAAGTCCTACCTTTTCTCCCTCGCTGTTTCTCTGATTGTCGAAAAACTATTCACACCGACTTAACCGAATTAACGGGTCTTCTTTTCCATTGTAAGTGGAAAATTCAAGTTTAGCGTATCTTGGCACCACCCCGCCTGAAATTTTTGACCCTTTACTGTCCTTGGGCGGTTTATCTTGACCTTGATCAAGACAGTCCTCACCTTCCTTGTTATCAAACTTCTTTGATAGCTTTTGTATCTATTTATGGAGTTCAGTAATTTGTTTCTGGAACTCTACACGATCTTCTTCTCGAGCTGCACGTTCCTTTAGTAAAAACTTCTTTAATTCATCGTCCATTATGTTAGGCTCTGATACCAATTTCTTAGGATCCCTAGATATGGATCGTGTTACAGGACAATGAGCGGGCAAAATTGGATACTTTCTTCTGCCTATGGTAATAAGTCTAATTCATCAAAAGGGACTAGCCTCCAACGACATACAATTTGTTTGATTGTAGGATTCGAGTTTTGGGATTTTCTGAATTGTTTAGTTCGTCACTATTCTATTTGGTTTTCGGATTTCGTACTAACTCGCGACATGGTGTTGTTTGGAACTGTAGCAGAAGGCGCAGCAGAGGTCGTGATTCAGGACGATGAGTGAGTGTTCTGTCGATTGCGTGATCATCGCTATTCTATGTCTATTGCATGCTATTTGCGTAACAGAATAATGTAAGACGTTTTTGTAGTGCGAAGGAAACAAAAAAAATATAGAAATCCTATTGGAATCAAGGTCCCAAAAACTGACAAAAATAGAAAAAGTCAAATTTGACCCCTAAAACAATTCAATTTGGGCCAGTTAACTGTGCAACACGGTCTTAGGCATTCTATTGAAAACGGAAAGTTGTCCGTCTAACAATTCCCTTTTCAGAAAGATATTGCATACCTCAAATGGACAAGAAACAAGTTCTATAGGCCTTTCGCAAGTTGCCTTAGAACGCTCCGCATCCTAAAATATGTCGAGTTAATCCCTAAACTAACTAGATCCAATTTCTGTCAATGTCATGGTGTCTTAGCCTATTCCTTAGTAATGTGACCAAGCCACCAACTAAGGCACCTAAGAACGTACTGAGGGTCTCTGGCGCATTAGTCCATGCCTTGGTCACCCTGAGCAAGCCGCCGAATATATTAAAATAAGGCAAAATCTATCAAAAACCCCAAAAACCAATCTATAAGTTATTCATTTGGTTTTATTTGATGAATGAGCTAAGTTCAAGCTACCAAAGCATAATTCATTAATAACCAATCACATTTAGTCATCTTTTAGCTAATCATATTTATTACACATCAAGGCAACATCAAATCCACAAAATTTGGCCAAACTATATCTAACACATGATACAACCGAAAGTCATATAACTACACATTATTTTTTAAGTACTTGCCCTTAATTCTAAATTATATAGTGAAAACGAGACTATAAGGCCAAAGCCAAAGATAAGAGACAAAGCTCATCATAGGTCCGAAGATTGGATTCGTGGAAATTGGTTTAACCCCTTTGTGGGCTTAAGGCCAGTGATGTCGTCGCCCGTTCTTTAGAGTAGGACACTTAGCCTAGTGTTAGATATGAAATAAGATATCTTGATTTTCCCTGTGACATGCCACTACATTATTTTTAATAAGCTAAACTAAGGAGAGATTATCCTTTTCATGTCATAGACGATATTAATTATATTCTCAATTCTTTCATTAACATTCTTGACCTCTTAGAGGTATTGGGTTCTATATCAACATTTGGTGGTCATATGGTCATAAAGCACCTCTTTCATATACACATATAGTTCAATTTCATCATATACATGTCTCAACAACTATAAGTATCCTATATACATCCTTAAAACAAAAACTCGCCATTTCATCATAATGCATTATATCTAGCAATATTAGAGCCAAAGCAACCAAAGCATCAACTTATTACATTTCATATCTACAAAGCAATAGTCAAGTTTATCTAACAATCCAATTCAAATCATGTCATATTGGGTGTCTTATTACCAAATTAATGCAACAAGCAGCAAACAAATAACAAGTAATCTGATAGATAAGAAGAAAATGCTAACCTTCCCTCCATAGGAATCCCAAAGCTAAGCCTCTTCGATTTGGTGTTCACCAACACTCAAATCGTTACAGACCATTTTTGGGTTTAGGAGTTAGAATCGTAATTTCCTATTAGTAGAGGGTGTCTATAGAGTAATTAGGAAATCTGGGAGTTATGTTATGATTTCTTGGTGTTAGAGGGGGTTAACTGGATATCTGACGTGTTATAAATACGTGATTAACTTAGGGTTTTTGTCATATTTCTGAATCAAGTAAGTTGAGAGATAGAGAGGATTCCCATGTGAAGTTCTGAGTGGTGTTCCGCCTTAGGGTTCCAGCGTGTTATCGGTAAGTCTTCCATTCCATTTAGTCTGTCATAACCCAATTTTTCTATGCTGATTTCGAGTAAACATGTTCAGGTTCTATTCGCTGTCTGGTTTAGAGTGTAAGAACTCTCTACTTGTAATTAATCGATTCCTGGTAATATTTCTTCGCTCCATTCCAGGTTCTTCTGAATGGAATTTGTTTTACCCTGATCTTGAGTGGGTTTTATCTAACAGGTTTGGGTGGTTTAGGGTTCTGGGCATTTCGGATTCAGAATCGAGAGGGTAGACGAATTCAGTTGTGAAAAATCTCGGTAAGATGCTTAGGGTTCGATTTAGGATAAATTGGGTTATGTTTGGGTTTGGCTCAAAGTTTGTCGAATTGGTGTCTAGATCCGACTAATGGTTTTCTGTTGTAGTATTAATTCACTTTTATGATGATCTGCATGAGCACCGGACGCAGAGGCTGATCGCAGCAGCTTAGGTCAGATTCTGCTCGGGTTGTCGTGCTCTGCGTGTTAGGCTAGAAACTTTGTTTGAGTCCCATACTATTGTATGTTGTATGCTTTCTGTTTTGTTACTCTACATGTGTCGTGTTTGAAGTGTTGTGAAACCATTTCCCGAGCCTTCCCTGTTTTATGATAATAAACTAAATACATTAGACTGTTAACATTGTGAATTGGATTGTTGAAATTATAATGTTGTTATACATTGGAACTGTTATACTGGTATATATGTAACTCGGTAAAAACATTAGATAAATGGAACTCTGAATTTTGCCCTTAGTTCAGTTTATTAGTAGAATTTATGGCATGCCTAGAGATAGAGGATCCTCACTACTAAATACTTTGACTATACTACTGTTACTGAATATACATACTACTTTACTTCCACATACTATTTATTGCTACTGTTAATCCCGTTTTCCACTAATAACTGCTTTAGGATAATTCTTGTATTTAACTGGCTAAACTTTTAACTAATGAAAATTCTGTTTCTGGTTGCTAGAATATGTTAATGGACTATTAAGGGTTAGTAAATGACTGTGATTGATGTTTGAACCGGACTTAATTAAGTGGTCACAAGTTATTTAACTCTCCTGTCAGTTGTAACTACAATTCTAAAGGCTAAATAAATTAGACTTAAACTGCTAGGAATAAAATTTTAAAAATGGTACAGAAAGTATTAATAAAAACGGAACCCCCGAAGACTTAATCCTACCACCCTATAAATTAATAGGATCTTAAACCGTGAACTTTGAGAGCCTATTTTTAGTATGATAATGGAACATGTAGGAATATATATTAAATGGATTATTGAGTTCTGTTAAAGAAAGATAATTAATAAATTGATGGTTGATAGGATGATTGGTATGTTGTCTGATATAGTGGACTCTAGGGAGTCTGTAGAGCCTTGCATTGTGTGCTCCCATGATTAGAGCCATGTATAGGACATTCTGTGTGTGACTGTTGGAACCTGAGATGTTAACTTAGACTAATTTCATAGTCTAACACTGCTTTTCTACCTATTTTCTTGCTATTTGTTAATCTGAGAATTAAAATCCACGTTGAGTACATGTACTTCGATCAGTCAGTTGTCTTGATATTTTTGCACGGATCACGACATACTCATGAGCATTCTCTCTATTATCATGTTTTGGGGATTATTTTGGTTTTTGTTGAACCTTGGGATTTTCGTTTCTTTTGAGACTGTATTGGTTTTTGCTGAAATATTGTAAATTTTGGGACATTTTGCGTTATTTGGATTTATTGCTGGATTTTGGTACTGCTGCCGACTTTATCCGGATATGATATTTTGTTGTTTTGCTTAGTCTATTATGTTCATATTCTTCTGCTAAATTGGATTTTTTTAGTAGTTGTTTATTTGTCTCCGTGTAATGACAGACTCCTCCCTGTGGTTATTCTATGGTTATTCTAGGGTACGGGTTTGTTGTTACATAAATTACCTATTGAAGCCAACAATAACAACCAAATTTCACAAGACAGTAGTTTTAAATTCTCTACAATCTAGGGTTGTTCAAATGGTGTTAAGAGACCATAACTAATCAAGTTTATAAATTGGAAGCATGAATATATTTTTATAGTGTAAATAACATATTCTAATTGAAATCGAACAACAAAGAAAATTCAAATACTAGTTTATAGATTTGAGGTTTCTTATTAAATAAATGAAATTAGATAGAGAGTTCTGGTTCCTCCTTGAAATCAATAAATGGAGTTTCTAGAGTTAGTTAGTAGGATTGATAGAATGAGTTTTTGGCAATAATGAGTGTTAGAGTAAGAAAAGGGTGGAGTGTAAGTGTTTATATGTTTCTTGAAGATAAAGGGGGAAAATGAAACAAATTTATGGGTTTTGGGGTGTCGAAAGGAGAAGTGTGGGTTTTGGGTATTAATGTGCTTTTGAATGAGTTTTGTATAAATTTGACTCTTTAGCTCGCTAATTGGCCCATCAACTTCCCCTCTCACATTTCGCTCACCATTGATCTGAAAAATGTTTAAAATTATTTATCTCACACTCAACAATCCATTTTGATCGTAAGAACCCATTTTCGCCCAAAAATCCGATTTACGAAATAAAGCCAATTTCATGAAAATAATTTCAAAAATCACTTTAATTAAATAAAATTTGATTTCTATGCTTCCATCTGTAGTTTCTAATTACCATTTTATCCACTAGAGCGAATTTTTAGTTTTTTTTATTTGGAATGTCAAATTTTTAATTTTCTAATAAAATTCAAAATTAAACCAAAAGACGAAAAATTCAAAGCCCAAAAACTAGCGACACAAGTGACATATATGGAATTGTTCATTTCAACTGCAACTAATTTATTAAAGTGGTTCTCTTGATGTATTATGTTCATAAAAATCTGTCAATGGTTACAGGATGAAGATGATCATTTGAGGACTTTGGAGGAAAAAGAAGATGCATAATTAGATTGATGATATTTTGGTATGTTAAATTTCAAATATCTTTTTAGTTTGATCATTATTACATATTAATTAAAATGGAGTTTTTGGATACTTATATTCTGAGTGCATGCATATATTTAAATGGATATGATGAAAATTAAATATTGTTAATATATCATTAAAAGGTTGTATTATAATTAAGGGAATTTTTTTTATAGGCCATAAAAAGTTTAGTATACAATTATAGGCCACTTTTGTAAAGTTTGCAAAACTAAAGTTTGATTTTCACTCTATAGGTCATTCATAGACTGTGACCGTAATTCACAGACTGTGACCGTAATTCACAACATCTGTGAATTGTAAAGATTCAGGGGTATTTTGGAAAACTTGGCTTATGGAGTGAAAACTAAACTTTTGAAAGCCTGTTTTTGTATGTTTTTCGAAACAGGTCTATAATTGTATTTTGAACGTTAAAAAGCCCATGTGAAAGAATTTTCACTATATTTAAAGTATAGTCATAAGTTTAGTGACTTAAAAATCATTGTTGATACTCACATTAGTCATAGTAAAATAGTGTTGGAATACATCTAACTTAAAACTGTCACTTATAGCCATAATATTAAACAATTGTCTTTTTACAAATAGGCAACACTCGAAACCATAGTCTAAAGTTTTACGTGTTATATACCATTGCCTATGATGATTTTATACAAATGTTACCTATTAAAATAAAAAATGCTTTTAAAGCGTAGTCTAAAGCTTTAAAATCGTTGTCTTAGATAACCATTGCGTAAAAATCAAAAGGTTATGATTTAAAAGTGTAGTCATAGGCTTAACAGTTTAAAACCATGGTCTGATATCTAGTTGGAAAACCATTATTTATTCTACAGATTAGGCAATGATATTTTACAAATGTTGCCAAATAATTAAAAAAACAAATTGTAGCCTATAGTATAGGTAATGCTTCGTACTGCTGCAATAAAAAAATTATTACTTATTTAATATGTTGCATTTTTTTTTTCAAATTTAGGTAACAATTTTCGGTCATTGCCATAGGCCAAAATGTTGTAGTGTAGACAACTCAACCAACCTAAATTATACTGAACCATTAATCAAATATTGAACTTAAACAAATTAAACAAAATCACATATTCATCAAATAAAGAGCTTAAAACCAAATAAAATCATACAAATTCATTAAAAAAATAACTTAAACAAAACCAAACTGCACAATTCAAACTTTTTTTAAAAAAAAAAAACAGTGTCCTTAAGTAATTTCAAGAGTTGGTTATATATTCTAACTTCCTTTCCTCTTTCTCTGATTCTTGATATTCCTCTACTACTAGATTCTTTAACCGATATAATACGATTTGAATAAGATTTTCCTCTCGATCTTGCAACATGAAGATCTAGCTGAGGCATTTGAGTGACTTTAGGAGCATTATTGCTCGTAGCTTCATTACTTACTTAAGAGGATCGCGAAGAACATTATTGTCAAATGTAAAATTAATTGAATTATCATTTTTGTCATTCTAATTCAATATATTAGTCTTCAAATCCTCTAACTTTGACTTTATATATGACATTCTTCCATCACTACCTATACCCACGTAAACAATCTCAACAAATATACATAAAAGCCCTTTGTAATGCTAGTATTTTTGAGACATTTTTGGATATCCTCCCTTAAAAGTTTTTTTTATAAGTGAGGATGATAAGCATTCTTCCTCAATTTTCTCATGACATACCTCTCATTTACATATCAATGTTTTATGTGACAAGACCTTCATAATGTGGCAACATATTATTCCGTTATACTGAAATAGCTTGTAATTACATTCAAAATACTAACTAGCAGATTGATACTCTATTGTGAAGAGAAAACTATTATCATTAAAGTTATTCCTTATAGATTTATCTTCAATTTTGTAAGTCTCCTTTCTAGCTTGATTATGGATTATAAATCCCTACTCATTAATAGGAAGTATGAATTCACACTGCAATAACTTCCATATTTGATCCTAAAATGACGCAAATATTTTTCTAGTTAATAATTTTTTCAATTGTCTCTCTCACAAAAAACTAGAGTTACATTTTACTTTATTATACTTCAAATTATGCTCTTTTTCTTTTAACTCCTTCTCATGTCTTTCTCTTTAAATCATTTCATATTGCTCCATAAAATTTCTTAATTTGCTTATACTATTCACGTATCTATTGAAATATCCATGCACTCCTTTAGATCTTTGAGTTGATTTTATTCTTGCCCAGAAAATGTGACTCAAATAAACATAAACCTAACGTTTTGTCTCTGCATATAAATTTGCTAACCGTTCATTGTTCTACCATCCATTATTATGGATAAAATCATTCCATCCCCTCTAAAATTTACTTATAATAATACTTTATTAAACAATAGCAAAGAATTCATCCTTAACTGCATGGTAATTACTCACACCTTTAATCTTTTTTGGCAAAACTCTGTATACATGCCATATGTATAAACGATAAATAGTATTAGACATCACCTTATTAATTGTTCCCTACATAATTTTGCATTAATATTTGTGTATATATATATATATGCATAAAGGATGAATGCATCCCTTAGTAGTAATCAATTTTCTGAATAGTTAACTGAATGTTGATATTTTTTCATGTGAGATAATAGCACATCAAAGAGGAGTATATTGACCATGATGGTTAATCCTAACAAAATATGCAAATGGCATATTATATATATTCACAATATATGTTGAGTCGAAACTTATAACATCATGAAAGTCCTCAAAAGCTAATTTACTTAGAGGATGAATCCAAACAACATTCTTAAATCTATAATCAACATAATTTTCTATTTGGTGGAAAAAAAATCCTAGCCTTTACTTTGCATTTCATTAAAAAAAAATATATGCAGTGATTTGGCATCCCCTTATTATGAAGAAGTTTACGATTCTGATGAATAAAATTTCTGCAATCTTTTGGTAAGCATTTAAACTCATCATGTCCATAATTTTGAACTTGGCAAGTTTTATATTTTTGCAAATACATAGACTAGCCCTATGATTAGCTTTAAGTTTTTTTTTTTAATTGATTGAGAAAATGTCGATGTGCCACACAATCCTAGACATTAAAGGAAGGAGTTTTTGATTGTGGTTGCATTCTACTATAGTTACACACCATGTCTCATTTGCTTTCTACTATTATGAGATTTTCCTCCTTTATCACAGCTAAGCATAGCAAATTTTAGGGTTCACCACCCTTTTTAACCACTAACCTCGTTAATACATTAAACCCTTTTAATTTGGCATATTGTTGATAAAAATCAAACAATTCATTTAAGATGTCAAATATCATACCTCTTTGTGGCCCTTATTCGATGTTAAATATTCCAGTCTTCACGTGATTCTCTTTCACTGTCTTCATTGGCTTCAACCAAATTCTCATCTACATCTACTATAACGAGTTGTCTACTTTGTTAGCCATGAGACTGTCATCACAGGAAGCCCAAGAACTTAAGAAAGTGCATTACGTATTCTATTTTCATCATTCAAATTTGATTCACTCGTAAAATAAGTATCGTTTCATAAAATTGAGTTTAAATCCATTGACGAACTTTTTTTTATTTACATTTATTATAAACTCTATCAAATAAAATTCTACCAAATTTATAAGGAAGAATATATATATATGTTTAAGTAGAACCACTCATGCAGCAGAAAGTCATGCTTCATATTTAATCACAATTCTCTTTTTCGGCAGTCATGATGATCGTAAAGCTCTTGCTTATGGAACTCGCATGACAGAGCATCTTGGTATCAGACTAATAGTCATTCGCTTCTTAGTTGCACCTAAGACAGTTGAGAAAACCATTATTACTCAACAATGGAGACAATTTCGGTCTTACAACCACAGCATTCCACTCAAAAGATGACTAGATTTCATTATCAAATCTTAAACTAGAAGCATCCTTGAACGATTCAATAACTTATGAAGAGAAATTCATTGATAAAGCGGCATAATTATTTCTACATTATATGAATCCATCTAATGCCATCTTGTTTTAGTTGGTAAAATGCCTGAAAGCAAAGTGGTTGTATCCATAACCAGCCATCTTAACTATACAAAATTAGGATCAATTGGAAGTCTACTACCACATTTCTCAACATCATTACTAGTCATTAAGTACAGTGGCCATTTATCTTCACTTGTATCATCAGAAATTGATAAAGACTCAAGTGGCCATTTATCTTCACTTTTATCATCAGAAATTGATGAAGACTCAAACCTAGTTTCTTCCTCGTAAACTTATGGATTCACTCTTGTAATGTGTTAATTAAATTTGAGAATTTTTATTATATATTATAAACATTTTATGTCAACTATTAGATTTTTTTTAAATATAAATAAACAATTATATTCAATTAAAAAATCCCATCAATGAAACATTACCACACCAATTGTGGCCATCAACAGAAAATTATAAAGGCATTATGGTCATTTCAACTAACAGAAGTAGCTTAAGGACAATGGAAAACATGTAGGTCCAGAAGATTTATCATTCAATTATCACGAAAGATAGATTTAGTGTATGTTTGGCACTAGATGTTACATTAGATGTTGAGTTTAGCTGTTAAAGTAGCGATTAGTTAGCGGTTAAATTAAATATTGAAGTAGCGATTTGATGATAACAATTAGATGTTGAAGTAGCTGTTAGATGTAAAATTACATAAATAATACAATATATTATTTTTTAGCTTACTAATAGAATTTATTTTTAAATAATTTTTCTTTTAAGATTTTTAATTTAAAACCAACCATCCTTTAGTTATCAACTAATTAAAAATAAATAAAATATAGACTAATTTAAAAAAATTATTTAAAGATTTTTAATCATATTTAATAAAAAAATATTATTAAAATTAACCTAATTTAGTACAAATAGAAGCTTTTAATATTATTAAGGGTAGTTTAGTAATACTTATAAATTGATAAGGGTAAAATAGGAGCTTTTTGATTAGCGATTTGTAGAAAGCTACTTGAAGTAGCGTTCTGGAAATCGCTAATAAAAAATCTAATCACTAATCAAAAAGCTTCTCCCAAACTGTTAAAATTTCAAATCGCTAATGAAAAATCTAATCGCTAATGAAAAATCTGCCTACCAAACATACACTTATCCGCATGTAATTTGTGATCTTATAGGGGTGTCAAGCCAATTAACTCTCTTTGAAAATTATATATCTATATATATATATATATATATGATAATTTATTTCTTTTATAAAATGTCTCATTAAAGTATTTTTTGTTATTCATTTCACATTTTATTAATATTAGTTACTTAACCATTATTTACAAATTTAATCAATAACTTGTGTAATTAAGTTTACATCTCTATTAACAAGTATTTTATGTCATTAAAAACTACTCCCTTCTATTCATTTTATTTTTTGTTTCAAATATTCAAAATACTTGTCATTTTATATTTTCAAAATACATTTTTAATAAATTTGGTTATTTTGTCCCTTCATTTATAAAGAAAGAGAATAAGTATTAAGAATACTAAGATGAAAGAGAAATATATTAATTATGAGCTTTTGAGTCATTTTATATGTTATTTAATGCTTTATTAATAAGTGTAAAAAATCCTTAAACGACAAAATAAAAAGAATTGGAGGGAGTATTTTATAATTTTTAATAATTTTTTTTATAATTTGTTAATTATTTATAATATATTTTTTAATTAATTCTTAATATCAATGGTTTGGGCAGTGGTGGAAGAGAGCTGCAACAAAAAATTTTCATTCAATAGGTAAAATTTGAATTTAGTCCAGACCATTTGAATAGACAATATTGCCTCTTTTCTTTGTGAGTTCATTCTTGTTCTTGTTGTAAAATATTTTAAATTTGAAGGTTAAATTAGGAAAAAGAACAGTGAAGCACATATCTCCACTTTTATATTATAATAATTATAAAGAAAGTTAAAACAAAATAAGCAAAAAATAAGGAATGAAATACCAAAATTGAAACAAGAGAAAGAAAATAAATCTCTAAGTATGGGTGGAAGTATGTTATATTTTGAGCTAAAGAGCCCAGCTTATATCTTTAATTATAGGAGGAAGGCCGGCCTGCCTACTTGATATAGGTCTAAAATGTCGGCTTGGTCTGACATTTTTAAAATTCTACATATTCTATAAACTTAATTGGAGGTCCTTTTAATAAGTTTTTTAGATTATTTATAAGTATATTTTAAATTTTACTTTTTTAATATAATTAATATTACAAAATTAAGTTAATATATAATAAAAATGATGAAATTTAAATTTTTTATTTAAGATAAAATTAATAATGGAAGTTAAATAGTTATACTTAATTTTATAAAAAAAAGTATTATAGTAAAATATACCCATTATATAAATTACCAATCCTTATTAATAATAATAATACATGGTCTACTTGTTTAATAGACTTATTTATAAATCTGAAGTCTGACCTATTTAATTAAATGAATTATCAAAAAGTTTGAGTTCGTTCATTTTATTGAATAGAGAAACGTGAGTAGATTTTAAATAGGTTAGGTCGTAGGTTCCTAACAAGTCGTCTGACTTATTTGCATTTAAATATATATTTTATTTATCAATATTTTAGAAAAGATATCATTATTATTATTATTATTTTAGGAAAAATTTTATTTTTAGGCCATAAAAAGTTTAATATGTAAATATAGGTCTGTTTTGAAAAGTTTGCAAATCCAAATTTTAATTTTCACTCCATAAAGCATTTACAGACTGTGATCGTAATTCACAGACTGTGAGCTTAATTCACAGAATCTGTGAATTGTAAAATTTTAGGGGTATTTTGGGAAACTCGGTCAATAGAGTGAAAAACAAACTTTTAAAAACTTGTTTTTGTATGTCTTTTAAATCTCGCCTATAATTGTATTTTAAATTTTAAAAAATCCATTTAAAAAAATCACATTATTTATCTTCCTAATTTTATGAATTAATTTTACCACTTTTACCAACTTTTTCTTAAAATACATGAATTGTAATTACTATCATGAATTGATGAATTTATTTAAATTGCTTTATTTAAATTTTACAACTAAATTAATTTAATTTACTCATTTTATACTTTTCAAAAATACATTATGTATATTTAAAATTAAAATAAATCAAAATGATTTATGAAATTTAAAATAATAATTATTAGTTTATTTTTATATTTATTTTTAATTAAATAAAAAATATAATCAAAGTAAGAAATTCACTTAACTCATTTAAAATTTTACAAAGTCATTTTAAATTTAAAATGTTAGGATAAAATTTCATTATTAAAATATTTCAATTATTCTAGGAATGAACTTAATTATTTTTAGTGACGGTAAATGATGAATGAAGAAAGTTAAACAAAATTAAACATAAAAAAATTATATATTTATTTAAACGAAATTATTCATTATATAATTTTTAAAAAATAATTAATATTGAAAAATTAAATCTCAATTATTTTTATTGATATTATTATCATGATTTAATTTTTTATTTTTTTTTTACTTTTATAGATGAAAGAAAGAAAAGTCAACCAAATGAAAAATATTTAATACAATTCAATTATTTCATTAATTATATAATAAGTAAGGTTGGTTACATTTGTACCATTCTACAATACTCTAGTAATAAAATATGAGAAAAGAATGATCAGGGAAGTCCAGTTGTCTCTGAAGAGAGCATTATTAATTAATATAAAATGGTCCAATTGATTTACCAAACTATTAAGAAAAAGATGGTTGACTTAATAACTTTTTGTTAAGTCCAATGGCCAAATTAGCTTAGAAAATACTCGATTGTTAGGTAGTAATTGTCTATTTGTTGTTCATAAACTTCTTTAAAACATATCTATCTTTTTAATATTGTTTTACCTTTTTAAATCTCAAGTTAATTGTTCCTGCATCTATGCTTTTCAAAAGTAATGTTTCACCAAATCCAACAAACTTACGAAGTATTTAGGACGGAAAGAAAAATAAGTTTCATTCTAAAGTTTTTTATTTTAATTAGTTTTTTTTTAATTGTTTACGCTATTAAGTTCTTTTATTAAAAAAAAATTATATTTGTAAATAATATTCAGACTTTTATAAAGTTAAAATTTTTAATTTTGTTTTGAAAAAAATTAAAATAACTATTTTATCTTTAACTGCTAAAAAAATACATTCAGAAGCTTTTCGGTATTATAATTCAAGAAGCGGGCAAAATTTAAGTTTATTTTCTGGTGTGCAATACTGTGAAGCACTACACATGGGAAACATACTTGAATTTTGACTCTCTTTTTTATTTTCCAGTATTACACATCTGGAAGCAGATTAAATTTTTGTTTGTTTTCCGATAGCACGTACCAAAAAGCTCATTTTTATAATTTTTTTTTTAAAAAAAATTAATTTTAAATTTTTTTGTAAAAAAATTTGAAAGCATAAAAATTTTATAGTTGATTTAGAACTATGAAAAGAAGAACTCGATAAGTTATAATTTTGCATGTTTTTACTCTCTTTTTAAAATGATTAATTTTTTCTATTTTAATTTATAAAAAAATATTTTAAATGTGGTGGAAAATAACCATGGACCATCGGAGGTCAGTAAAGACCAAACTGCATGAAATAAGGGGCTAGAGAATTCGATCAAAAGATTAGGGATAAAGCAAATACCATATCTTTGGCCAAATTATATCAAAGCGCACCATCAGGCCCAAGCCCAACACGACTCTTTCGGCTGAATTAATGATGTGAGTCTAGCAAATCCTTTTCGGCCGAATCACGCAGCGTAAGATGGATCAGGCCTATTAGGTCAATTTTAAATGCAGTTTCCTGAAAACAGGCAGGTAGGGGAAACCATCTTCCATTTAGATAAGGCGACTCAATCCTAGATAAATTGAGAGACTTGATCCGTGTAGGAGGATGATTCTTAGACTCCGTATAAGTAGAGGTCAAAAGTGACTGTAAAAAGATTCGGTTCCGATTTTTGAAGGGCAGATTTTATTCGATCACCCGTTGTAAGTTTTTAACTATTTTTCTCAAGCAATCTTAGTCTTAATTTCAGTCGTGGTTTATTTCACACCACTATATTAATTAATTAATTAACTAACTAATTTAATATTCCACCCAATAGTGAATTTTCCTAATTTTTGTATTAATATTTTGAAATTTTCGTATCTCAATTTTAAATATGAGATTTTATCTAAACAGGTTAGGTGGGTCTAGACATATCAGATGAGGAGTAATTAGGTGCTTCACATGCATCTAAATGAATCTAAAAAAAATTTAAATAATTAAAAGAAAAAAATAATAATAATCTTTTTTATCAATTTTTTTTTAGTGATAAATATATAGCATTTCTTGGACACTCATCCCTGTATGAAACAATTTCAAATCATAAATTTGCTTTGTTATTATTAAATAAATGGAATATATATATATATATATATATATATATATATAATTAGATCGAATTTGTCCATGCCTTTTACAGGTATAAAATTTTGAAATGTGATATAGTAGAATACTTATAATTTATATAGATAAATATTATAAATTCAAAGCATGTAAATATATGCATCAAATAATTTTTTTTTAATTTTTTAAAAATATATGTATATTTTGTATTAACATCTTAATGCAATTTCTTTAAATGTGAGAGATGATAAATAAATAAGTTTCTTCATTGATTTTTTTTTCAAGAGAATAGCTACATAAAGGTTTTATATAATATCTATATATAAAACCCAATTTTCATAATGGTGGGTCTATCATAATGCCTAATTGCACATTTACAATTATAACATATATATATATATATATATATATATAATATATTTACAACATACTTCAATACCTCGCCTTCAAGATGGATTGTGGATGCTCTTCACAGACATCTTGGACAATAACTCAAAGAACAAAGTTGATGACAAGCTTTGGTGAAGATATCAGCTAGTTTATGAATAGATTAAATGGACAACTTGATAGTACCTTCTGAAACTTTATCTCTCACAAAATGACAATCGAATTCTATGTGTTTAGTTCGCTCATAAAAAATGGGATTACTAGCTATATAAATTGCAGTATTATTATTATCACAAAATAATAAAATAGGGCCATGATGAAAAACTTGAAAATCCTCAAATAGTTACTAACTCACTAACTGTGGCAGCAAGAGCATGATATTCAGCCTCTGCGTGATGAACGAGAAACAATCGATTGCCTTTTCGACTTCTATGAAACTAAACAAGAACCCAAAATATATGCTAAAACCAGTGACTGCTTTCCTTATATCCAAACATGAAGCCCAATCAGAGTTTGGGAAAGCCTTCAATTTGAGACTAGCATTTACAGAAAATAATAAACCTTGGCTTGGTTGTTGTTTGATGTATCTTAAAAGATGAAAAGCAGCTTGAAGATGTGGACGACTTGGCTTTTGAAACATATTGGCTAAGTTTATGAACAACAAATGTTAGGTCTTGGCCATGAATTTGTCAAATATAGTAATTGACCAATAAGCATTCGGTATTGGCTTACATCTTTCAATAGTTCCTCATCATCCATTTTGAATTTAACCTTATTCTCCATTAGAAGTTTCTCAGGTTTACTACACAGGTATCCTACATCTTCCAATAATTGTAAAGCATATTTCTTATGGTTTAAAACAATGCCACAAGTTGAAAGCCAAGAAAATATTTCAACTCTCCTAAATCTCTAATCTTGAAATGTCTTCTCAAGAATAATTTTAATTCATCAATCAATGCATGATTAGAACCGGTAACTATAATGTCATCCATATAAACAAGTAGAACAAGATATGTGTTTCAATTTCCCATGGTAAATAGTGAATAATCGACTTTGATTATTTGAAACCAAATTATTTTAATGCTGCTGTAAACTTTAAATTTTGTTGTCTTGAAGCTTACTTCAATCCATAAATAGACTTGTGAAGTTTGCAAGTTAGTTTCTCTCATTTTCTAGCAATTTGTCCATATTTATCATAATTCAGTGGAATGTCAATAAATATCTCATCATCAAGCTCCCCAATAAGAAATGCATTGCTTGCATCTAGCTGAGTCAACTTCCATTGATTTGTTACTGCTCAGGTCAGAAGAACCTTAATCGTGACCATATTCACATTAGAAGAGAATGTCTCAATGTAATCTAACCCTTATTGTTGAGTAAACCCTTTCACAATAAACCTCGCTTTGTGTCTTTCTATGGTCCTATCTGATTTATATTTCACATTGAAAACCTATTTGCATCCCACTGAATGTCTATATTGTGGAATCGACATAACTATCAAAGTCTAATTTTGATCCATAACATCTAATTCTTGTGATATGTCATCTTTCCATTTTGGATATCTTACCGCCTCATTAAAAAATCGAGGTTCATAATAAACATATGTTTGTAAAATATAATTGCGGTATAATGCCGACAAATTAACATATGATAAATGATTAGACAATGGATATCTAACTGAATCATTTGGAGCAAGAGTAACCTGATTAAGTAAACCATAATGATAGACTCCCTGGTAAGAATAAGGATTTGAAATCCTAAATGATCTTCTTATTGAAGGCCCTTAATTCAAAGCCTGTTCATAACTTCTGGCATGTGTTAATGTACTACAACTAGGACCAATTATATCTTCTTCACTTTCTACAATATTATTTGCAGATTAATCAGATAAAGGGTAAGGGACCAAAAATTCAGGAAAAGGATCAACAATTAATTCAGACATTGACATTTCATGGA
The DNA here is from genome assembly GCA_031304145.1 of Cardiospermum halicacabum. Classification (NCBI taxonomy): domain Eukaryota; kingdom Viridiplantae; phylum Streptophyta; class Magnoliopsida; order Sapindales; family Sapindaceae; genus Cardiospermum; species Cardiospermum halicacabum. The sequence continues at coordinate 11,552,282 of CM062397.1, forward strand.
AAGGGAAGATATCTTCCTGAAATATTACATCTTTAGATATCACTATAGATTTGCTTTCAAGATCATAAATCTTGTACCCTTTTACTGCAGGTGGATATCCTAAGAAGACACCTCTTTTAGACATTTCAGAAAATTTATCTCTACGATATTTTAATGTAAAAGTAAAGCATAAACTTCCAAATACTCTAAACATGCCATAATCGGGTTGTGCGTTATAAAGAAGTTCAAATGGAGACTTATGCATCAAGATCGGTGAAGGGATTATATTGATGATGTAAACTACAGTCAACACGCACTCAGTCCAAAATTTGATAGGAACATTTGATTGAAAATACAAAGATCGAGCCACATTGAGCAAATGTTGGTGCTTTTGCTTAACAACTCCATTCTATTGATGAGTCTCTACACAAGTAAATTGATGCAAAACTCATTTTGTTGCAAAGTATTCATTGAATCTAAGTTCTGGAGCATTATAAGATCAAAACATTTTGATCTTGGAGTTGAAATGAGTTTCTATCATTGTAAAGAATCGAGAAACAATAAATAGAGCCTCACTCTTACATTTCATTATATAAATCCAAGTAAATATGGTATAGTCATCAACCAAAGTAAGAAAATATGTGTATCCATTGTGAGATTCAACTCTGTATGCCCCAAGACATCACAATGCCTGAAAATAAAAGGTAGATTTGACAAATGATTATGTGAAGAGAAAGAAAGCCTTCGTTGTTTAGCTAATGGACATACTCGAAATCTTTGATATACATCAAAGACTCCAAAATAATAGCATAATTTGTCTTTTAATTTAGCTAAATAGGATGTTTATAGATGGTCTAATATATTGTACCAAACATCAAGGGATACCTTATTTATATAAGTATTACGAAAAAGAGTAGTATTTATATTATCGATCTGAGAGATATTGTTTGCATCTGATTAAAAATTAAACTAACTTGAATCAAGAATGTATAAATCTTCAACCTTGCTACCCTTGCCAATCATCTCCCCTAAATTGATGTCTTGAATACAAAGGTTTTATCACAAAAGTTTACCGAGAGATTTCCTGTGATACATAATGCACTGGCTGACATGAGATTGAGTTAAAACTCTGGAATAAATAGAACACATTTTGATATTAAACTTGATTCAAGTTTGATATCACTACACATTTTGACTAAAATGTGTGTTTGATTTTGTAATATGACATAAGCATTCCTTATAGCTCTCTTGGAGTTGAAAGCATCACAATTTGAACTGATGTGCTTAATAGCTCTAGAGTCCATAATCCAAAAAAAAAAAAATTTGAAAAAAAATTTGGTGTTACATAATAGAGAAACATGTATCTACTGCATATTCTACAAACAGGTCCTTCATAAAACTCTCCTTATTTATTTGCGTTTGATGGGTTGAAAAGAGATTCATAAGTTGATACAGCTGTTGAAACTGATCTTGATTCAAGATTTGAAGGAAATTTGTCCCCTGTAGTGGCTCTAGAGTTTTGGTTGGTTATGTGAACATCATTATTGTGAGTAGTATAATTAATTGAAAGATTCTCCTTCAACTTAGTATATATCCCGGTGGATAGCAGTGGATCTTGTAGAATTTGTCAATTAGATGTCCATGAATATTGTAGTGGGTACAGAATGGTCTATTCTTCTACTTTTTATTCCAAGAATGACCATTCTGATTCCAACCTAGGTTCTTATTCATAGTTATTGTATTTCTTGCGTTGATGTTCATATTCATATTTCCATTTGGATTCCAACTTTGATTTCCATTGAACTTTCAATTTTTAGACCCTCTCACAGTAAATGCAGGGTTAGAAGAATCAGATACAAATTTGTCACCAAGTTTTCTTTGATGTTCTTCTTGGAAAACCAATGAAAAAGTCTTATTGATGGGTGGTATAGGATCCATCAGTAGAAGTTGACCTTTAATTTAAGAATAACTTTCATTCAACCCTATGAGAAAATAAATCACATACTCCAGTTGGTGATAATCATTCAAGTCTCTCACTCCACTACAACTACATCTCTTACACGAACAAACAGACCTATAATTTGATAACTCTTCCCATATTGTTTTGAGTTTGGTAAAATAGACACTCACAGTATCAGTGCCTTGAGATAAGTTTATCAACTCTTGTTTCAATTAAAACTACGAGGTTCATTCTTCTGCTAAAATCTGTCTCACAAATCTACCCAAACATCATGAGCAGTCTCAGCATAAATGATAGTAGCTTTTACATCCTTAGATACTGTGTTCAATATCCATGAGATCACTACGTCATTATTCCTATTTCATATATTTATAAGAGAAATATCACTACTCGTGGCTTTCACCAAATATCCATCGATGAATCTAATATTATTTTTCACCAAGAGAGCGTGCAACATAGATCTACTCCATGAAGTATAGTTTTCACCATTCAAAAGATTGAGAGACAAGAATTACACCAGGATTATTAGAATGGTGCAAATAATATGGACTGATTGAGTCTATGGACGTTGAGATTCTTGATGTTTCAGATTTCGGAAAGGTTTTCATATTTGATAGAAAACAAAAAAGAAGAAGGATGATTGAGATGCAAATAATATACAAACACACACATATATATATATATATATATATATATAAAAGCTCTGATACAATCTTAAAATTTCAGAGATGATAAGAATATGTTTTCATTGATGGTGTATTTTTTCCACAGGGAATACCTACACAAAATCTTTATATAGTATATGTACATAAAACCTAATTCCCAAAATTATGGGTTTACCATAATATCTAATTACAAATTTACAGTTATAATCTACACATATCATATATTTACAGTATACTTCAATAAAATTAAATCATAAACAACAATAATTTGATTTAATTTTTTATTATACTAATTTAACTAAAAAAATAAAAATTATTCTAATTTGATTTTAATTAGTTTTATGGATTATTTTCAAAAAAATCTCATTTTTTTTCAAACGTTTCACTTTGAGCCTCCGGTTTTTAAAAGTTTTGCAAAACCACCCCAAAATCAAAACAACTAGTGGTTTTGGTACTTTTGTGAGTGATTTTGGCGTTGTATGAGTAACTTTGATTTTAGAGAATTTCCGAATCTCCAAATTAAAATATATAGAATTTCAAAAGCACTCATATAACACCAAAACCACTAGTGGTTTTGGTATTTTTGTGAGTGATTTTGGTGTTCTATGACTAATTTTGATTTTAGGGAATTTCCGAATCTCCAAATTAAAATATATAGAATTTCAAAACCACTCGTACAACACCAAAACCACTAGTGGTTTTGATTTTAGGGTGATTTTGCAAAATTTTTCAAAATCGAAGGTTTAATGTGAAACGTTTGAAAAACTAAGATTTTTTGGAAATAACCCTTAATTTTATTATAAAATTCAATTCTCTATTTTCAAACATAATACTAAAAGAGTTGTTATTTATACATATCAAACATGAGCAGCAGTTGTTGTTATTATTATTATTATTATTATTATTTTTTCATTTATTTATACATAACATAATCACATATTTTTTTAATAATAATAATTTTATTATTATTTTCTTAATGATGTATTCTTTTTTATGTTTTCAATGTAGTATTTGTTGTGAATTCATATGTTAAATAGGTGGATTCCACCATCAATCCATGTGTCATGTTGCATGTATATTACTACTTCTTAGTTTTTTGAATGAAATAGGCAGAGTTCATCAGGAATCCCTACTAGGTAGGCACCCCCTAGAACAGAGCCGAACTTTATTGAAAGAAAATAAAAAAAACAAAGAGTTTGTAAAAAACAATACCCAAAAGAATAAAAGCAAGGCCTAAACAGATGGCCTGATGAAAAGAGGCCTAGACAGGGGGCCTAAAAAAGAGTAGAGGCCTAAACAGATGGCCGAATATAGTAAGAGGCCCATAATGGAGCCTAAAATGGAGAAACGAAACTGAATCATGAAGAGAAAAACATGAAAACGTCAGTGTCGTTCGCCGGCAGACTGGCCTTGTCCGCTGGCAGCGGACGGTGGCGGTGGATGGGTTCGCCGTCACCCTTCTTCTGTTGGCTGGCAGCGGGTGCTGACGGCGGATCCCTGCAGAGAGCGCCGCTTCCGTTCGCCGTCACCTGTCTTCAGTTGGCTGGCAGCGGGTGCTGACAGCGGACTGTTGGCCGTCATTTTCCTTCCATTGGCTGGCAGCGGGTGCTGGCAGCGAACCCCTGCAGGAAGCGCCGGTTTTTGTTGTCTCCTTTCTTCCATGCGCGATGAGGCTGTCCCTCCCGAACGAATCTTGAATCATGAGAACCTGAAAAAAGGTCTACCTTGGAGGTCCCTGCAAATGAAAGGCCAAAGGAAATCTGGGCAGGTAGTCCAAGTCTTGATGCTATCCATGGGAAGCTTGGTGAGTCTGTCTGCTACTTGGTTGCCTTCTCTGTAGATGTGCAAGATGACAAAGTCCAGATGTTTTATGTGATGAAGACAATTGAGCCATCTAGCCAAGAGGTTCCAGGGGACACAATCTGAGCGAGTCTTGACCAGATGAACCACCAGAGTTGAGTCGGATTCCACCCAGAGGCGAGTCCAGTCCTTCTCAATCGCGTATTCGATGGCCAGGATAAATGCTAGAATTTCTGCTTCGTACGCGTCTCCGAATCCACCTGTACCTGCAAAAGCAAACTTCCCAAAATGTCTGTTACAAATGTGGAAGCAGTGATCATTTCCACCGTCAATATCGAACCTCCCAACACCTGGTAGATTTGTATCAAGCTTCCTTGAAAGGGAAGAATGATGTAGAGGCAAACGTTGCCAATCTGGAAAGTGGAGAGGGAACCTCCCAGAAGAATGTTTCAAGTTTTCATACCTCTTATTTCTTCGATGATCTGGATATCGAGAATTTCATAAACTACACTGAAGATCAGAATGAAAATCAGAAGGCAACCTGAATCATATAGCTGTAAATATGAATAGGAGTGATGAAAATATTTCTGACTGGATTTTGTAATTTTGTTGTAAATATCTCTTTATAATTAAAGTCAAAAATATTTATGGATATGTTTTGTAATGTGAATATTAATGTAAATATTTTGTTTATGTGAATAGAATATGGAAGTTCAAGGTGTTTTTTTAATTGATAGCGCAACCACTCATTCTATCCTCCGAGATAAGAAATATTTTCTAAATTTATCCAATTATAAGGCTCAAGTGAATACTATATCTGGTCCCGCTAATTTAATTGAAGGATATGGTAAAGCCATAATCTTATTGGAGAAGGGAACAAAAATCTGTATTCAGAATGCTTTATATTCAAGTAATTCCAAAAGGAATTTGTTGAGTTTCAAAGATATAAGAAACAATGGATATCATGTGGAAACGGTGAGTGAACAAAATGTGGAGTATCTATATATAACATCCATTGTTTTTGAACAAAAAGTCATTTTGGAAAAACTCCACACATTATCATCTGATTTATATTATACAAAAATATCCCCCATTGAAACTTATGTAAATGTGAGCCAAAAGATATTGGATCCTAAAAGTTTTTCAATTATGGCATGATAGACTTGGCCATCCTGGATCTACAATGATGCGTAGAATTATTGAAAACTCAAATGGACACCCATTAAAGGATCAGACAATCCTATTATCGAATGATTATTTTTGTACATCCTGTACTCAAGGAAAGTTGGTAATTAAATCATCTCATATTAAAATGAATTTTGAATGTCCATCATTTTTGCAAAGGATCCAAGGGAATATATGTGGACCAAGTAATCCACAAAGTGGGTCGTTTCGATATTTTATGGTGTTGATCGACGCATCTGCAAGATGGTCGCATTTATGTTTATTATCGACCCGTAATTCAGCATTTGCTAAGCTGCTTGCCCAGATAATTAAATTGAGAGCACAATTCCCAAATTATCAAATTAAATCCATTCGTTTGGATAATGCTGGAAAATTTACATCAAGGGCATTTGATGACTATTGCATGTCAATTGGAATTAATGTTGAGCATCCAATTCCGCACGTTCATACCCAGAATGGGTTGGCAGAAGCATTAATCAAAAGGCTTCAGATAATTGCTCGCACTTTGTTGTTACGAACCTAATTACCAATTTCTGCTTGGGGACATGCAATATTACATGCAGCTACGCTGATACGACTTAGACCCACTGGAAATCATGAATATTCTCCGTTACAGTTAGTAACTGGACATAAACCAGATATATCACATTTGAAAGTTTTTGGTTGTGCTGTATATGTTCCCATATCACCTCCTCAAAGAACCAAAATGGGACCCAACGTCGTCTGGGAATCTATGTGGGTTATGACTCACCATCGATAATTAGATATTTAGAACCCATGACTGGGGATTTTTTTACTCCAGGTTTTGCGGATTGTCATTTTAATGAACAAGAATTCCCACGACTTTGTAAAAATGAGACTCCTATCAGAACAAATAATGAACTCATATGGAAAAACGAGAAGTTGTATTATCTGGATCCTCGTACTAGACAATGTGAAGGAGAAGTATGAAGGATTATTCATTTGCAAATGGTTGCTAACCAATTACCAGATAATTTTACCGATACAACTAGAATGACTAAATCTCATATCCATGCTCGAAATACACCCGCTCGACTGGTAGTTCCAATTGATAAATCTAGATAAATGATAGCAAACGAATCATCTGAAATCCAGAGAAAACGTGGTAGGCCCGTTGGGTCCAAAGATAATGAACCACGAAAACGAAAAGGTCAAAATGAGAATGTTGTTAAAGAAATGCTTCCGAAAGATATGACATCGCAAGATCTGCAAATTGTGGAAGTTGAAAATCCTAATCATGAAAGAATATCTGAATCTAGAAATGAGGAAGTATCAATAAATTACATAAAGGAAATCTGGAACCGTAAAGATGTTATGTTAGACGACATGTTTTCATATGCAGTAGCAACTGAAATAATAAATAATGAATATGAACCCCAATCCATTAAGGAATGTAAAGAACGAAATGATTGGCCAAAATGGAAAGATGCAATCCAGGCTGAATTGGATTCATTGAATAAACGAAGTGTTTTTGGGCCCATAGTTAAAACACCTGAGGGTGTCCAACCAGTTGGTTACAAATAGGTATTTGTTAGGAAACGAACTGAGAGAAATGAAATTGTTAGATAAAAAGCCCGTTTAGTTGCTCAGGGTTTCTCTCAAAGGCCTGGGATTGATTTCGACGAAACGTATTCACCTGTAATGGATACGATAACTTTCCGATTTTTAATTGGTTTGACTAAAGAACGAAATCTCGAAATGCGTTTAATGGATGTGGTTACTACTTATCTGTATGGTTCCTTAGATACTGATATTTTCATGAAACTTCCAGAAGGGTTAAAACTTCTTGAAATAAATAAAGATTGTAGTTTATATTCCGTGAAGTTACAAAGATCATCATATGGATTAAAACAATCCGGATGAATGTGGTATAATCATCTGAGTGAGTATCTGATTAAAGAAAGGTACGTTAATGATGTTATATGCCCATGTGTGTTCATTCGAAAATCAAGATCTAGTTTTGTAATTGTGGCAATTTACGTTGATGATATGAATATAATCGGAACACAAGATGAAATTCAGAAAACTGCCGAATATTTAAAAAGGGAATTTGAAATGAAAGACCTGGGGAAAACGAAATACTGTCTTGGATTGGAAATAGAGCATAAATCTGATGGGATTTTGATCCATCAGAAAGCTTATACTGAGAAAATTCTGAAACGTTTTAGTTTAGAAAAATGTCATCCATTAAGTACCCAAATGGTAGTTCGTTCCCTTGATCCCAAAAGGGATCCATTTCGACCCAAGGATGATGATGAAAATATCCTGGATTCTGGAACATCATACTTGAGTGCTATTGGTACCCTTCTATATCTAGCCCAATGTACGAGATCGGATATAGCTTTTGCTGTTAACTTATTGGCTAGATATAGTTCCGCTCCGACCCATCGTCATTGGAACGGAATCAAACATATTCTCAGATACATTCGTGGAACTGTAAATTTGGGACTATTTTACTAAAATTCAGATAAATCTTCTGGTTTGATTGGTTATATTGACACTGGTTATCTTTCGGATCCGCATAAAGCCCGTTCTCAAACTGGGTATATTTTTACATACAATGGAACGGCTATCTCGTGGAGATCCGTAAAACAAACTCTGGTTGCCACATCTTCGAATCACGCTGAAATATTGGCATTACATGAAACCAGTCGGGAATGTGTCTGGTTGAGATCTGTCATAAGTCACATCCAGAGTTCATGTGGGATTCCCCAAAATATGAATGAGCCCACAATAATTCTTGAGGATAATGCCGCCTGTATCGCCCAAGTGCGAGGTGGATATATCAAAGGGGATAGAACGAAGCACATCTCGCCCAAGTTTTTCTAAATCTACGAGCTTCAAGAGTCTCGACAAATTGATGTAAAGCAAATCCAGTCTTCAAGCAATCTTGTTGATTTATTAACGAAAACTTTACCAACATCAACTTTCGAGAAGCTAGTATACGGAATAGGAATGCGAAAACTTTCCAGATTAGTAGATTAGATTATGGGTGTAATTAATAGGGGGAGTTTTTGTAATTGGATTTCATAACGGTACTCATTTTCCTTCGTCCAGTTTTTTCATCCCATTGGGTTTTTCTGGCAAAGTTTTAACGAGACAGTCATATAGTGAAATTCAAGGGGGAGTGTTGTGAATCCACATGTTAAACAGGTGGATTCCACCATCAATCCATGTGTCATGCTGCATGTATATTACTACTTCTTAGTTGACACATGTCCTTAAGTTTTGTGTATATATAGAGATGTTGGGTACGTGAGATTAAGATATAGAGATATGCTTCTTTTCTTCTCCAATTAATATTGGAACTCTCCTTTCTCTGTGTTCTGTATCATTTGAATTTAGAAGGGAAGAATATTTGGATTTGCTGAAGACTATTATGTAAGTTTCTGAACAAAGTCTATTCAATTAAACTTATATTGGTGGTTTGTTTTCTTCATCATCTCCACTTCTATTTTTATTTTTATAACGGTACATGATTTTTCATTAGAATCTGTTTATTACCATATTTTATGTTGCCATCTGACGTTGATATTGCAAATAAGATTAAGCTTTACAACTTATCATGATTATTTTATACAATTCTACTGTAATTTAAGGATTGTAATTATAATTTTCATAATTCTTACTTTAAAAGTTTAAGTATTTTTATTGAATTTTTATTAGATGAGTGATGAATGGAAGTCAAATACCAAACTATAGTCCTCTAAGAGAATAGAAAATTTTATTTTTTAAATTCAAATTACTAATTATCTATATCCAAATTAAATACTTAATAATAATATATTATATAAATTTTAATTAATAAAATTGAAATATTTCAGTCTTATAAATATAATAAACCTATTTTTTTGTCAATAAAAATTAATTTAAAAATATTAATTATTCAAAAATACAAATTAATCATAAATTTTAAAAATGAAAATTTCTAATAAAATTTTATGAAACGCATCACAAATAACTTTCTATTAGTTTTTTTAAAATATAATATAAGTATATAGTTATGCAATAAAGGGTTATTTTGATGAGAAAAATACTTACACGAAGTCATAGGCTGCTAACTATATTTATGAACCTACTCACACACCTAACTATCATTGAAAAAGTTGGGGTACATGCAATAAAATATAAGTCCACATTGACTCACTTTATATATATATATATATATATATATATATATATATATATATATATATATATATATATATAACAATTATATGTATGTAGCTAATATGTATATATTTTTTATTAAAGAAAAATTCGATTCAGGTTATTAATAAAAATTGCAAAGAAAGCATACGCAATTATTATTATTTTTTTAATATTTATATTTTTTTATAAATGTCAGCAAAATAACTAGAAATCAAGTATACTGAAAATGGTAGATGGTGCATGCAATGCAGAGGTTTGAACACAACACAACACCAAATAAAACGAATACAGGTGTCAGCAAAAAAGGACATGAACTGAAAAGTGATTACATGATGTTGACGTGTCATGTCAGAAAATCACACGCGTCCATAAAGCATTCAATTCAGGACATTAAGATACTGTCTGCTTTTGTTGCTTTAGTTTGGACTTAATGTGATTGGTCGGACCTTACAATTCCGACACGTGTACACCAACCCCATTTATACACACTTTGTCCAAACCATACCATCTAATTTGTATTACGATAACACGAGAACGGAATGAATTCCAAATCCAGGTAGTTATAATAATGTAACATATAAATCTGGACTACTCACCGACATTAATAAAAAGAAATTTATTGTCAATTTAAGTTTCTTTATTGAGAGTGAGATTGTACATATAGATGGTGTTGATTAAAATCAGATCCATTTGTATTAAAATGTGGCCCAATTTCTCGTCATCTACTTCACCAACAGAAAGCCCAAATAACAGAAAGCCCATTAGAACAAGGCCCATTCTAGAAGATGTCAACATCAAAGAGGGAAAGCATGTATTGACCTGTATTTTCATGACTTCTATCAAATGGTTGGATTCATCATTCTTCTTCTTCACCACCTCATGTTGTTTCAGTTTCAGACTTCTACTACTACTACTACATTGTTGATGACTATCTCTCTTCTTCCCCACCGTGAATTTTTTATTTGATACATACACTTTTAGTTGGGTCTTATTATATATAGATTTAGATATATGGACTCAAATGAATTGATAAGTTTATTAGTTGAAAGAGATAGATAGAAGAGAACATGATAAAAGCAAAACAAAATATGCTAAAAATGGTGTTGTTTGTGGTTTGAATTATGGTTTCAATGACTACATGCCTGCATTCTTCTCTATCACTACATGTCTTCAAGTTTTCACGTTGTTTGAAGTAAAAATGCTAATATTTGGTGTTATATGAAATTTGTGAATATTAGTAATTTAATTATACATAATTCTATTATATAATAATTTTATAATAATTATTGTTTTAAACTTGAGAAAATTACATAAAATAAACCAAATAAAATTTAAAAATTCAAAATTAAACTAATAAAACTTTATTTCTATTTTTGAGTCATCCAAACTTTGATTTTTAAAAATAAACCATCACACCTTTTCAGATTCTCTTCACAAATCATCTTCACACTTTCGCAGATGAGTGTAAAAGGTCTTCACAGAAGGGTAAAATGGTCAATTTAGTTCATTTTTGAAAAGTGAAAGTTTGAAAGATTATTTTTGTAAAATTTTTAAAGTTGGACTATATAATGTAAATAAAAGTTATAAAATAACAAAAATAAAAATAACCCAACTGTCTTAATATTTTATTATATTAATAATTTATTATTTTAACATTATATTTTCTTAATAACTATTATAATATTTAATTTAATTAATGTAAGAAAGTAATTTAATTAGTTTTAATTTTTTTCACTTATATAATATAAAAATAAATTTATTAAATTTTTTTTATTTTTAATATAAATATAAAAAAGAGCTAGAAGAATATGATATGTTGAAATTAATGGTACTAAAATATAAATTTTATCAAGCATTCTCACCTTGGTCCGAATTCCGAAAAAAAAAATGCCGATTACTTACAGATTAGTGAAAATAATCAAAATTAGACCTTATCAACTTTTTTCTTTTAGTTTTAGACCAACCCTATTTTTTTTTTCACTTTTAAACTTTTTTATAAAAAAAATTGTAAAACTAAACTTTTTTTTTTAAAAAAAATATTGCAAAAAGATGAGTTTCCCGATATGTGCTACCGTACACACTAGGAAGTCAAAATTTGCTTTCAGGTACTACACACCAGGAAGCCGGCTTGAATTTTGCCTATTTCCTAGTGTGTAATACTAGGAAGCAAGTATTACACACTAGGAAACAGGCAAAATTTCCTGGTGTGTAGTACAAATATTGACTTTCCTTACACACCAGGAACCCCGCTTACCTGATGTGTAATACCGGAAAACTGCTGGATATATTTTTCTTGGTATTGAAGGGTAAAATGGTCATTTTGGTCTTTTTTTTTTGCAAAATATTTTTTTAAAAAAGTTTAGTTTTGTAAAAGTTTTAATGTTAGTCTAAAAATATAATTTTTTTAATAAAAAAGCTCAAAAGTGCAAATAACCCTACGGATTAAGTAATCTTTTATTACATTCACATTCACTTAATGAAACATAAACAAAAGATTTTATGGGTTGTTTTATTTTTATTTTTTTTTGGACTTTTATTGGTTATAGTGTTTTACCGATTAGGGGTTGAAAGCTTAAATCCATCCACAAGTTAAAAATCGCGGAGACAAAAAAAATTCGCGCGAAATGTTTGAATCTCACCTTCAGTGTCAAATGAGCAAATAATCATTTATTTCAATTAATTTATATATTAAAATGGTCATTTTGTTAAAAAATTTCGGTGTGTAGTATTTTTAAAGTGTTGTGGCATGGTTAATTTACTTGATTAGGTTTTTCAAATATGTATATATAAATAAATTTTGATGGGTTCATAAATTGAGGTTAGGATATTCAAATTCTAACCCAAATTCATAGTAAAAAAGATTATAAATTATATCAAAATTCGCAAACCCGTCACGGGTTTTGGGATGCGTATCCTCAAATTCGCAGATTTTTTTTTATCCCTATCCATCCTTAACTGCACGGGTTCGTCGATCATTCCTGGCCCATCAAAATATGTAGGTATGGGTTTTTCTTTTCCCCTCAATCACACCATTAAAGTGCTAGAAGAAAATTAACTAATTAATTGAAAAAAAGTTGAAAATCTAAGAGAGACTACATTGGAATCAGGTGCCAATTTTCATATTAGCTATCACAAGATTAGATCACTATATAGTATTCCGAAAGATAATGATTCAATAGTAATATGATTTCATTATCGACCACATTCTAGTTCAACAACTTTACCAATTCGAGTTAACAAGCAAAATCAAGTTATTAGAAAATTCCGGCAGGGCATCTACAGTTTGACAAGACGATTACTCTCATGGAGGTTCATTCATGTGCTTAAATGTTTGCATCCCGGATATGAATGATGGTATAATTTCAGTACTAAAAGCATGTTTTATACTTGTTACAATCAAATGAAGACAAAATCGGAATGAATCATACTTTGCTTGGCGTGACACTATATCATATCAAGAGCTATTTCAAAATGACGTGGCTTGAGTAAGGGTGAATCAGGACTTTGTTCATGATTACTGGATTGAAGAAATTCACCATAATCCTCCTGCGAAGCTACTTTATCTTGATAAATCTGACCATTAGTTTTGACATGATAAATTCAGAAGAAAGATCTAAATTTATTAAACATATCAGTAGCTATAAAATATTTGAAAATATCATAAATTAACCCCACTAGCTGGGCAAGCTCACTCCCTATCACATATTTGCAAGCATCCATCCAAGCAATGGCATATAGATCCATTTTGGAATCTATAGCTCTAGACAGGTTGCTGATAAGAGCTTTTAGGATCAACACCTGACCTTGTTGGGCACAGGGAGATGAACTAGTTGATCAAATTTGTCGAGCCTAAAAAAAGCAGGTTCCAACTCCTCAAGGCTAAAAATAGAAAATTGGATTAAGAGGTCTAAAATACTAAGGTGGCTCTCCCAAAATCAACAAAAAAGAAAATAATAATATAATCGAACCTAACAGTGGCGGCAATGACAAATACACTACGATTTTTCTTAGTATCATCTAACTCCTTTAAAAACTGCAATGACAAATGATGAGTGAAGATAATGTAAATAGCATATAACAAGTCATTGCAGATTCTTAATAAACCTCATGAAGCAGCAATCTATCCGTGACACTTCCTACGCCTTCAAAGTATTCATTCATCATTTCCTCCACCTAAGATAATGAAAAGCAAATAAATATGCAATTGAGGGCGAATAAGTTCATCACAGAAAATGACAACCACATACTCTATCAAAGAAAATTATGCAAGGTGAAGATGCTCTTGCATAACAGAATAATCTTCTAACAGCAAGTCTTAGGTCATCATCGAACTGGTTCTTGAGTTCAAGACGATTCTGAACACCGATAGTTAGCAATCAGAATAGACGGTAGCTAACTGGTCCTTGAGTTCAATATGCACTACAATGAAACATTTGAGCCCCTCAAATCACATTTCGTGGCATTTTTCAACCGCCACAAATGAGGGAGCCACAAATAATTTTGTGGCGCTTAAGTAAAAATTAACTTCCGAATAGGTCACCCATCTCTATCGTCCTATACCAAGCACGCTTAATATTGAAGTTTTTTAATTATGTGGATCCATTAAACTATTTATAGATTTATGATACTAATAATACAATAAATCTTTTATATAGTTACTAAGTCCTAAAACTCTAAAGTATTTTTTTTAAATTTTTTTTTAAAAATATTAAGTTTAAAATTTATTAATAAAAAATTATTTTTTTTAAAAAAATATTTTTTTTAATTGTGGCGGTTTAATGTATGAACCGCCACAATTATGTCATTCGCGGCGGTTCATATTGTGAACCGCCTCAATTAGGTTATTTGTGACGGTTCTAATAATGAACCGCCTCAATTATATCATTTGTGGCGGTTCATATAGTGAACTGCCACAATTATGTCATCCGTGGCGGTTCATAAAGTGAACCGCCACGATCGACTTCAATTTGTGGCGGTTCATATAGTGAACCGCCTTAATTGTGTCATTCGTGGCAGTTGATAAAATGAACCGCCACGAATGACATAATTGTGGCGGTTTTTTAATATATCGCCACAATTGATGCGCTACAATAAATTAAAATTGTTGTAGTGTTGGTTCTAAACATGATAGTTAGTAATTCAGAATAAACAATAGCTTGCGAAAATTTACCTTCCACTAAAATAAAATTTCAGGAAGAAAAAGTCTATAGAATGAAGATTTTCAAGGAGAAAAAGTTTACCTTAATTAGAATGAAGTTTGCTCTTGCCTTGTTAGCAACCGCCATGACAATGAGTGCTTTCGTGCATCCATTAGATCCATGGAGCAAAATCCTTGCAGAATCAAGATTCCACATTAAATTTTATAAGTTAGAAAACAAACCCTGAAATTTAGAACTTGAAAATAGAAAAGAAAAACCCTTGCTTTAGTTAAGCTAGCCTTTTCAAGTGATCTTATAGGTTCTTTGATGAAGCGATATGACTTTTCTTTCACAGAGGCAAGCCCATTGACATCTTCCGACGTAGTACGGGAAGGGAAGAGAGTCATATTCTTCTTCTCACTAAAGGTAGAGCCTCTTTATATGCTTAGAGATATATTAGAGATTTATCAAATATGTTTTATATTTAAATCATTACTTTTAATACAAGAGTATGTAATCATAACAAATCGCTAAATTAAAATTACCTCATTGTCAGCCATAATAATAAGCACAAAATTTAGCTTCCCTTCAAATACATCATTTCAAAATAACTGCACTATTATTCTAGCAGCACTATTAACTAATACAAATTGCTGAACTTAAATTACCTTAAAATCCCAATTATTCTAGGGCTTCAACTTTTCAACTAGTTCCGATTTTCCAATCAGGACTCTAGACATTATTATTTAATAGTAGTATCAAGTAGGTTGCTTAATTCTTATGCAACAAATCTAAGGGTACACATGGCAATCTTCACAGGATCGAAAGATTCATCTTAGCGCAGAATTTGAGAATATCTTCCTTTGCTTCCAGGTCGGGGACACCAATATTGATTTCGGAATTGAAACGGTGGTGTAACACCCCTGTCTAATTCGAGAGAACCGGATCGGAGATGCCATATGACGGATCAAATAACTAATTTGGATTCATCACTTAGGGTTTTTAAATAAAAGGTTGTTAATTAGCTAACATCTTACAAACCATGCATTAATAAACTGAATAAATAACATAATAATATTTTAACAGCTTCACCAAAATAAAGTGAACAGAGTTTCCCCTGGAATCCAATAATATCTCAAATCACCAACCTATTTAATCTCAATCTAACATAACACTCAATCTAAATAAATCATATTCCATAGTTTGATTCTCAACTAAGTTTAGATATTCCACAATTTAATAAAGTAAAATCCTGCAGTAAAAAGAATCCTTAATAAAACATGGAATTAAAAGTTTATAATCCATCTAATATCCCTCCCAACATGCTTGGCTAACAGAGAGGAGAGGAGACCTCGACTAAAGAAAAAAGTTTGACCTAATTTTCTATTTATAACACTTTAATTTGTATCTCAGTTCATTATTAACTAATATTTAAATTTAGACCAGAATTTATTAAAATTATATTTTAACCCAAATTCACAAATCAGCTTTAAACCCTAATTCCCAAATCATCATCTAAATGCCTAGAACTTATAAAAATCAAAATTAACAGAATTAAATTTTTTGGGATGTTAGTTGCGGTATGTCTTTAGAGCAGGATCTAAAACTTTTGGTCGACTAGAGGCTAAAATTATAAGAATGAACCTTGTCTTCAAACTCTGAGCCAGCCCATCCATGCAATAAAAAAGAATCGGTGTTAGGACTGATCTCTTTATTCCCAGGGGAGTCCAACACCTTCTGAATAAAATTAATTAATTTCATTCAAGAATATGATTGATGGTACAATGTTGGATGCTCAGGAGAAAATAGTATGTATGTCTTCTACACTTGCAACTATTATTCGAGAAAAAAATGCATTGAAGTATTAGTTAACAAAGTAGGAAAAAAATATAGAGTTGAGAGAATAGACGAAAATATACACAAAAGAATGAAGTATACCATTTCTAAGCTCATGTAAATGAACACCAAATTCATGGCCAAGAGCATGCACTAGAGATGTCTTACCACTTCCGCATGGACCATACAAGAGTAAACCTTCAACACGTGGAATATGTGATTGTTCGTAATGTATAAGCGGATGAGGACGCTAGTCAATTTCTTCAAAATAACCAGGAATCCACCTATATCCTCAAATTTATGCTTTTTAGCTAGTTTTTGGGATATCATATGATCCATGCCAGACTTAAATAAAGCTATGTCTACAACAAAATATTTCAAAGTTGACATCAATTAGTATGTATCTTGGGAATAAAATAACGAGATAAATAACAAAAGATACCAAAAAATTCTTATTATTTAATGATCCAACAGATAAAGAGATGAAGAATCAAGTTGGATGATGATTTTATGGGAATAAAGGCCAATACATGTGTTTTTAATTAATATTATTATTATTATTGAGGAATAATGTTAATAATTGATAATAAATAGCAAATGTGTAAGTAAAGCAAACATAGAGTAGGAAATTGAATTGTGACAATATCCTATCAATGTAATATGTGAAAATAATAATAATGTCTACTTTGGACAAATAATCAGATATTAACAAAAAATTTACTTATAAATAAAACTGCCAAATCAGATAGAAACCAGACGCTTCAAAGATCCTCCCTTAATCTCTAAACTAGACAAACACAAGAAAAATAATATAACTATCAATCTCTAAATCGGAGACCACACATGTAAAAAAATAAAATTATTATAATAATAATACATGGCCATCTCTGAAAAAAGAAAATAATACATCAACAACAAGGATCTCACTAAAATTTAATTCATCAACATTTCTTCCTTCTAAACTTTAGCTATAATATTAACTTATAAGTTCAGCCCTAAATATGACATTCAATTCAAGAGGCTTCAAAAAAAAATTACAAATCATACTTTAGGACAGAAATAATTGTTACAACAACATCTAAATAAGGAAAAAAGACTGAAACAAAAACATAGAAGAGAACTTGAAGGAAAATGATGGTAAATTTGAGTAAGAATAGGAGAGGATTAGGGTAAAGCCTTAACAACCTCGGTAAGGAAAAATGATGATGGGTGTGGCTTTTTATAGTTATGTATCATTTCTTATGATTTTTTCTTTTCGTACATATTGATTTAACGATTCTTTTAATAAAATAGGAGTATGTGTATATGTATAATTTAATAAAGAAGGACAGTTCAAAAGTATCGCAGAATTTGACTTCCTCCATCCACTTATATTATTTCACTTATTTAATCGGTAAATAGTCAACTATATTTTTTAGTTTATAACTCCTATGAATGTTTTATTATTATATATATATATATATTTATAAATTTTAGTTATTTAATTTCACTAGTATATAAGCCTATATAAAATCAATGGTCATAAATTTAATTTTAATGTAATATAACTTAAACATAAATATTTTACAAATAAATTTTAAAATATTATGTATTTTTTTTACATACAATTTTAGAGATGCAAAAATAGAATTTATGTCTATGAATGATCAATATTTGCATATGTTTTACATCGGATAAAGACTCTTATTAATACTTATTTTGTAACATCCACAGGCAGGATCTAAATTTTTTTGAATATATTAATTATTTAAAAATTTATTTTCTTATAAAAATTGAATTTGAATCTTCCATATTGAAATAAATGAAAAATTTGCTATAAGGGTAAAATAGTAATTAGATATCAAATTCAGAAGTGTAAAGTCAATTTCGACTATTGAAAATAAGTTTTGAAGTGATTTTCGTAAAATCTAACTCAATCTCGGAAAATTGGATTTTAAATAAAATAAATGTGATTTTTCAATTGCAACATGGCTTTGGTGGTAAAAAATTATTTTCAGACTTGAAAAATATTTTTAAGGATAGAATTAAAAACGGAGCGGAGAATTGGATTGGAATGGATGATAGAATATGGACTTTGGTGCCATTGGGCTCAAACATGTGATCCAAGCCCAACAACCCATGTAGGTCAATCACACCACCACTCTGAACCTTTATCTCCACCAGTCTCTCATTTCCTCTCTCACTCTCAACATATGATTTCTACCCCTCTCTTCACTTTTAAACCCTAGCTCATTCAGTTGGATCAACCACCAAAGACTCATCCCAATAAAAAGGTCTGATTTAAACCACCAACCTCCTTTAAGAGTACTAGGAGTGAATTCAAGCTCACTCTATTCCTGGTTAGTATATTCTTGAACCCTTTTAATGATATTTTTATTTAGAAGCTTTTGATTTGGATTAATGACATGTATAAGGTTTTTAGAGGTCCTATAACACTTTCGGATAGTTGTTTTAGTTGATTGTGGTCTCTAGTTTAGGGATGATAATGAGTAGAATATGGGCGGATACGCCAGTATCCACATCCTTATCCTCTATTTTTTTTAATCCATATTCTTCCCGTATCCTTTTAATTTAAATGTTTAAGGATACGGGTATATATCCGCGGATATGGCTTTATCCATGGGTATATCCATATCCTGATAATAAATTTTTAAAATAATAATATGATCAAAATTAATTCAACCACGAAACTAATTCAAATTATAAAGGAAATAAATTTAAAATAAAACAACAATCTTGACATTCTTTTAACTAAAATTTCAAATAAAAAGTCGAAAAATATAAGTTTATTAATGTTTTTTTGAAGTTCTCACCGCATAAAGAAAGTGGCATAAATATTATATTTAACTCATGAATAATTGCTTACAATATTTTTCAAGGATCTATCATAGTCACAAGAATTAATATATAAAACAAAATAAATAAATAACATATTTATGTGAAAATATGGAATTACATTGAAATAATATGACTTCAACCAAATAAAGAAATTTTATTCTTGAAATTTGTTTGAGATTATCGAGTAACAGTGAGAATAAGAAAGAGATAGAGAAGAAGAGATGTAATGCGAGCAGTTTGCAATTTTTAGAAAGTTTAGAGTTTCAATTATAGATTTAAAAAAAAATGGAGCTTAATAATAATAATAAAGAAAGATAGTTAAATTATATTTTATTTTGTGGATAGAGAATATGGGTAATGATATTTTACGGTACCCATATCCTTATCCTTATCTGTACGGGTATAGATTTTCTATCCATATTCGCTCGCCAGCTTTAATAGGTATATACATATCCACCCATGGCAGGCGAGTATCCACGGGTAAGCGGGTATAATTGTCATCTCTGCTCTAGTTTTCCCTACGCTCTATATATTTGTACGTTGTTTGTTGATTATTTAAATGCATTATA
This sequence comes from Cardiospermum halicacabum, assembly GCA_031304145.1. Lineage (NCBI taxonomy): Eukaryota > Viridiplantae > Streptophyta > Magnoliopsida > Sapindales > Sapindaceae > Cardiospermum > Cardiospermum halicacabum. The sequence goes on from CM062397.1 coordinate 11,572,425, forward strand.
ATTAGCTAATAATGCTAAGACATGATATTGGATGAATATGTTAAGTATGGTAATTATGGTGTCATGTAGACACATAGTGAAATAAATTGGAAATGGTCTTATGTATGTATATGTGATGTGATATTTGACATTGCTTGTATATGTCCTTGATGGCCATGGAGGCCTTTAATTAAGTGAATGACAATAGTTTCTTATTTGTTTTGCTTCGGGGCGGAAACTAGAAAAACAGGTTGAATCAAAAACCTAAAGGAGGTTCATGGCCAAGGATAAAGATGCTCGAGTATGGTTTATTTAACAAGTCAAACACTAATCATAACTATTTATTTTTTGAATGTTTCATGCGCTGCACTTATGTGTTGGAATTAATTATAGCTAGTTGCATGTCTATGTTAGTAGGTATGTTTTGCACTAGGTAAAGTCGCCATGATTAATATGATATTTTTTCTACGATGTATGAGATTAAACAAATTAGCCTATGTTTGATAATAATTGAGATGGAATTTCATACTCGTTCTGCTAGTTTGCTTATCGACTTTAACCATCCATTTTGATTTGCAGCACGATATTATGTCAAACGATCACTTTTCTAACACAAGCTGTTCATCGACCTTTAACAAGAAGTCTACCAATTCTCGGGTTTCACAAATACTTCCGGGAATGAGATGTTGAATTCACTTAACTTGATTATTTATTTCATGAGTTTGCTTAATATATCAGGTGAGTGTATGATATTTTCAAAGGAAGAAACATTGTCACTATGATTAGGTGACCCTGGAAGTAAAATTTAAGCTTTCTTTTTGCATTTACTAGGCTTAACACTACTTTCTTCTTGTTGGGATATTCGATTTTTATAAATATCAATGTTTTTACTCACATAATACACTAGATGCTGCTTTCTTACTGTTGGGATATTTGGTTTCTATGTCCATAAACATTTTACTCATATAATATACTAGGTGTTGCTTCACTTCAATTTTCTTGACTAGCATTGCACAAATTACTAGATTTTATAAGGTCAAATATAAAAATAACTGCTCCCACATAATTGGTTTTGCCAATAAGGACGGACTACTGGGGAAAATCTTGATATCTCGTAGTGCTTTCCTACGATCCCCAATTCATTTGAATTCCTTCACTTTCATAATGATATTGAAAAGAGTTAGAATCATTTAGATGCTTTCAGGAATAATCTCATTAAAGGCACTAATTGCCCTATTATTAGTTTATGTACTTTTTTCTTGGTTATGTTGTATTCAACACTAATTTCAGCTGCTCTAGATTGTTCATCATTCTCTTTGTGATCATGTATCTAGAAACTTCCCTACTTTTACCTTAAAGTGACATTTGGTGGAATGCAGTTTCATATTATAATTCTTCAAGATTTGAAAGGTCCCAATCAAATGGTGGAAATGCAAGTTGCTTGATTCTAACTTCATCAGCAAATTATCAATGTACACTTACATGGTTTTTCCTATCTTTTCAACCAATATTTTATTCATTAACGTTTTATAGGTTGAGCTTGTTTTTTTCAAGTCAAATGATATGACCTTGTAAAACTATACCTCTCTTTTCATGATGAATGTTGTTTTCTTCTGTTCATCCAGATTCATTAGTATCTTGTTATAATCTGAATGTACACATATGTTAATTGAAGATTTTATATTTTGAGATTGCAAATATCATTATGTCAATGTGTAACATGAATATTAGATATGTTGGGAAAATAGTAACCCTCTCCATTTCTTATTTTTCTTCATACCACAGCCACGTTGGCCATCTAGTTTAGGTATTACACCTAGGGCTGTCAATGAGTCAAGTCATACCAACATACTCGACTTGGCTCATTTTAAATATATTGAATTCGAACTCGAGCTCGAGCTCGAGCTCGGTCGAGCTTTAATTTTAGTTCTCGAACTTGAACTCAATCGATACTCGAGTAACTCGACCTCGACTCGTTTTAAGCTCGTTTATCAAAATTTATACAACTTTATGGATTAATTCTTCATTTTTTGAAAAAATACAAAATTTGAATAAAGTCAAACTTTCTTGAAATTTGAATATTTTTCATACATTAACGTAATAGTAATTAAATTAAACAATGAAAAAATAAATTCTCTAAAATATTCGTAATTAAATAACTTAACTATAAAATTATAGTTGATAAACTTCATGAATTTATATACAATACATAAATAAAAGTCTTCTGAAGTCATTAATAAAATAACATAAATTGAGATTTCATGAGTTTACATCTAACACACCAAGTTCAAAATTTGTAAAATAACAAACAGAGTACTAAAAATTATTTTAATAATAGCAAGACATTTTTCAATTTTATGGAGATCCAAATTCTTGATAACAATCTCTCACCATGGACTATCTTTCCAATAGAATATTTCTCATTCTATATACCTAAAATTTTAACACGAGTCATTAATTTTGTGCTTTTATAACCAGCACTCAAGTAAATCTTTGTCACTTGAAGAACAAAACAAAAAGTAATAAAAGACATGCAAATATGTCAACAACTAAGACAATGGTCACATGTTTCACTTAGCCAAGAAAGTCCAAGCAAGTCAAAACTACTTTATACCGCTTGTTTCCATATTTGTGAACTTAGGTCTTCACATTAAATTTAGTGCCCACAAAAACCTACATATGCCACCCTTAAAAAATAAACCAAACCACCATATCAAATTCAATACTCACATCACAATATTTAAATAATTATATTAAAGTATATGTACTCGAGTATACTCGCGAGTTTACGAGTCGAATAATACCAAACTCGACTCGGCTCGCTAAAAAAATAAACTCGACTCGAGCTCGAAAAATACGAGTCGAGTTCGAGTATCATTCGAGTCGAGCTCGAGTTGCTCGCGAGCAGCTCGACTCATTTACACCCCTAATTACACCTATCGAACACTTTCATTTGGTAATAATTTATCTTCTTTATTTATTTTTGATTCCATTCAAAAGTAAACTTCATTCTCTTTTGTTTCACTAATTTCAACCTTTCTTTCACATTGAACTTTGAGTGATCTCTAATTCATTCACCCTAAATTCAGAAAAGGGTTAAAAGACTTGATATTGCTATCCATATAACTAACATGCACATAACTTTTCAGGATCCCAAAGCTTAAGAACTACAAAATTAAGTGTGCTTGACTTAGATTAATTTTAAGATGGTTGACCTTTTTGGGAGTTTGCTCCGGAAGCAAGCGAGTGAGAACAGAGCATGCTGACCCTAAAAAGTGTAGTGGTGGTTTGTGGGTTTAGTGGTTAACTTTAAGATTGGTTAAGAGACGATATGACGTCTGGCCCCACTGACCCTCAGATTTTTTATGGACGGGGTCGAACGTTACATTCATCTTTCCAAAACATGTTGGTTTATAACCATATAAAGTATTCTCTATTGGCGTTTTCTAGTATATCGTTAATCAAAAGTCTCTTCTTACTGTAATTTTTATCGATATTAACTTTATCTACTTGCTCATCAGGAAAAACTTTAGCTTTCTTCCTTGTAATGCTTTTGCAATTGTCGTAACTCCCCTATCTTAGTTTTCAAAGAGTTGTAATAACATTATTTTGACATTTTCTATTCTTTATTTATAAATCGAATTCCCTATTTGGTTGAAGATTAAAGAATTTGACAATGATTAAAGGGTTACTCTTATTGCATGAAGTCATATTGTACTTAGTATAACATTGTAAGCGACTTTCGTATTAGTGATTAGAAACGTATTTCTAAGGTTAATATTTTCTACGTATATAATGAGGTTTATCTAGGCCGCATTTCTTTTTCTTTTTATTCTATGTTTGATCATTGTGATCGGTCTTATTCGGATGTTAGATTTCTCACAACTATGCCGCCAAGAAGGTCTCCATGAACGATATATTTACTAAACTTTCATTATCCATATTTTTGCTTTCATAATTATTTAAATACATATAGTTTTATAATCATTTTCTTACAATTTATTAATTATTTAATTTATTAATTATTTAATACTTGATGGACTTATTTTAGGCTAATTTTAGTGGATACTTTTACCAAATTACTAGGACAATGTTTTTAATAATGGTTTTTTAAAAGATATTTGACAAACATGTATTTTTAATTCTATAGAAATTGTATTTTTTTAATAAATTTTAATCAATTAAAATTTAAAATGATTACTTTTATATTTATTGTATTTCTATGAATTGTTATATAGATGTTTCTTTTCTAATAAATATTTAAAAAGTATAATGTGCATTAATTTTATTTAGATTTTAAAAATTATTTATTCATGAGAAAGATTAAATTATTTGTTAAATGAGATTTTTTTTTCTTTTTATTTTAAAAGAAGTTCTTTATTTTTTTAAAATGATGGATAAAATAATAATGTAAATTTTACGAAATGTAAAAAAAATAATTTAAAATGAATCATTTGATAAAATTTGAATAAAAATCATTAAAATTTTCTGTGGTATATGTATGTATATAGTTAACCTTGAAACCATCCGGTGAAATGTTTTTGTTTTTTTGTTTTTTTTTTTCCACTGCGCCTCGTGAATTGTAACCCTACCATCCACGTGTATTGAAACGACCGTTGCAATTAACTCCTTCCCTCTTCTCTTCTCCAGCAGTACTCACAAAGCCTAAGACATTCAAATTTCAAAAACTCGAAAGCCAAAGCCAAAAGCACAACTAAAGAAAAGCTGCCACTTTTCTCGCTCAAGCAGTCTTGAAATCGGAGCATCCATTCATTACAAACAAATCAAACTCTCCTCTTCAAATTTCAAAATCTCTCTCAAACTCAGCCACAACCAACAAAAAAATGAGAGAAGAAAATCAAGCAGAGCAACGAACTAGACCTTCAAAATTCGCCGACCAAAACCAACCTCCCAAATCCTCTCGCTCCTCCTGGAGTTCAAACCTCGTCAAAGGCTTCGCTGCTGACAAGAAATCAACCAAAATCATCCCCAAGAAGCTTCCAGTTTCAACCAATTCTTCTGATGTCTCCTCTCGCGTCAAGAGATCCCTCATCGTAGACCTCTCCTGTTCTAATCCTTCCAACACAGCTCAAGTTCATCCCACCCACCGTCGACAGTCTTCCGGCTCTCGTGACCTGTTCGTCGAGCTCGACAGTCTGAGAAGCTTGCTTCAGGAGTCGAAAGAGAGAGAGCTTAAATTACAGGCTGAGTTGTCTGAATGGAGGAGGAATCCGAAAGTTCAGGAGCTTGAGAGAGAGTTGGAAGAGAAGAAGGATGTGATTGATGATCTTGTTTCGAGAGTTAGGTTGTTGGAAGATGAGAAGATTAGTTTGTGTGAGCAATTGGCGTCTATGTCTAGTGGTTTGAAGAATGAGTGTGAGAATCAAGTGGAGATGGAGGTTGTTGAGCTCAGGAGGTTGAATAAGGAGCTCCAAATGCAGAAGAGAAATCTTGCTTGTAAACTCTCCTCATTGGAGTCTCAGTTGACTTCTCTGTCCAAGTCTTCTGAGGTAGTCAATGAATTAATTAATTAATTAACCCCTTCATTGTTTGCTTAGCATGTGTTTATTGCTGTTATTGCATAATTAGTCATATTAATTTTCATTTTGATTAACTGTGTTGGCTGTTTTAGAGCGAGATTGTAGCAAAGATTAAGGAGGAGGCGTCTCTGCTGAGACACACCAATGAAGATTTGAGTAAACAGGTTGAAGGTCTGCAGATGAGCAGATTGAATGAGGTTGAAGAGCTTGCTTATCTTAGGTGGGTGAATTCATGTTTACGTGATGAGTTGAGTAATTCGACTGTGAATTTTGATAAAGCATCATCGAGTCCCAATTCAGTTGATGAAATGTGTCACTCTGCTCCTGCTCGAAACAATGAGAGTATAGAATATAGCAATGAAAAGAGAAGGGATTTTGTAAAGAAATTAAAGAAATGGTCAACTACAAATGAGAGTGTAGCTAACTTTGAATGCCAAGATGATGTATTAGATAAAGCCTGGGTTCAATTAGAAGAAGGGTCGAGTCCTAGAAGAAGACACTCCATAAGTGGATCCAAATTCAGTGTAGAGGAGTTGATGCCAAGTAAGCGACGGCAATCTGATGGTTTTATGTGTGCAATGGAAATGGAAAAGGAGAATGAGCCACATTCCTCTCAGATATATGATATCTGTGTCGTGCAAAGATCACAGGCTTCTTTAGATGTTGAGAAAAGAGTTTTGCGGATACCGAAACCTCCTCCAAGACCTTCAAGTTCGCAAACCAACAGTACTAAACAAGAAAGTTTGGATAAAATTCCTCAACCGCCTCCTCCTCCACCACCCCCTCCCCCTGTACCTAAGTTATCTGCAAAGAGTAGCACTGGAGTGGTCCAGCGAGCCCCTCAAGTAGTTGAGTTTTACCATTCACTCATGAAGAGGGATTCAAGAAAAGAGTCAACAAATGGAGGAGTATGTGATGTTCCAGATGTTGCAAATGTACGCAGCAGCATGATTGGTGAAATTGAAAACCGGTCTTCACACTTGCTGGCGGTAAGGGCTTTCCCATACTCTTCCTATGGCAGCTTTTCGAGCTCATTAAAAAGTTCATTGGTAGTTTTAATCTTAATTTCTGTTGTCATATCTATGCTTCCTTTGGTGTTCTAAAATAGAAGTAATGTGAATAGATTATAGACCTCCACCTCTTATGGTAAGTAATATTTGGAATAGCTTCACTGACCATCCAAAGTCTTCTTATCAATGATAGTAGCATACTGGGAATCTGTTAGTTTGGGTCTCTAGTTGAATAGATACCAGTACATGAAAGATACTTAGCTTTTGTCACCTTCTTTTTAATGCACAGATAAAGGCAGATGTTGCAACTCAAGGAGAATTTGTCAACTCATTGATAAGAGAGGTGAACAATGCCGTTTATGAGAACATTGAAGATGTCGTGGCATTTGTGAAGTGGCTGGATGATGAACTTTGTTATCTGGTGAGTTGATATCTATTATTTTGATAAGACAAGAAGTCTGGCTTTATAGAATTCATTTGGATGTACTGTGATTTTATTAATGGTTGAAAATGCTCAAGGAATTGCTTTAGAACTAAATTTCTGTTTCAGTTGCTTCTAGATGGTATACAACGCTTGCCTTAAATATTTTCCATGGAGGGAAAAGCTCAACTTGTTTACTCTTTTTATGTAATCTTTAGTAAATGTTTTAATAATTAATAAGCTATTTTTCAATAAAAGAAAAAATAGTCCGGCAATCATTTGTAGAAATTGTTCAATATTTTATGATTATATGAGTTATCTGATTTTAAATTATAAATCAGACAAGCTTATGTACTCAGCTGGTTGCAATTTGTTACAGGTGGATGAAAGGGCTGTCCTTAAGCACTTCAATTGGCCAGAGAAGAAAGCTGACACTTTGAGAGAAGCAGCTTTTGGATATAGGGATATTAAGAAATTGGAATCGGAAGTTACTTACTACAAAGACGATCCCAGACTGCCCTGCGATCTAGCACTAAAGAAAATGGTTGCTTTATCTGAGAAGTAAGCATTTGACATTTGCTCAGGAACGAGATTGTTTCACTGTATTATCCCACACCGAAGGAGTCCAACATCTCTTCTACGATCTTAAATAGTTTTTTCTTCACTTGCAGGATGGAACGTACTGTCTACAATCTTCTTCGGACAAGAGAATCCTTAATGCGGCATTGCAAGGAGTTTCAAATTCCAACAGACTGGATGCTTGACAATGGAATCATCAGCAAGGTAAACTTGATAGTATAAACATCATTCAGATTCTGTTTACAATTTCAAGACACAGGAGTTAAACTATGTCCTCTGTTATCATGTAAGGAGTTAAGTACTTGACTAACGACGGATCGTCCTAGCTAACCTTTGACACACAAACTGTAAATATGTCTACCTTTGACTGACAAACAGCAAACTTATTTAAGATCATTTCAGAAAGTCTCATTTTACCAGCTTGGCATCATAAGTCATCTTTTGATGCAGTCTTTCTTATACGTAAATGGTGTCCATTACTCTGAAACTTTTGTCTCTTGTCATTGCGTTGTCTGCACTTGATTCCCAATGCTTTATTTATTTAAATTTGAGTTCAGTCTTTAATGTTCCTAGTCTAGCCATTGATGCATTTAGAAAATATTGCAGGTTAAGTTCAGCTCAGTCAAGTTGGCCCAGAAATATATGAAACGGGTTGCTATGGAACTTCAGTTGAAAACCGGGTCAGAGAAGGACCCTGCAATGGACTATATGCTTCTTCAAGGAGTTAGATTTGCATTCAGAATCCATCAGGTTTGTAACTATTGTTCTTTACCAAAATTTGTGCAATAAATTAGAAAAAAACCTAATACCTAATAGTTTGCACACTACAGAAGCCAGAAAAAAACTATCAGGTATACAATAACAGTTTCAAAGACTGACAATGTTTTTTGTTTTCTTTGTTCAATATGCAGTTTGCGGGAGGGTTTGATGCAGAAACGATGCACGCATTTGAGGAACTTCGCAACATTGCTCATCTTATCAACAAGAAGTGAATAGTTCTGAAAACATTTTTGGCTTACCATCTCAGTAAGCAGCTTTTTCATACTAGATTTTGTGAATACATATTGTCTGAGGGGTTACGAAATGTTTGATGGGGCTATGTTTTTTTCAACTTTTAGAAGTTGAAGTCAAAAAGTTTTGTTCTTAGTTAGATGGAATGTATATTCTTGGTGGGCTTGATCAGATCAGCTTTTTGTCAAACAATATTGGATTAGTCCAAAACTGTACTTGCAATTGCAAAGGCCTCTTTCTTTACATGTCAGATTCAGATAGGTTTCCGATTGTGTGTGTGTTTTTTCTTCAACTAAAAATGAGAAAGAATTGCGACTTGTGTTGCCGTCAGTGCGGATTCAATTGAACTGAGTGGTCTGAATCACAATTATTTTGGAAGTATATAACCACAGCTGAAAACAGTGTTCAGGTGCATTTTGTCCAAGCAATTATTAATGGAGCAGCAATTACTGACCACAGTTTGTCTTCGTTTTGGGTCTCTGTTTGTGCTATTAATGGAGATCTATTTACCGACCCCACGGTAGGTGATTGTAATAAACTGGTGAGGCTCAAATTGGGATTTAAAATAATAAATAAATAAGGGACATTCTATATAGTATCCTCTTTTTATTCTTTATTTATCTTAACCATATAGTAATTTATATTTAGATTTTTTATAATTAAAAATTTTTACTTTAAAATTATATTTAAATATAAATTTTATTAATGATTAATAAAAATTGATTATTATTATTGATATAATAAAAATGATTGAAGTAAGAAATATAATATAAGTTATTGATTTAATAATTAATTCGAATTAAAATATACTCATAATATAACTTTTTAATGTGGGATGTGACTATTTTCATGTTATTATTATATTTTTATATAAAATTTAATTTTTATATACTCTTGGTAATTGAAATAATAAAATATATTAATATTAAGTTTAAATTAAAGGATTTAAATTTTTTTAGTTTATAATCTTACTTTCTTTTAATATATATATATATATATATTTATTTATATTGTTAACCTATATGTATACAATAATCAACCTACATAAATAATAAGCGGAAAAGGAAAGGGAGATTACTGTCAATTGGTCGACGATAAATCTCTTGAAAATACCGTTCAGTTCACCAGCTAAGAACCCCAATTGAATTTCTAGAACACTAACGCTAATGTCTTCAACTCTTGAACTCTTGGAAACCTTTGAGTAGGTTTCACTTTGCAAACACTGTTTGCAATTTCACGTTTCAGAGAATGCTCTGAGATGTGATGTTTGGGATGATTGGAAGAATGAGAGGAGGACTTTATTTATAGCAGTCCTTAGCTAGTTCACTTGAACCAGAACTCTTTTGAATTCAAACTATTGAATTCTCATTAGGGCTGCAAACGAGCCGAGCCGAGTCGAGTATATGAGGTGCTCATGTTCGGCTCGCTTGTCAAATATCGAGCTCGAGCTCGACGAGCTTTATAAATATTTGTTCAAGCTCGGCTCGATAATTTTTTTCTATGTTCGAGCTCGGCTCGTCTAAGCTCGTTTAAGTTAATCGAGCTCAGCTCGTTTAAGTTAATCGAGCTCATCTCGTTTAGTAGCTTGTTAAAGTTAATCGAGCTCAGCTTGTTTAGTAGCTTGATTAGGCTCATTTAGCTGCTTATTTAGTAGCTCATTTGAGCTCGTTTAGTAAAATTAAAATTAAAATAAATTGAATTTAAATTAAACCTAAACTAAAATTAATTAAAACCATGAGTTCATTTCTCCTTGTTAAAAATATTAATAAAAAAATACTAATAGTATCACACAGATCTAAGTTCAAAATACAATTTAAAAGAGTATTCATAATTCATTGGAGTTGAACCAATATAAAGTCATCAACCAAGAAATTTCGATATAATCTAAGTTATATTAAACAATGAAATTTCGAATTATTAGACTCAATAAACAAACAATCTAAGTGAAATCTATATCAAGACAAATAAAGAAGAAAAATAAAAAAGATAGAAAAGTAATTTAATTCACCAAGTGGTAGAGAAGTAAGTTGGATTGGACGCAAATTTCTGAGCAAGACTAAAGAGAGTTAAATTGCTTTACGCTTGATGACGGAAAAGTAGACAGAGAGAGGCGGCAATGGTAGAGATGGATGGTGGATTACCTGAGGGCTTGATGACAAAAAAATAGAAAGAGAAAGAAGGGTTAATAGAGATGACTGGTGGCTATCTTGACAAACTATTAGTCATAAGAAATCTAAACCTTAGGTTAGATAAATTATTTTAATTAATTTTTTTATTTTTAATATGTTTTTTTTAAATTTCGGCATCTATTTTAATTTGGACATTTTTTATATTCATTAAAAATTTGTCTATTTATTTTTATTAAAAAAAATATATTAAACGAGTTATAAATGAGCTCGTTCGTGAACACAAACGAGTTTTAATCGAACATAAACGAGCTATGAATGAGTTTGTTCATGAACATAAACGAGCCGAACAAGGGTTTGTTTGAGCTCGGCTCGTTTACTAAACGAGCTATAAAATTTTGTTCGTGATCGTTCATTTAAGTGTTGAACAAGCTTTGACCGAGTTTTGACCGAGCGGTTCACGAACCGTTCACGAGTGCTCGTGTTCGTTTGCACCCCTAATTCTCATCATCTGATCTCTTACTAATCCATTACTTCATGGACAAGTAAAGAGTTCTGGGCTGGGCTTATCTTGGGTGGACCTATCACCCAGGCCCAATGGCCCCAAGCCCACATCAATATAAGGCTTGGGCCAACCCATAAATATAATAAATCCAACATTCTCCCACTCACACAAGAAAGGTACATCCCACTAAGGACTATCAAGGCTTAAACAGAGAAAGCACACGCCGATCAATCAATTGGTTTTATACGGCAAATAACCGGTGTGACCAAATGAACCAGTTTCTTCAATAATGAAGAACAATCTCGAAATTCACTTCATATCCCAGACTACCATGATTTGAATTCACTTCAGACATGTTCGGTCTCAAACGAACCAATGTTCTGAAATCTTCGAAATACTTCTAATCACAACTGTATTCCCAAGAACCACAGTCCGCTAGCGTGTGATTTAAATAGTGTGAAAACAATCAGAGTCTTCCAATTCGCTATTGTCCCAAAAGTCGATGAAAGTAACCGACGTCACAGTCATGTCACATAGGCCGAATTTACCGTAGCCATAGAAAGTCACACCAATGACACAATCATTACCCCAACACTCCGGATACAAAAGAGATTGTACTAAAGATAAATAAATATGGGACTTTGCACGATAAGGAGTAGGGACTGTTCTCAAACTTATCTCCCATAGGGTCAACTTATAGCTCGCACGGTATAAAAGCATGCGCGACAATGAACCTTGCCTCTACATTAGGCGCGTATGTCTATTATGATAGTTCATTGTCCGGACGATAGCACAAAGCTATTTCTCAGACTTGATCACTCCCACTTTCCAAGTGTGATGACTCAAAAGTCTAGTCCGGCTTGTCAGGTCTCATGATTGTGGTTCTCATGAGCGATTCTTAATCCATGTTGGAGAATCTCATCTTGACGTCCACGTCAAGGCGATCATTGTATACACCCCTCTTAGTTCATGAAACTCTCATTCAGAACATAAGTATATAGATCTCATCTTGCATTATCACCAGATAATCAAGGCAACTGCGCGTGCAAGTGCGCAAGTCTCTCAAACCTGACGACATACTCTCGGATGAATTAACTCTCTATATGCCAGAAAACACATGAAGATAAACAATTATCAAATAAAACATAGACATAACAATCCAAGACTGTTACTATTCTCTTTGTCACTACATCCCTGACAAAGTGGTACTTGGTTTCAATGTGCTTAAACTTACTGTGGTATTTCGCATCCTTAGTATAGGCAATAGCTGCCTTATCATCACAGTATACAGTGACTAGCTTTGGCCCACTTTCATACAGGTCGTCTATAAACCTTTTGAGCCAGACAGCTTCCTGCACAGCCACCGAGCAGGCTACAAATTCTGCTTCCATGGTGGGAACACTATGCAAATCTGCTACGCTAGAAGATTACTCCATTACTCAAAATGAAGGCACAACACGAAGTTGTCTTCCTCTCATCCAACTCGCCACCCCAATCAGCGTCAGTGTAACCTACTAGATGACTTTCACCACCTTGGTAACATATAGCATAATCTGAGGTTCCTTTTAGGTATGCTAGAATTTGTTTCTCAGCAATTCAATGTTTTTGTCCTAGATTAGACTGATATCTGCTTACTAGTCCTACTGCATAGCAGATATCGGGTCTTGTACACAACATAGCATACATCAGGCTGCCAATAACATTTGCATATGGAACTTTCTGCATCTTCTCACGCTCTTGCGGAGTTTTAGGGCACATCTCAAGACTTAAAGTCTACCCTTTTGCAATGGGTGTATCCATAGGCTTGCAATTAGCCATATGGAAACGTTCAAGGATCTTTTGAATGTAGAGCTCTTGCGATAAAGCCAATAGCCTCTTACTTCGATCCCTTGAAATTTTGACTCCTAATATATAGGCAGCCTCACCCATGTCCTTCATCTCAAAAGTTAACGACAACCAGTTTTTCGTTGACAACAGAATGTCCTTGTTGTTACAAGCCAAGAGAATGTCATTGACATATAATGACAGTAACACAAAACCGTCACTGGTCTTCTTCACATAAACGCAATGGTCTTCTTGTATCATTTGGAAACCATATGACAACACCGAGTCATGAAATCTCAGGTACCATTGCCTGGAGGATTGTTTGAGTCCGTAAATGGACCTCAAGAGTTTACACACTTTCTTTTCTTTGCCTTTAGTTATAAAACCCTCAGGCTGTTCCATGTAAATCTCTTCCTCTAGTCCTCCATTGAGGAAAGCGGTCTTGACATCCATTTGATGCAATTCCAAGTCCATATGTGCGACTAAGGCCAAGATTAGACGAATAGAAGCGAATCTCACCACAGGTGAGAACGTCTCCTCATAATCTATGCCCCCTTGTTGGGTATAGCCTTTCGCCACCAATCTTGCCTTGTATCTCTCGATCAAACCATCAGCCTTCCGTTTAACGCAAAGGACCCATTTATTTCCGATGGCTCTATGTTCTGGCGGTAAGTCAACCAAATTCCAGACATGGTTACTTTTCATCGATTTCATTTCCTCTTCCATGGCTTTCATCCATAGATCCTTGGTGGGTGAATTGAGAGCTTCTTTTATGTTCTTTGGTTCATCACCATCGTGTGAAGCCATCATGAACATTTCCCCTTCAATCTCATAACGTCGTCGGGGAATGGTAACTCTTCTACTTCTTCGATTTAATGACTCAGGCATCGAAGAATCATGAATCTGCGTACTCTCACTGTCATGTACCAGTGAGGCTGATTCTTCAGGCACTTGTTCACTCTCACTAGGATTGATATCTATCTGTGGAGGAATTAAGTCCTCTGATTCATTTTATTCAAAGAAGGAAGGCTCTCTTTCTACTTCACCCCTCTTAGGGAATTCATTCTCAAGGAACACAACATCACGTGACTCCAATTCAGAAATGGTATCATATGAATTTTCTCCTATTAATACATATCCTTTGGATTGCTCGGGATATCTTATGAAAATACATCTTTTACCCCTCGCACCTAGCTTCCCATATGGGTTAGGAAGATCATGTACATAACATGCGCACTCCCAGGGTCGCATATAGGAGAGTTCAGGTTTTCTACCTGTCCATAACTCATAGGGTGTAGTAGTCACTGATTTCGTTGGAACCTTATTTAATATGTGGGCCGCTGTCAGAAGTGCATCTCCCTAATATGATATTGGGAGATTTGCTTATGCCATCATTGATCGTACCATTTCTAATAGTATTTTATTCCTTCTCTCGGCAACTCCGTTTTGCTGAGGGGTCCTAGGAATTGTCAACTGTCTCACTATACCTTTCTCTTGACACAACGTCTTAAATTGGTCAGATAGATACTCTCGGCCTCGGTCAGTGCGTAGCACTTTAACAGTCCTATCTAGTTGATTCTCCACCATAGCCAAATATTTTCCAAAGCAATCTAAAGCTTCAGACTTATGGGAGATTAGATAAACTATACCGAAACGAGTGAAGTCATCTATGAAGGTAATGAAATATGATGCACCACTTCTAACCCTAACATTCATAGGTCCACATATGTCCGAATGAACTATCTCTAAAGGAAAAGTGGTCCTATTTGCCTTTCCAAAAGGGTTTCTAGTGGCCTTCCCAGCTAGGCAATGATTACAGGCTGGCAACTCGATCTTATTATAAGATCCTAAAATCCCCTCTTTTGCCAACCTGTTCATTCTATCTTGTCCTATATGATCAAGTCTAGCATGCCAAGTGGAAATAATAATATCACCAGATGCAACAAGAGTAAAACTAGTATCATTATCGACATAAGAAGGGTTCTCATAATTATCAATGCAAAGATAAATAAATCAATCAGCCATTTGTCCAGAACCAATAAAAATAGAGTCATAATACAAACTCAAAACTTTCGATTCAAACACAAGTTTATATCCAAAAGTCATCAAAACAGAGACTGAAACGAGACTACGTTTAATCTCAGGAGCGTATAGGACATCATGTAGTAGTAAAACGTGGCCACTTTGCATCCTCAGTTTGCAAGTGTCGATCCCTTTTACTTCAACTCGAGAGTTGTTCCCCACATATATCCATCTAGTACCACGCGGTATGCGTAGGTACTCTACGAATGTTCCTCCGTCTCTAGCTACTTGGTCGGTTGCCCTTGAGTCTACAATCCACATAGAATAAGACTCGACAAGCAAAACAGTGCTAGAAACAAAAGCATTAGATATATTAAGATCATAATAGGATACCTCTTTCTTCGGCTCGGTACAATCACGAGTGAAGTGTCCCATCTTGTTATAATTGTAACACTTGATCTTGCTCATGTCCCTTTTCTGCCACTTTTCCACGTCTGGCCTTCTTTCGAGGGTTTTTGGTCCCGGGCTTATTAGGATTCCTAGAATCCTTATCTTTCTTGTTGCCCTTATTACCTCTCTTGCGCTTAGCATTACCACCTCTACGCACATTTGAATCAGCCGTGTAAAGCTGACTAGAGGATTTTGCCGCCTCTTGGCGCTCGTCCTCAAGTTCTACATGACGAGAGATATCATCAAACATTTTGATGTTATCATTGTGTGTCATGTTTATCTTCATATTTTCCCAACTGTTTGGGAGGGACCTTATCACAGCCTGCACATGTTGCTCGTCCGTTAGGACATGACCAGCTAATTTCAACTCGCGGATCATGTTAGCCATCTCACGAAGATGTTGGCGTATAGTATGATCACTGCGCTTGCGATAAGTATTAAACTTAATCGTCAGCCGTCGGAGCTTGGTGGTTGAAGTCCCACCATATTTGTCCTTGAGTGCTACCCACATAGCCTGTGCAGTGTGGTAATCCTCAAAAGCACACATCAAATCATCGGCCATACTCGACAATATGGTGATGCGCGCAATGCTATTCTTGCGCTTCCAGGACAAATAGGCGTCCATATCACGCCTTGCTTGTGCAGTAGAACCATGCGCTGGTTCGACCATTGTGTTCGAAAGGGTCTCGAGAGCTTCTTGCTCCTCGAGGATATACTGGATCTTGCGATGCCAGATATCGTAGTTGTCTCCATTGAGTTTGTCACCCTTGTTCAACTCAGCGACAATAGACTTAATAGCAGAAGCCATCACTGACAAGCACCAAAAAACACATAAGACCATCTATGTTTAATCTAGCATATTCATCCGATAATCATATAAATGCACTAGCTAAAACAATCAAAAACTCATCGAATCAAGCTAAGGGGGAATCGGAGAAAATAGGCAATCTACCCAATCACCATCCTTGTCCTCAAACTTTATCAACTTCTTAATCATGCAGTGTGCAAACAATTTCTAAGCATGCAAGCCTAGAGCATCCACTAAATTATTCAACAACCAAGGAATAATCATAAAGAATTCATGTTAATATATATATATATATATCTAATATATTAAATAAAAACTGCATACTAAACAGTTCTAAAAAACATGAATAATCTCTAAAAAAATATATAGTCTATGGATATTCCTCTGGGTCCCAATCGGAAAGTGTGAGAGGGGTGTACTCGGGTTCAGTAATCACACTATCACCATCCTGAGCCTCGTCAGGTATCTCAGGTTCGTTGCCATCTAAATCGACAACTGCCATCTCTTCGTCGTCATTCTACTCGGCGACCTCTTCCTCCTCTCCAGCCCATTGGGCTTCGTCCTCCTCTTCATCAACCCACTCGGGGATTTCATCTTCACCATTCCATTGGGCGTCATCTTCCAAAGGTTCGAACTCATCTTCGAACTCATCATCTGCCTCATTTTGCTGCTCCAACTCAGCTTAGGCAGCCGCTTGCTGCTCTGCAAGTATGTCATCCATGAAGTTGATGTTCTCTCCAGGCATATAAGCTCCATACACATGCGGAAACGGTAGAGATACATGAGCTTGAGCAACCGGGTGTTGCTCAGGAGGAGGAGGAACAAAATCTTGAGCAACCGGATGATGCTCAGGATACATAGGGACCGGTGGTGGAATCATCGGAGGATGTTGAGGAGGCGGTGGACCGAAATAATGTCCCACCGGAGGGTGTGGATGGGAAAAGGGTGTGCCCATCTAAAACCCATTGGCTGATGTGGAAGTGGAGGTGGTGGAGCCCATCTAACTCCTTCGTTTTCCGTCGAAAAAATTCATATAATATATTGACGGATTCGTCATTCGAAGACGAATCCAACGATATATAATTTGCATATTGAAAAAATTTGTGCAATTAATTAAAGCCAAAAAACAGCCATGAAAATTACATGCAAACTACTATTTCAGCACTTAGTTCACGTTCTATTTAAGCAAAAATAACATCGGCACAATTATATCAACCAACAATAATAATGTAGACAGGTTCTGATACCAATGTTGTCCTATATGCATACTATAATCAACATACATAAATAATAAGCGGAAGAGGAAAATGAGATTACTGTCAATTGGTCGACGATAAATCTCTTGGAAATATCATTCAGTTCACCAGCTAAGAACCCCAATTGAACTTCTAGAATACGAACGCTAATGCCTTCAACTCTTGAACTCTTGGAAACTTTTGAATAGGTTTCACTTTACAAACACTGTTTGCAATTTCACGTTTCAGAGAATGCTCTGAGATGTGATGTTTGGGATGATTGGAAGAATGAGAGGAGGACTCTATTTATAGCAGTCATTAGCTAGTTCACTTGAACTAGAACTCTTTTGAATTCAAACTATTGAATTCTCATCATCTGATCTCTTACTAATCCATTACTTCATGGACAAGTAAAAAGTTCTGAGCTGGGCTTATCTTGGGTGGACCTATCGCCCAGGCCCAATGACCCCAAGCCCACATCAATATAAGGCTTGGGCCAGCCCATAAATATAATAAATCCAACATATATATATATATATATCCAACATTACAACTATAAATATAAAATGTACTAATTTTAATAGAGATAATGCAATTCTAGTCCCTAATGTTGTGTTGAGTTTTTCATTTGTACCCTTCAATTTTTATGGTGTTATTCGGATCCTCTAACTTGTTAATTACAAGTCATTTAGTCACCTCATGACCTATTAAGAATCAGAAATTAGCGCGTAAATTTTGCGTTATATGATGTGGTAAAAATTGTTGAGTTGGTGTTTATTATTGTACATGTCATTATTTAATGTGTCTATAAATTGCTGAAATGTAAATCATCAATCGAATGTGTGGCAACATAAAGAGATAGACAAGAAAAAAAAGTATTATCCAGATTGTAAAGGTAAAGATTAGAGAGTGATTTCACCTGAGTTTTTCTCCTAATTTCAATTAGGGTTTGCGATCGAAGACCTTAAGTGAAGAAGAAAATCGATTGGTCGAGCATCAACTAAAGTTTTAAGGAATTTGTGGGAAGTTTGAAGAATTTGAGTTTGGTGTGAGATTATTTGTTTTTAAACATATAAAAGTTTGATTTTCAAAAGATATAAGGTCTTGGAAGTCTCTAAAATTAACTATATTTTTCAAATTAGCTTGTCAATTTCACGAAAGGTCTATTAAATCCCTTACTTTCAAATTTTGGGTCAATTAAACCTTTTTTTTTTTAAGAAGGTTCAGATAAAAAATACCTTTATTTATAGGAAATCCTTCTTTAAAATATAATTATAGGCAGTACCGTCTCTATATTTTTGGAGGCCCCGGCAAAAATGACACAATGAGCCCCTTTAATTTTTTTTTTTAATTTTTAACATCACGATTAATAGAGTAGACGTGAGTACTAGTATTCAATATTGTTTTGATTAATTTAAAAAAAAAAAAGAAAAAAAAGACACCATGCGATATCGTTTTATTAAAAACAAATTAGAAAAAAAAAATCTTCCTCATTCACCTCCGGCTCTGAGGGCCCCTCCACGTGGGGCCCAGGCGGTCGCCCCTCCCGCCGCCCCTCAGAGCCGACCTTGATTATAGGCATATTTTTAAAAATACAAAAAAAAAAAAAAAAAAAAAATTAAAGATTTGATTTTCACACCATAGACTAAATTTTCCAAAATACTTTTTTAAAATAGCACTGAATTTTTACAATTTACAAATTCATTAAACTATACTCTCACGGTCTGTGAATTACAGTCTGACTTATGGAACGAAAATCAAATTTTCATTTTACAAAATTTTCAAAACCGATTTATAATTATATAGTAAATTTTTTTACAGTTTATAAAAAAATTTCTCATATAATTAATTAATAAATATTAAATCTTAAATTTACAAAGAAACAAAAACACTTTTGCATAAAATTTAAAATAAAGAATCAAAATGATGCAGTTGATGAGGTAGATTCTGAAAGGCATAAAGAAGACAACCGCTTGAGATTTTGCAGACAGCTATCAATCCAATTTCCCAGGTAAAGCGGGAAGCTTATCAACACTGAATTTGGTTTGACCATTACAGGTGTCAAATATAGCAGAATTTGGATTAAGAGGAATTGATAAGAACATAACACATGTTAAATGTGCACGTGAAGTGTGCTCAAATGTCAACCACCAGCTTACTGCCTCTTCAGGCTACATTTGAATCTGTGTATGATAAGATAAGGGCAACGCCAAGCAGTGCTGTGTAGAAGTTGCAGACTCTTTTGTCGAAATCTTTGGTTTTATTTTTATTTTTATTTTTATTTTTTATTTTTTTTTATTTATTTTTATTTTATCCATGTGTTATTATTTTATATTATTTTATATTCTAGCGGTACGTCCGGTAGATCAAGATTGGATGAAGATTTAACTATTTTTCTTTTTTTTTTTTTACTTTTCTCCACTTGACATCAAAATAAGTATATATTATTTTTATTTTATTTTACATTTAGTATATGAAAAATTGAATTAGTATCGAAATATTTTTAGTTTTAAATTACAGTAGAACCTAAAATACCTTTAGGACAAAAAATATTCGTTTAGTGAGATTATTTATTTATCGATTAATGAATAAAATATTTATTTATCGAAATGTTGAACATTTTCTGAACTATCCTGAAGAGAATAATGCGGTTATGGAATCTCCTACGGACGAAGAAATTATTGCATCTGTACTAAATGATGAGATAAATGATCCCGAACCTGACGATAGTGTCCCTGTACCACAAGTGTCCTCAAGAGAAGCTTTTCAAGCTATTGTCACTATACAAAATTACTTGGTGCAACATGATCAAAATATTCCAGAAGTGGTGCATGCTTTACACAAAATCAAGGATAAGATACAATTTGGGGGAGGAAAAAAGCAATCAACTTTGGATGCATTTTTCAAAAAAATATGACTTATTAATATGCTTGAAAATTATTTAATGGATGAAATGTACACATGATATATAATATAAATAAAAATATATTATTTGAAATATAATAATTATTCATTTATATTTATATAGGGACTATATACACTTCATTTATATTTATTCGTTAATGCATTAAGCAAGGTTATTCGTTAAGTTCATTAGCCCAAGTCGGGATCGAAGAAATTTATTCATTAGACGAGATTATTCATTTACCGAATATTCATTTATCGAGATTCTACTGTATCACTTTTATGGTTAGTAATACCATTTGAAAGATAAAATAATCCAATATTTTAAAATTAATTAATTTTAATAATTTATGAGATTAATTATTTACATAATTTACTTTTTTTATTTTATGAAATTGTTATGATTTATATCAACATAAAATTATTTAAATAATTAAAATGATGGTTGATTATATTAAGAATATTATAATTTAAATGTATATGAATTTAAAATATATTAGCTCTATCAATTTTATACAATAAAGTATATACTGTGATTTACATTATATTCCTAAAATATTAGACCAATGTCTCCTAATTTTATACTTATACCAACCATAAGATATTTGTATAAATATAATATAATTCAATGCAATTTTTTTTTTTTTTAAATAGTTAGATTCCCTCCAAGATCATGAAGTATAAATTGATATAATATATATAGATATTATATTTTAATTCTAAATGCTATATATAAAAAAAATATCTAAATAAAATTTATTATGTCTCTTTATTTTTGATAAGTAATATATAAAATGTATTTGGGATGGTTTTAAATTTTAAAATAATCATATATATATATATATTAAATTACATATAATTCACTTATAAGTAAAAGGTATAAAACTTCTTCGGAAAAGAATACCTAGTCTAAATTCTCTCACCAAAAAATTTTTAAGGTTAAATTTGAAAAAGTTTATTTTAATGGATTATGTGTTTTTTGATCAATTTGATTCTTGGAAAGAAAATTGGCATGTTAAAATTTATCTAATTCGAGTATGAGAATTTATCAATATAAAGAAGAATAAACTTATCGTTAGAAAAAGTCGACTAGCTTTGATATCACTTGTTGAAAAGATCGATGATCCATGGTAGCACAGACGAGTATTTATAACGATAAAATAAACAAACATATATAACATAAGAAAATATAGATATAAAATAAGATACAAGATTTTAAAAAAAAAAAAAAAAATCACGGCTGTCAAGAAGTCCAGAAACTAATTCACTATATAACAATAAAACAGCAATTACAACCAGAATACTGCTCTCTCACACCCTAGTCAAATTACATTATCACAAACTCTTCTCATATGGCTCTCACAGGATATTAGAATTCGATCCTAAAACTCAAGATCTCCATAGTCTCAATGGTTTCCAAGCTCCCGTTAGACACCTCCCAAACCTAATCAATTAGATTTACATTATTCTCTTAGAATATCTAATAATAGATATAAGCACCATATTTATATCATTAGGTTACTTAGTAAAAAAGTAATCCTAAACCATTAAGAAAACATTTTTCTGTTTAGGAATTTCTAGGATCTTTTTCTTAATTAGAATCCACTTTAAGAAATACCATTCCTAATCAAATATGGTACTTCCAAAACAATCTCGAGCTTTTTTTCTAATTACAAATAAATTTTGGATATCAGAGTATACGCGAAATTTCGTCACAATCCTAACACTCATGACTATGGATGTGTTCTTTATGAAAGAGAAAGTATTTTAATGGTTCACTATATTCATCCAATTATTTATTTTACTTTGTCGTGTTTGGATAAAAAAATAAGAAACATGTAACTCATGAAAAAAAAATTGAAAATGATTATAAATAACTTTTTACTTATTGAAGAATTTAAAAGTGTGGCCACGATCGGACAATATAAACTCATCTTTAAAAATTATACGATATTTTTGTATTAATGTTTCTGATAATAAATTTGTGAATATTTCCACACATATTATTTTTTAAGTGAGCGATTATGGTACTATTATATTATATACAAAGGATTGCAGAATTCTACAAGTGATTATTGGTGTACTTGGGCTACTTGTGAATAATCACTTATTAGGCGGTAAAATTTCGAGCATACATCTTTCTCCTTCTTAAATTTTCATATATTATTTTTTTAAATGTAAATTTAGGATGAGAGATGAGTATATTTGAAATTTTACCAACTTAAAAGTGATTATTTTATAATCACAACGAGCTGTCAAATGCATACTATGTGATATTCGTGACAATTAATTTTATTAATGAGAATATTATATCTATATATATTTCAATAACTGAAATAATAGTCTTACAAATTCATTGTATCTTATTTGATATTTTTAAAATATATATATATATTAGATTTAATAATTTGATCAAGAGTGGGAGTTATTTAGGTTGTGGTAGATGAAAGAAGAAAAAAGATTAAAAAAATAATGGAAGAGTATGTTAATATACATATAACTATGTATATATTGTAACTCCGATTTTTAAGCCTGGAATTTTTTCGCCTTTTAGTTCAATTTTAAATTTTTGTATTAGAAATTGAATTTTCGGAATTCCATAGGAATAAATAAAAAAAATTGTTATGGAGAGTAAAATAGTAATTAGAATTTATAGACGGAAAACGTAATGTCAAAATTGATTTAATGAATGAGATTTCAAAATTATTTTCGTAGAATGAAATTTATTTCGAATATTGAGATATTTGTGTCAAAAATGCAGTTTGTGATTTAAATGAGTAATCAGTGAGGATGAACTATTTTTGAATCGAAAAATAATTGTTAAAACCATAAATGAGCATAATAGGACACCAAAAGGTTAATGAGCTAATTAATGGACCACAGATGCTTATGGACCAAATCCATTGAAAAGCTCAACTCCTCACTAAGACCACCTTCCTCTCTACACCTAAAACTCTCCCAAAACCCTTCCTATTCATTCCAACACCTTAAATAGGATCAAACACTAGACACATCCCCTCTTCACTCTCACACTCCCCACATCTCTCATAACCATCAAGAACTCATCCCACTTATTCACTTGATCACTTCTAAGAAGCATCTTCTATTAATTCTAAGGAATCTCTTATTCATCTTGTCAACTAGTAATGTTTTTAAGAAACTTCTCTAATGATGTTTTTTTTTTAATTTTATGTTGTTTAATTTCAATAGGTGCTTGTTAATATGGCTATAGAGAGTTACTATTCTTCTTCTTTTTTCTTTCTTTCTGATTTGTAGTCTCAACTAGTGAGGATTCTAGATACCATTTTGAACGAAACCCTAAAGTAAAGAATTAGTTTTTAATACAATTGTATTTGATTTTTGATTATGTTGCTATTGATGACGCCAATAGGCAACTAAGGTGTTGGAGACCACTAACCTAAGAAGAACTAATATCATTATCTCCCAGGAGATGTTAGTAATTTTGTTTTATGCTCTACATAATTGTTAATAATATTTGATATTTTAATGAATTAATTTGGTTAATAAAAAAATGATAATTAATTAGAATGAATAATGTTAAAATGGTGATTGTTTGTTATGATGCCATGAAATGTAATGTCTTGGATCAATTGTATTGATTGGTTAAAATGTAATCAATGTCAAGCTTGATATGGTTTGATTGTGATATGAGTATATGGATATACTTATATGTGATGTTTAAAAGTCATATGTTACTAAATGATGATATTGAGCCATTTGTTACTAAATGATGATATTGAGCCAAGAGGTAAATGTGCCCTATAGAGAATGAAAGTATATTGAAATGGTTAATAGTGTGTATGAATCACTTAAATAACATGTTCCCCTTAGTCTAGTTTATTAGAGAATGAAATGACATGCAATAGGGAATAAAGGTGCCTCACATATGTTGCATATGTAAAACAAGAGTAAGTGACTTAGAATGAAAAAATTTAAGACAACGGCTCTTATCAGGTATGATGAAACCATTGGCCTTTAGGTCCATCGTGTAAAGGATTCAAAAGGTATTAATCAGCCCAAAAAAGGGTTCAACCAATTAATACAGATCCAATCTTCGGACTATCATGAGCAATCACTCTTATTATTATCTCCGGCCTTATCATTCTATTTTCCCAAGTTGAGTTAGATTTAGGGGTAATAACTTAAAACAAACAAGTTTGGTATATTGATTGTGTTTGTTACAACTTGAACATGATTCTAATATTTATAAGTGGGTAAAGATGATATAATTATATTACATCAAATATGTATGGTTAAAGAATAGTTGAATGTGATTCTCATTGTAGTTTTGTGCTTGGGGAAACTCGACTAGCGTTGATACAACTTGTTGAATAAATCGGCGATCCATTATAGCAGAGACGAGTATCGGTAACCATAAAGTAAATAAACATACACAAGATAAGAAAATAAAGATAAATAAGAGACAAGTTTTTACGTGGAAACCAAAAAAGGGAAAAAAAACCATGGCATGTAACAATAATGCAACACTTACAATCAGAATATCACTCTCTAACTCTCAAACCCAATTACATTGGTCACTGTCTCACATATCAGCTCTCCTCATATTGCTCTCGTAGGATATTAGGACACGATCCTAGAACACAAGATCTCCATGGTTCCCAAATCCCCACTAGGCACCTCCTAAATCTAACCAACTAGATCTATATTATTCTTTCAGAACATATAATAATATATACAATTATCATATTTATAGTGATATGTTATGTAGTCACAAAGTAATCCTAAAACATAAAAGAAATATTTTTCCTATTTGGAATTCTCAAAGATCCTTTTCCTAATTAGAATTCACTTTAGGAAATACCATTTCTAATCACATATGATACTTCCAAAATAGTCTTTAATTCATTTCCAAATTATCAAACCGGTTTTGGATACCGTAGTATATCCAAATTCTCGTCATTATTCCAATAAATCACTCATTGATGAGAATTTCCTTTGTCCATTTCTGACGACCATGACTAAAAAAAGAATCATTATACCACACCATTAAGGTATACCTACTCAAGTATAGTCCATCCTAAGATACACCACTTAGGGACCATCATCTTAAAATTTTCTTTTTCTCGACACATGTTGAAATACTTGCTAAATAAATTATGGTACAACTCCCTTCGTTAACTTTTAGGAAACTTATCAGTCATTGACATACTCTACACCACACCCACATCCATATTGACTAGATGCCCGTAAAATCGTGGACACGCTAGAATTATTCCATCATTTATCATGGCAACCTTGGTGATTTACAACATGCCATAAAGAATATCATAGCTTTTGCCGAAATGCTCTTTATAGTTATTTCTTATTCGATTTCACTAGCCATTGAACAAAATTCTCAACCCACAAAGATCCCATAAAATACCACTAGTCAAACCCTTAATTAATTTTGATTATTTGACTAGACTTGAATCTTTGACCATCTCTTTTGATTTTTACTTGCTTAACAAAAAACAACAAAAATCTTAGAGCTACATTACCACCATAATCATACATGTCGTAAATCACCACTGCCATCATTTGAGAACTTTTGTCGAAATTTTTTATCTCGACTATCACAGACTAGATCTTGAAAACAGTGTGAATAAACATTTTTTTTTAGTTTTGACTTTTTTGTCTTATGCAACTAGCTCCAAACTGGACTAGAGAAACCAAGTCCATCTATTCAGACCTTTTACAGACTTTAGGAGATTTATCCATCCTTCAAATTTCACTTTTATTTTACCTAAACCCATATAAAATTTGACCAAACCAAACTTACAAATCACACAAATGCTAGCTCACAAACCAAGGAAAATGATACTAGTTAATGGGGAAAACTTGGCTGGCTTTGAAACCATATGTTGAACAGATCGATTGCTCATTGCAGTAAAAATGAGTATTAGTAATCACAAAGTAAATAAACATAGATAAGGTAAGAATATAGAGACAAAAATAGAGACAAAAATAAGATACAAGGTTTTAGGTGGAAACCCAAAATAAGAAAACACCAGAGTCGCAAGACAACAAGAGACTAATTCACTATAAAGTTATAATTACAATCAGAATATTTCTCTTTCACTCTCTAACCCAATTACATTGGTTACAGTGTCATACATAAGCTCTCCCCATGTGGTTCTCGTAGTATACCAGGACTCGATCCTAGAACTCAACACCTCTATGATCTCTATAGTTCCCTGACCCTCATCGGGCATCTTCCAAACCTAACCAACCGGAACTACATTTTTCTCTCAGTATATCTTATAATACATACAAGCACCTTATTAATAGCATTATGTTACTTAGTCACAAAGTAATCCTAACCATAAAGGAAACTTTTTTCATACTTGGGATTCTTAAGGATCCTTTTTTCTAATCAGTATCTACATTAGGAAATACCCTTTTAAATAAACTATGATACTTCCAAAATAATCTTTGATTCCTTCCCAAATTACTAAACCAATTTTGGATACTGGAGTATATCCGAATTCTCATCATGATTCTAACATTTTATGCTGAGGATAGCTTAAAATTAGCTCACTAATTAATTAGGATCAAATGAATAACATGTGGGATGGTTTTGGCTTGAAAATTAGAACTTTGCCCTATTCTTACGTACCGGACATCTTAGTAGACGATTTAGTCAGTGTGACCAAGGCGCGACTAAGGCGCTAGACACTATTAGTACATTTTTAGGTGTCTTAGTCGGTGACTTGGTTAAGGTGATTAAGACGCGGACCAATCAAGAGCTCTTGGTATATTTCTGGACGCTTTGGTTAACAACTAGATCAAGTGACCATAAAGGCGCAAAAGAAAATGCCAGAAACTCTCAGTACTATTCGGGGTGGCTTGGTTGGCGACTTGGTCCAAATGGCCAAGACACTAGGAAGCCTCAAGTACAATTCTAGGTGTCTTGCTTGTGATCTTGGCGGCCTGGTAAGGCTACCAGAGGCAAAACAAAGCGCTAGAAACCAATTTGAGTCTCTAAACTTTGATTTCTCGATTCAAAATACTTGTCAATGCTTGGTTGGTTGATTATGAATTATCTAAATTGCATTTATGTGCTCATGAGTAGTAAATTGAAAAGAAGCATCTCGCATGTGTATATTTGAGAATGAATGTGATAACTAGGCAGCGATAGCTTGACCCTCCTTTTTTTATTTATTTTTCTTTCTCTCTAATTCGAAATCTGAATAGGTGATCGAACGACTTAGGGATCCAAGGTCATATCATACTCATGAAGCTAGCTTGGACGTCATCTAGCATTTATTTTTAACGAATTTCATATTATCACATTCAAATAAATGGAAAAACTATAATATTTGAATATTTACATATTTTATTTTGTCATTTAAAAATGATAAATTTGGTTTTAATTACTATATAGATATTTAATAAATTCATGTCTTGGGTATTAGATAAATGATTGTATACATTGATATCAAACTATTTGGATGAATATTCTGATAAATAAATATGAGTGTTAAGTTTGTATCATGCTTTTATTAGGCTGGTTGTGTTTAGTGATGGGTTGATATATGTTTGGTTAAGGGCTGATAGGCCTAGGTTACATTTAGTAAAGCCCAGTCCAATTATGCACCTGACCCGGCCCACTCACTAACCCTAAGTATATATTATGTCTTTCTTTTGTCTGATGGGTACTGTAACTGCTATCTTCTTCTTCTCTGTGTCTCAGGTGATTGCTAGGGTTTCTGGTTTTTGTATCTTAGCAGACTTTATGCTCTGCTTGTCGTTGTAATGCTACCACCACCATAGTGCAACCGGGCCTCTGAGCCCAACCCCGTGGAGTACACCTTATTAGGTGGCGTTTGTCGCGGCCGGGGTGGAACCACGTAAATCCGTTGTTTGGTTTGAGTTAGATTTCCGATTCTTTAATGTCGAACGATTAATTTGTTATACAGATTACAACAAAGTGGTATCAGAGCTTCAATCGCTCGAATTTTTAAACCCTAATCTCTCTGGTGTTGATTTCTATCTTTTATTTTCGTGTTTCTTCACACACTGACTCGGCTTTCTTGTTGTTCCTAGGTGGCCAGCGCAATCTCTTCAACGACGACAAAAGACTCAGTCAAAGTAAGCGGTCGACAACCAGATCTGAAGATTCCTTTAGAAACCTTAGAATCTTAAGTAAGTTCTGTTTATTTGTATTTTTCAGTGATGCTAATTTTGTGATCTTTATAGGTTTCTAGCAAAAATGGAGAAGAAGAACGTAAATTGGAAATCAATTGAAGAACTACAGAGGAATGAATAAGGGTACAAACTGGACAGTAGCGGCTGAAGGCAATCCCAAGAGAAATCGGGGTTGTGGAGGAAAGCAGACCCTATTAAACTAGGGTTCTGTTGCGGAGCAGCTTAGGATGTCTAAGCATTCTCTAAACCCTATCTCTATTAGTCTTTACTTATTGTTAATATTTCCCTCTAATTGTTAATTATTTGGCTTTGTGGTGACTTTGGGTCTTGGCTGAAGGGATACAAGCTTAGTACTTGTTAAAAGTCCCGAACCGTTTGCCAGTGCGAAACAGACTGGCTTGTTTGACCTTGGCTGAAGGGATACAGGCTTGGTTCCTGTTAAAAATCCCGAACGTCCGCTGGTACGAAACACAGCTTGTTTGAGGCCCTTAGTCTTGTTTGTTATATTTGTTTGAATTTGTTTCTCAATCTTGTGTGTACGCTGGGTTGTTTGGTTGATTTCTGCATCTCCTATTGATCTTTGTGGCTTATTTCTATAACTCTGTATTGGTCTGTTCCTACATCTGCTACTTTGATTCTTGGTTGGTCAAAAATTTGATACTTTGCTCTTTGTGGTATTTTTATCTATGTTGATTTGTCTAATGGAAAGACTAGGTTGTTATTGAGTCATTGGTTATCTTTGATTACTTTTGTATCTAGATAATTAATATTTGATCTTTGTGACCTAATCTTGACTTGATATATTGCATAATGTTTGTCAATGTTTTGCTATGATTTTCTTGAACAATACTGTGTGTTTTAGATTCTTTTCTTAGAGGTTTCGACTATTTCTGTGTGATAATGTTGAGTTGTTTCTTAGTGATGTTTCTCTGATATTATATAAAGTTGCTGCTACTTTGTGATTACCTGCAACCCTCTGCTATGATATAACTTGTGATTATTGGCAATTTTTGTAATGTCTTTGTGACTATCTGCAACTATATATCTTTGTGATTATTGCAGTTCCATGTCTTTGTGACTGTCTGTAGATTTATTTCTTTGTGATTATCTACAGTCTCATATCTTTGTGATATTTCTTTGGTTAAATTGTCTTATATTTGTGTGATATAGTTGTGATACTTTGTGATTAAATTCACTTGTATGGTTCTGCAGCTTTTGTAATTATGTTTATCTTTGTGATTATACTCTGTACTATGTTGAACCTTATTTTACTTGTGAATTTTATTGATATTGACATGAATTTGTTGATTTTTTTGTGAATCTATGTGATAAATTCATTTTTGTATTATCTTGTAGAAAGATAAATACTGCATTGTTTTGTTTGCCATGAACTGTTGGTTTTGATTGCTTTTGTATTGCTTGTTTCTGTGGGGTCAACATTGCTACATACCAGAATCCTTTGAACCATAAACTTAGTGGTTTGTTGAAAAGAAAATTTTTCATTATTTGTGTTTTCTTTGAACCATATTTTTTGCCTCTTCCAATAAGATTAATATGTATTCTTTATGTGTTCTTTAAATTGTCTTGAACTACAAGTGTTAGTATGTTTTCTCTTTAATTAAAATAGTTGGTCCATTTTTTTTAAGGTGAAACATACATACGGTTTTAAACTTATTGTAAATTTTTGTTTTAAAAATTCTGCCTTGATTAGCACATACCTAGTTATTAGTTCCTGGAATTTTCTTTTTAAATGAATGTTTTGATTCCTTGATATGAATTGATACATTTCAGTTTTTAATCTTTTAAAGGATTAACTTTCCTCTAAAAGTCTTTAGAATTGTTTTTTAAAAGGTTTTATGTCATTTGTTTATAAAGGTTTGCAAGATTAGTACTTGTTTTTAAACTACATTAGTATTTGATGGTTAAAATTAATTTGTTTTCTTTATATCAAATCAGGTTTTTGGTTTGTATTCAACCACTATTACTAAATTTTGAAATTGGAAAGCTTGTGAAGTTTTTTTTTTTTGGGGTTTTCTTGGTGATATTAAAATCAGAATTTTTTGCTTTACTCTATAGTTTTTAAGTTTTCATTAGCATCTGATTTTAAACTAATCAAAATTATAGTGGCTGCTTATTTTCATTAGCATCTGATCAGTTTATTTTTTTAACCTTTGGAACAGTTAGTTTGTTCAAAACAAACACTGTAAGTTGTTAGAATTTTATTAACCTTGTCAACTAGTTAATATTTCAGGATTGGTTTGCTTTGTACTTCTTTTTGGCAGTGCTAATCTGACAGTTTAATTTGTAAAGTACTTGGTTTAAAACTTTACTTGAAACAAATTTTTTAAAATTTTTTTCTCGGCAGTATTGGATCTTTTCTGTGTTATAAAAGGAGTAGGAAAATATTATTTTGGTTTGGTTCATTAAAAGGTTCAATGGTATTGTAGATTCTAGACTGCCCCATATTGTTTTAAATTATTGATTAAATCTATCTATCTATATTGGTCTTCTATTATAGAGCTTGACTTTCCTTGGTTGGTTGTCTGGTGGTCTTTTGGATGCTGTTTTTCATTATGATACTTGATTGACATTGTTTGTTCATATGGTGCTTTCTTGGCTTATTTCATCTTAGTGATGGATGGGTATAAATTCTGGCTGTGTACTCAACTTGAGATCTAA
Source organism: Cardiospermum halicacabum (assembly GCA_031304145.1). Lineage (NCBI taxonomy): Eukaryota > Viridiplantae > Streptophyta > Magnoliopsida > Sapindales > Sapindaceae > Cardiospermum > Cardiospermum halicacabum. The sequence goes on from CM062397.1 coordinate 11,603,687, forward strand.
CTTTTTCAGTGTGTTCTCTCAGTATAAACTTATATGGAAAAAGTTTTCTTAAAATTTGATTTGAGTTCCTGCATACTTGTTGAAGTATCATAATTTTCTGAGTGTTTATAAAATAGGTGAAAATCTTCATTTGGATAAAATTCAATCTACTTCGTAAAAGAATTGTTTTTATAAAATGTTTACTTTGTATTTGATATAAAATTTCTCTCTCAATTTTAGCTAAAATAGAATTTTAAACTGTTTTAAAGGTATCATTTTCTGAAACTCTAAGTTGACAATAAAATTGAGAAGGAATTCATAGTTTTTAAAGTGAATTGAATTTTTAATTGTATATTTTGACACTCTTAAATGATACTATTTGGAACTTAACTTTTGTAAGATCTTTTTATAGTTTTTGGTTGTAAAATGTTTGTGTCCTTACAGCCTAGAATATGTTGAAGGTATTCGACATGTACCCATCTAACTAAGTTTCAAAGCCCATATTGTGATAAAATCTATTTCTTTGTGAGTGTTTTTTTTCAGAATATTTTATGTTTTATCTGTTCTTTAACCATAACAGGTCCATATTTGACGTTGGGATCACATTGTTTCTGCTTGATTATTTTTAAATATGTGAACTTTTACTCAACTTTTCTTGGAAAAGAAGTTTTATGTTTGCATATACTTGTTACTTTGTGGCTTTTTAAAATTTTTATTTTGTCAAGTAGAATTTGGGGGACAATCTTGAAGAACTCTGTTGTGTTCTTGATGTTGCATCTGAGATTGTTTGATGATTGCTTGAGTAGCAAGTTATCTGTTATAGCTCCTTATATTGTTAATGGTTGATTACTGGCAATAGCTTGTTTGTAATAACCAATTTTTCAGCCTCCTATATGTAAAATTTGATAAATGTGGAGTATTTGGAATGAGTTTTCAAGGGAAGTATTCAGAATCCTAAATTGCTTAATCATGAAATGAAATCAATGTTTTGTACTGTGATCACTTGTGAAATTGCTTCTAAAAAGTTTCTGATTTTTTGAAATAATTCTTGATTCAAAACCTTTTAAATCTTTAGATGAGTGCACGCTTCTATTGATTGGTTTTGTATGAGATGTTGTATGATTTAGGCCAAAATCATGTTTCTCATAAAATGGTTTTAGTTAAGATTGTTGGTAAAACCAAAAGCTGGATATTGCAAAGCTTTTGTGTTTTCAGAAACTTGCAATGAATTTCTAAATATTGATTGTCTAAATGTTTAAGATTGATATTTTCATTACACTTGCTTATGCTGTCTTGGTATTGGATTGGATTATACTTTTTGTTTCCTTTTATTCCCCTCGAAGTTCTTACTTTGTGATTGACTAATATCATTAGTTACACTCCTCTACAACTAATGCCATATCAGAATTTCTGTTTTTGATCAGGGCAGAAACTTAAGCTCATTATTTGAATTTTTAGTTTCATTGTAGGAAGCTCATTTGACGCTATTTTAGATTTGATCTTACAACTCATACATCCAGATAAAGCTTACTTGCTTGCTAGAGACTATGGATGGAATGGATTGTCAGTTTGCTTGATGGAAAAGCTTCTTTGCACCAGGATCAGATTGTTATCTGTTAAAAGATTACTTGTGTTGTGTAGAGTTCTCTTTTAAGTTGTTTTAAACGGTCGTAATTTTTGCTGGGCAATGAAGATATAAGGTTGTGGAAGGCACTGGTGGATTCCTTGTGGTGTTTTGTAATTTGTTTGTATCATTGTATTTGTAAAAGTATGATCCAAAGGGGAAGTTTGTTAAGTTTGTATCATGTTTTTATTAGGCTGGTTGTGTTTAGTGATGGGTTGATATATATTTGGTTAAGGGCTGATGGGCCTGGGGTACATTTAGTAAAGCCCAGTTCAATTATGCACCTGACCCGGCCCACTCACTAACCCTAAGTATATATTCTGTCTTTCTTTTGTCTGTTGGGTACTGTAGCTGCTATCTTCTTCTTCTCTGTGTCTCTAGCGATTGCTAGGGTTTTTGGTTTTTGTATCTTAGCAGACTTTGTGCTCTGCTTGTCGTTGTAATGCTACCACCACCATAGTACAACCGAGCCTCTGAGCCCAACCCCGTGGAGTACACCTTATTAGGTGGCGTTTGTCGCCGCCGGGGTGGAACCACGTAAATCCGTTGTTTGGTTTGAGTTTGGTTTTCGATTCTTGAATGTCGAACGATTAATTTGTTGTACAGATTACAACAATGAGTATTTGTTACTAAAGTGTGATTGCATATATATTTTTATTTGGTGCCCCGATCTCCGAGGGTGGCGGTCGGACGTTACATGTATATTTGCTCATTATTATTATTATTATTATTATTATTTTGTAATTTTATGAAATTCAATATTTTTTCTAAAATCCTTAAATACAAAAGTAACTTTATAAGGGTAACTTCTGAAAATTTTAACTTAACATCTTATATGCAAGAAGGTGACTCATTTATTTCGATTATCAGATCTACACCTATACATAATTTTTTAGGTAACATGATATCATAATCATTTTACGAATTTTTTTTAATCTTAGTATGTTTTTCATCTTTTAAAAAATGTAAAATTTAATATGAAATGTAAATCAATTCACTTATAAGTTGTGTTTTAAAAAATGTAAAATTTAATATGAAATGTACTCCTTGCTCGCTCACAGTCCGAGATAATTTTAGTGAAATAAATGGTCTTACTCGGCTAAGCAAGTACTCGACACATCTCATCTAAGTTCTCGGCCAAACATTCAAAATCCGAGTTTTCGAAGTCAAATAAAATTCCTAAACCGAGTAGTTTCCTTAAAACTCTCAACCCGATTAAGCTCAGTTTCGCAACAAAACTCATTGATACTATAAAATTCGTCGAGAATCTGCTTTGCAGACTTCTTAAACTTTTAACCCATTATAATGGAGCCATAATCAATGAAGGGACCAAGAGAATGGAGCTTGTATTAATGGATTATCACGTCCTCTATTTTAAGAAGTATCCAGTTAGAGAAACACAGTCGAGTGATCAGTAATGGGGTTGTTTTAGGTTGAGAACTTGTGGAGGAGATGATGGTGAGAGGAGTTGGGGATATGGATGAACAAAGTCTGTTTTGTTTTGTTTATGGTAATGGTGGTGGTTTTCTATCGTTAATGGAGGAGATAAATATACATCACGGGCTTGATCGAAGTGTGTATATAAATGATTTTGGATCGCATGTATGAAGATCTGAGCTGATTTTGTTTAGATTCATTTTTGAGCAGGTGGTGATTTTAGGCTTAGCTTATTAATAGGTTAATAATTTTATACGAGTAGGAAAATGAATGATTTAGCTCATTTTATTTTAATTATTTTGGCCAAATCATTTTCATTTTAGGATGGATTTTTATACAACCTTAATGAGTTAATATTATGCAGATAAATTTTATTTAGAATATTTTTGACAATTATTTAGATTTTATATTTGACTATTTGGCTGTGCACTTAAATGATTCAGGTATTTCCTATTCACTTTGAAATAAAGATTCTTTATCTTCTTTAGAGTAATACTACATAGTCTATTCTCACAATCAACTGCGTACTTTTATATATTGCAATTTATGATTAGTTGTTTGAATAAACGAAAATAAATATAAAGTGAATATATATTATTTACATTCAATCATTAATTGTCACATTAGAATAAACCGAAAAAGTTCACTGCAAAAGTAGATTATACAATATTATTCTCTTCTTCACTATCACGTTATTATATAGAACTTTTGTTATCTATAAATCGTCTTTACCTTACCTTAAATACTTTTCAATAGATCTTTTAGCAATAGATCTTTTAGAAATAGAGTTTTGAAGAATAAAAATTTAGTTGTTTGGTTATCATTTAAAAAAGTATTTATCAATTTCAAAGCGTTTGAAAATATTACTTTTAAAAGTATTTTAAGATGTTATAATTACTTAAAGGGTATTAGATATAAATATTCAATCAAAAAAGTACGAATTTCAAATAAATAAAAGATTTAAAATTAAATCATTTATATCATCCATCTCAACTTCTCGAACTTCATCAAGAAATAGACATTATTATCATCATATGATTTGAACTCTTAAATACTATTTGAATAAATTTGAATGAAGATATAAAGAGTTATTTGAATCAACTACAATCTTCACTTGTTTGTTAATATTGGAATATATATTTATTCATTCGTTGCTATCACATAGGAATTCACAAAATTTTGCTTAAATTTAAAATTCGGTTTAAATATAAAATTCAAATCGAAGAGTATTGAGATATGAAATAATATCTACATGCATGTAGTTACTCTATTTTTTTTTTCTTGATTTTTTTTTACATGAAACCAATTCAAATATGTATATTATATATATATATATATATATATAACTCAATTAAAAAGATTAAATTTAAGTTGCAAATATAATAATAATAATAATAATAGAAGAGAAAGTTTCATAAAATTAAGATTTTACAAACTTATAAAAATTTTGATTGTCGATTTAAAATTTTAGTTATCATAATTTTATACATCTCAAAATAATAATATTTATATATAAAGTAAGTAAAATAAAATATGGATTCATGCGTTATATGTAATGTGTTATAATGGTATAAAAGATATTTTGTATCTTTTTATAAAAACTCAAAAAAATCTATTCGAAAAAGTATCAAGTTTGTGATTTTCTCGGTAGATGATTTTCTGTTTTTCTAAACTCTCAAAAGGTTTATTACAATTTCAGTTAAACAACCAAAAATAATAAAATAAAAAAAAAGTACATTTAGACTTTAAAAAAAAAAACACTTTCAATCGGCAAATAAGTCCAACCTTAAATTTAGTTTACTAAAATTAGACTAAACCACACTTTTTTTTTTTTTTTTTTACTGCAATTCGGATTCGGCTATGAAGAAAAGTAGCTCACCCAATAATCTAGTATGTTCAGCTGGAAGTCAGGTTGATTTATTGATTTAAGTTAAAGAGTGATATAAATACCTATGATTTGGATGGTTGTTAAATCCAAATATTGGAATCATTTACTGACAGACTTTTATTAAGGTCACTTTGGATTTAAATCAGCAATTGAGAAAACAAAATAAGTTTTTATTTTCTCCTCAAACAACTAAAATATATATATATATATATATATATATATTATTTAAAGAAGAAGATATTAGCAAATCGGGTAGTTTTTACTTACATTATCAAATAAGTTAGTGTGATAATTATGTTTGAAATTCTATATATATATTTTTTATTATGATACCATTAATTGATAAATAATGAACATTTTGTATTCTATTTTTTTTATTATACTTTATTATTTATTATTAAATTTTTTTACACATATCCGCACATAATTCACCTAAATATTTTAAAATGACATTTCATTGTATATTAACTACTTTCAAATTTGTAATAAAATATTTTAATCTTTGAATTAATTTAATAAATCATTTCATTTTATTTAATATTTATTAATTTTTAAAAATTACAATTAAAAAGAAAAATTAAAATAACCTACATATTTCTCCTTTCAAACTTTAAGTTTTTTATTTTTTATTTTTATTTCCTGTTAAAAATGAAAATGGGTTGATTATTTTGATTTATTTTTTAAATTTTAAATTATAAAAATTTATAAATTAAAAATAAAATTTAAATAATAATAATAATTATTATTTTACCATTTGAATTTTAGAGTTTCATATATATACATATTGAATCAGTTTAATCATGCAAGTTGAAAACATAAAGAAAAGTGAATTGTTGAATTAACAATATATCAAAAGCAGTTCTTCAATAACCAGAAGGAAGAGATATGATAACGTATTGGCTAATCTTAATATCTAAGATATTTGTATGAAAATTTCTGGTATTGAAATTGTTGTCCTTACGTCATACATACGCGTATTTATAGAAAACAGTGATAAATTTGCTGCGCCGAAATGTTTTGACGAATTCGAAAAACAGTATGTGGTCAAACATTGATAATTGACAGTGGCTTATAAATAAGTCGCTTCACGTATCTAAAATTGTATCGAAATTATACAATGTATGATAAGATTGCATCATTTCATGCTTCATACACCGTATCAATAATTTTATATGTTACAGGCCATAACTGTATAAGATTTCGTCAAATAATTCGGAAAGCTTATCCGGCTTGTTCTGTGTTAAAGGATAATTGACATTTGAGTTCAGTTTTAGAATTAATATGAATTTATGAGGTTAGCAATTTTATTATTATTTTTTAATTATGATGAAAGTTTCGAATGAATTTAGATATTTAAAATCATTTTGTTTGGAAGAATCACGTATTATTGAAATATTTATTTCAAGACAAATCAAACGATGTACATATTTTAATGATTCAATATGTACTCGTACCTGTTCTTATAAATTTAATCGATAACAAGATATGAAAATCCGTAGTATGTATGATTTCAGAAGGATTTGAAAATTCGATGGGTTTGGTAATTTAGAAAAGACTCGAAAACTATTTTGAAAGTATTCTAATTGGTCAGTAAGATTACTTTATAACTAAGTAACCTAATATTATAAATATGATGTTTGTATCTATTATTAGGTATATTAAGACAATAATGTATATCTGATTGGTCAGGTTTAAGAGATACCCCGATAGCAACTTAAAAATCATGGAAATTTTGGGTTTTAAGATCGGGTCTTGTTATCTTATGAGAACTATGTAATGAGAGCTGGTGCAGTAGATTGTGCCCAATGTTATTAAATTAAGAAGTGAGGGAGTGATATTGTTACATAGTAAAGTGTCTCTCGTCGTCTAGATAACCATGATTTTTTGTACTTTAGATTTTTACGTAAAAACATTATATATTATTTTCTATTTTCTTACCTATTTGTCTTATTACTCATTTTTGTTATAATAGATTACTGATTTATTCAACCAGTGTTATTAAAGACAACCGCGTTTTCTCAACAATTTTAGCAGTTAAGTATTTAGTCAATTGCATCAATAATTTATACAGCTAACTACTGATGGGTTTTTAATATAATGTTTGATAATTATTTATTTGATTAAAATGATATTAATGATTTTAATTAGAAAATTGCAATTAAAGAAAACTAATAGGTATATTAATAAATAGGATAATAATAATTTTATCCTATTTTGAAAATTACATTGATGTGCCTTAATTTAAAAGTAATGGTTAAAATCTACACAATTATATTTTAAATCATTTTCATTTGGCAAAAAAATTGTAAGATAGCAATGGGGAAAAAATGTTTGTAATTATCTATCATAACAAAATGAATTTGTAGATAGTGTAAATTACTTGTTTTCTATTGTTATATATATTTTTTTAATTCTAGATGGGTCTTTTAAACTTCAAAGTATAATTATAAATCTGTTCGAAAAAATATACAAAAACAAGTTTTTAAAAATTCGATTTTTATTCATAAATTTAATTTTTCAAAATATTCCTAAAATTTAACTATTCACAGATTTGGTGAACTAAGGTCATAATCTGTAATTACCGTCACAGTCTGTGAACTACCTATAGAGTAAAGTTCAAATTTTAGTTTTGCAAATTTTTTAAAATAAACTTATAATTGTATACTTAAATTTGTTATGTTCTAAAAGAAATCCTTTATTTTGTGTGAATTGGGAATTATAAAATGTGAGTAGAGTGAATTTTAGCCATTATTTTCAAAAGAAGGGGTAAATTGAAATTTTCAAAAATTAAAATAAATTGGAGTTGGTTTAAAAAGTAGATGGTAAAAAATATTAGTACCCTAATTTATATTCTTCGTTAGGTATGAGCTAGTTTGTAACTTTTAGAATTTTTGAAAAAGATCAAAATTTTCATTTTTCAAAAGTAGCTTATTTGGTTAATAGATAATTCAATTGGTTAATTTTGTATAAAAGTTGTTAGGATCCAGCCCAAATGGTTTGGTGTGCATCTATTTGGGTTATAATGACCCTTTTGATGATTTATTTGGGAGGTCTTTCGAGAGTCCTTTTGCTTAATTGTGCTAAGTGAATTAAGTGACTTTTGGAAGACCAAAAAGCTGGGAGAATTATGTTATAAAACGCAGCAAATGAGTTTCACAGAGGTGAAAAAAACAAAAACAGTAGTAAATCAGTTTCGTTTCAGTTTGTGCAGTCTTCATCGAGTGGTTTGATCGAAGTGCAAACGTGGTCCGATTTGGCTCAAATTTTGTGGGCATGCTGGGGACACGTGGGGCTTTAATTTGAACGGTCGGATTGTCGTTCTGAGCTCCGGTGTGCCGGAAAACGTTACTAAACAGAAACAGGCAGAAGCTCTGTTTTCGGGTGATTTCTTTTCACTTCTTTTGTTAATGCTCTTATGTATGATGTTTGGTGGTGGGTGTTCAATATTCGGTGATTGATATTGGTGTTTGTACCCTCATTTTATCATAATAAGAGAGACTCGGGTGGACTCCCTTAATAGTCCCGTGGTTTTTACTCTTCACATCGAAGGGAATTTCCACGTAAAATTCTTGGTGTGTTTTGTGTTGGTTTTACCATTCTATTTTGGGTTGATTGTCATTGTTATTGATCTTGTGTGAGTGTTGTTTATGGTATTGTGATCACCATATTGGGATTTTCAAAAGTATATTGGTTTGATTATTGGAGAAATTTCAAAAGTTAAAAATTTATTTAAAAGATCAATAAAAGAATTATACTAATTATATAATAAAATAAATTATAATTAAAGGTAGATTCGAATAGAATCGAACTTGTAGTTCCATTTTTTAATTAAAATTTAAATTAAAATTCGATTTAAAAGTTGTCGTACTTTTTATCCTAAATTTATTTGGATTAATGAGTCAAATTCAAATACGATTTAAACTGATGTCGCTCATATTTTCTACTATAAAAATTTGGTGTATGAGTAAATTGAATGTGCAAAAATAATAACTTAGGATAATTATAATGAGAAGTTTTAATGATAATAATACATAATTGATTAATTTTGATAATAAATAGTTTAGGCAACATCATTAATGAAATATGTTACATCCAAGCAGAAGTAAACACAGTAAAGTTTGGTTGGACGTATGGAAGCCGGGTCCTGTGCGTTAAATGAATGTTGAAAACGAAACAGTAAAGCATAATCGTCCATCCATCTCCAATAATGAAAGTGAAATGATAGTGGAGAACAAATCTCTTAAATTTAACAAAACAACGAACCTGTCATCATCTCATTTGACACGCCATGGACCCTCTCTTCTACCGTGTAATTCTAATCAATCTTCCACGACCTTTCATTTCATCACCACCATCTAAATTAAATAATACATATTAAGGTGATCAAATTTCCACATCTTTTCCCACATATACCTAATAAAATGTCAATTCACATCTATTATCATTCATTGCTTGGACCCGCTCATGAAGAAGCTGTATCCCATCAAATAATCAAAACACCACCTCCTCTTTTAAGTTACCATTGCTTATCTTCTCTAAAACTTTATTACTATATATAGTAAGGATAACGTAAACAAAAATATCAAAAAATTGTTTCCAGTTTAGATCATGTATTTGGACCAATTCGGTCTTATCATGTGTATACAATTTTCTAAAATTGTATAGAAGAATCAGTAATGGGTACGAAATTAGAAAGTTGTTGGGCCAAGTACTCTAATCAGTGCGTCCAAAATTATAGCAAGCTAGTAAGTTAATTCTGAGATAATAGTTAAAAGTAGGAATTACATATTAATTACTTTAGTAATATTTAACAAAAAAAAATTTACGTGATCCTTGTATAAATTATATTTCACTTAACTTCATATATTTGTGTATTTTATACATATGCATCATTTAAATAATTTATTTAAAGTGTGAGACAATATTGAGTACTTCCTCCAAGTATTTTTTAATTGTTACGATTTGGTATGTACGGTTTTCAATGTTTAATTTTAACGGTAAATATCTTTAATTATATATAATTAAAAATTATGAGAATTTTATATTTGAAATATAGACATTAAAACGAACAAAATAAGATTTTATTTGAATATATTTCTTTTTATAAAAAAATAATATTTAAAACAAAATGATCGATGAATAGTATTTTAACCGTAATTGCAGCAATTAAAAATACAGAGGAACTATTAGCAGTATATTCGAGCCGAGCTTGAACTTGTATAAGTTCAGGCTAAGCTCTGCTCGTTTATCATAAATTTGAAATTGGACTCAGTTTGAAATTCGTCAAATTTTTAGTATTTAAGTTTTGGCTCGAGTTCGAGTTTATATATAAACTGAGAATAAACTTAAAAATTTAGGTTGAACTCAACTCATTTAAATATATTAATAAATATTATTTTAATATAATTTTATAAAAATAAAAAATAATATACTAAATTTATATAAAATCGTCAAATTCGTGAGTTAATAAATTTAAATTTTCAAATTTATTTATTTAAATTCAGGTTCGTACTCGTTTTCACAAAAATTTATTTGAATTTAAATTTAAATTTTTGAATCAAATTTTGAAGGGGTGAGACTCCAGTCGGCCGCGAGTACCCTCAATTCACTTCCAATTTTACTTGGTATACATATAACATGTGTATAAGACACAGAAATAAATGGTTTGGGAGAAGTGATACAAAGGAGAAAAATAGCAATATGGAGGGTTAAGTAGTACGTGACAACTAAAATCATTTGCAAAATAGGTGAAGTGTGAGTATTCAACCCTCAAAGTAAATAGAGGAGAGAGGAGTAAAAAAAAAAAAAGTTTTTAAAAAAATAAATAATGTGGGTGGGTGTATGTGTCCATATCTATTCCATTCCCGAGCTACTATATAAACCAACCAACCCACACACACCACAACATCAAATACCCAAAAACCTCTCTTCTTCCTCCTCCACCAAATCAACCCCGATGTCAGCCGCCACAGCCGCCGCTGCAGCATCAGCCAACTCCTCCCGAAACAGCTCAACAAACACCACCCCCACCCCCACCTACAACTACAACCACCAAAACCACCTCTACCCAACCTACTTACGCCGACCGCCTATAGGCAACCGCTACGAGACAGCCAAAAAGAAAGACTGGACCACTTTCCTCGACTACATGAAACAGAACAAACCCGGATGGCTTGTCTACGGCTGCAGCGGAGACGACGCCGTTCAGTTCCTCAAACACCACTTCGATCAATACCACCCTGGAAACGTCGAAGCTGTAATCGGACGCCTTAGAGTCGCTTTCGACGAGTCCTTCCAGTACGATCGCAACTTCCTAAATCCCTTCAATGGCTCCCAAGTCAGACTCTACCTCGCGTCTCTCAGAGAACGGGAACGAGCCTCTGATAACAAAACGAAGTATCTCTTCATTAATTACGTTAACTAGTTTGGTTTTTGGAGGGAGTGATGAGATGTTTTGGGATCTGCTCTGTTTTTCCGTTTCATCACTCTGTTCTGTTCTGTTCTGTCCTGTTTTGTTTGTTTTGCTCTGTTTGTGATGTAAAATATGTTTTTTTACTGTGAGGTTAAAAGTAAATAAAAATAAGTGGTGGATTATGCCAGAGTTTTGGAGTTTGATTTGATAATTAGGACAGTGAGTGAGTTTGATAAGTGGGATATGGTGACGTCATATGAGTATGGATGGAGAAAAAGAAAAGCCATTTATGTTTCGTCCATACAGCCATTTAAAATACTATTTAATTGTTTCTGTCGGTTTTACATTATCAGTATATCACATAAAATGTTTAAATACCTAAAACAAGAAGATATACATCTCTCCGCACAATTCGATTTGGACATTAGTTATAGCTGCTCCTTAGCTGTTTCTTTTTTCCCTAAAACAATAATTTATTTTATTTAAGCAATGTCTTTTTTTTTCGATATATATATATATATATAATATTTTAATTACAGTATTTTTTTATATATATTTAATATTTTAATAGGGTTAAGTATTTTTTAATTAATATTGTTAATAAATATTATTTAATAAAATTAAATATTTAATTAATTGATAAAATTTAAATATATATATATAAATTAATTAATTTTAATTAAGTAATACTAACCGGTAAATAAAAATTAAATTTATTAAATTATTGAAATAAATTAATAATTTTAACAAGAAAAGGGTTCTTAATAATAATAATAATTATTTATAATTACTATTATTATTTGTTTTAAATAAACATAATTTTGTATAATAATAATTAATATAGAATTTTAAAAATATTGTGGCTAAATTTTAGTTACAGTGCTAAATTCTTATGAAAATACTAAATTATAAAATACATATAAAAAATTAACCAAATTTTGCTTTAAAAAAATAAATCTAACTATAATTAAATATACTCACAATAATAATGTAGATTTATACGTTTAAATTAACTAAATAAAACATTATTTATTATGTTTATTATTACAATAAATATTTAAGATATTCTATATGTAATACATTAATATAAATACGCTAAATATTTAAATTTATATATTAAAAAATAATTTTAATGAGAATACTTTAACATAATAAAAATACATAACTCATGATTAAAAAATTATGAAAATATTATTTAAAAAATCAGAATATTTATATAAAATTTATTAGGCTAAATTCTAGATTTAGTATGAATTTAATATATATTTATAAATTAAAATTTGTTAATGATGGGATGGATTTTATATTTTTAGATTTTTAAAATAATATATCATTAATTTTGTTGGAAAGTACGGCTAACTCTGATACCATTTGTTGAACAAATCGGTGATCCATTGCCGTGGAGACGAGTATTGGTAACCAAAAGTAAAACAACATACACAATGCAATAAATAGAGATAGAAAATAAGACACAAGATTTTTACGTGGAAACCCAAAACGGGAAAAAACCACGGCCGTCAGGACGACGAGAGACCAATTTACTATATAACAATAAAGTAACAGTTACAACTAGAATACACCTTTCTCACTCCCCAATCCAATTACATTGGTCACAGTCTCACATACAAGTTCTCCTTATATGGCTCTCACAGGATAACAGAACTTGATCCTAGAACTCAAGATCTCCATGGTTCCTAGGCCCTCATGGGGCACCTCTCAAATCTAACCAACTAGATCTACATTGTTCTCTCAGGATATCTAATAATAGATACAAGCACCATATTTATAGCATTAGATTACTTATTCACAAAGTAATCCTAAACCATTAAAAAAAACTTTTTCTATTTAGAATTCTCAATGATCTCTTTCCTAATTAGAATCCCACATTAGGAATATCATTCCTAATCAAATATGACACTTCCAAAACAATCTTCGAGTCTTATCCTAATTACAAACCAATTATAGATATAGGATTATACCTAAATTCTCGTCATAATCCTAATAAACCACCCCTTGACGAGAATTTTCTCTGTCTCTTTTCGACGACCACAACCCAAAACAGAGTCATCATACCTCACCATAAAGGTTTACCCACTGAGGTACGATTCATCCTAAGATAAACCACTCAGGAACCATCAACCTAAGATTTTCTCTTTTTCTCGGCACATGTCGAAAACACTTGCTGAATAAATCATGGTGCAGCTTCCTACATCAGCTTTTAGGAAACTCCTCAACCATCGACGTACTTTCCACCACACACATCCATGCTGACCAGATGCCCGTACAATTATGGACACACTAGAATTATTTCATCCTTTATCATGACAACCTTGGTGGTTCAAAATATGTCACAAGAACACCTATCTCAGCATACAATCGGAGCCTTTACCGAACTGCTCATTCAGTCATTCCTTATTCGAGTTCACCAGCCAATCGATCAAAATTCTCAGCTCACAAAAATTCCAAAACATTTCTATTCAAACCCTCAATTTTATTTAGACTATTTGACCAGACTTGAATATTTGACCACATCTTTTGATCTTCACTTGCGTTAACAGAAAACCACAAAAGTCTCAAAGTTACTTACTACCACAATCATACATATCGTAAATCACCACCGTCATCGCTCGAGAACTACCGCCGAAACTTTTTCATCTCTACGACTAACACAGACTAGATCTTGACAACACTTGCGATTTTTTTTTCAGTTTTGACTTTTTTTCTCACGCAACCAATTGCAAACTCTATCAAAGAAACCAAATCTATTTTTCAAAACTTCTAGAGGCTCTAGGAGATTTACCCATCCTTCAAAACCTTTCACTTTCATCTTACCTAAATCCATGTTTACTTTTAGCAAACCAAAACTCACAAATCACACCAACGCTAACTCACGAACCAAGGGCTCTGATACCAGTTGTTGGAAAAATACGACTAGCTCTAATACCACTTGTTGAACAAATCGGTGATCCATTGCAGTGGAGACGAGTATTGGTAACCACAAAGTAGAAAAACATACACAATGCAATAAATAGAGATAGAAAATAAGACACAAGGTTTTTACGTGGAAATCCAAAACGGGAAAAAACCACGGCCGTCGTCAGGACGACGAGAGACTAATTCACTATGTAACAGTAGAGCAACAGTTATAACCAGAATACCCCTCTCTCACTCACCAATTCAATTACATTCGTCACAGTATCACATACAAGCTCTCCCTATATGACTCTCACAGGATAACAGGACACGATCCTAGAACTCAAGATCTCCATGGTTCCCAAGCCCTCATGGGGCACCTCCCAAACCTAGCCAACTAGATCTACATTATTTTCTCAGGATATCTAATAATAGATACAAGCACCATATTTATAGCATTAGATTACTTGTTCACAAAGTAATTCTAAACCATTAAGAACACCTTTTTCCAATTTAGGATTCTCAATGATCCCTTTCGTAATTAAAATTCCACATTAGAAAATACAATTCCTAATCAAATATGACACTTCCAAATCAGTTTTCGAGTTTTTTTTTTTCTAATTACAAACCAATTATGGATACCAGATTATACCCAAATTCTCGTCACAATCCTAACAAATTTAAAATAAATAAATAAAAATATTTTTATTTTTATTTGATACATATATAAATATATATATGATTAGATAAATTTTATGCTATACTATAATTTTTAAAAAATATAAATACGTAAATTTTATTTATCAAAATTTTTAATAGTTTATAAAAAATTAAAAATTTAATTTAATATTATTTGTATTTACATTATTTAAAAATTATATAATTATAAATATTATTTTAAATTCTAAATATGTTGTAAAAAGAAAAAAATGGAAGAGTAGAAAAAGAAGAATAATATAGTAAAATGAATATATAGGGAAATAGATAAACACCTGGAGTCTTCGTGTATATACGTGTGAATCAACAACGAGAGAGATCTTGTAATTATCTCTTGTAGGAGCAACAAAACACAAATAGATGGAATAGGAGAAATTTAGTATGTAGAAAATTATCACCAAAGCTATACATTTATTCATTCTGAGTGAATATATATATACAACTTTATAATGGACACATGGCAATGTTATGTTAATATGTTACATGCATTTTGACACTTGTTGCATTATGTAGGAAGTAGAATCCACATCACTCCTTCTTTGGTTTACAACAGCCCCTTTAAATTCCACCATTCAAATATTTAACTGCCTCGTTAAAACATTGTCGGAAAAACTCAGTGGGATAAAAACTGGACAAAGGAAAAAGAGTACAACTGATGGAATCCAATTACAAAAACTCCCCCTATTAATTACACCCATAATCTAATCTACTAATCTGGAAAGTTTCCGCATTCCTATTCCATAAATTAGCTTCTCGAAAATTGATGTCGGTAAAGTCTTCGTTAATAAATCCGCGAGATTGCTTGAAGACCGGATTTGCTTTACATCGATTTGTCGAGACTCTTGAAGCTCGTGGGTGTAGAAAATTTTGGGCGAGATATGCTTTGTTCTATCCCCTTTGATATATCCACCTCGCACTTGGGCGATACAGGCGGCATTATCCTCAAAAATTATTATGGGCTCATTCATATTTTGGGGAATCCCACATGAACTCTGGATATGACTTATGACAGATCTCAACCAGACACATTCCCGACTAGTTTCATGTAATGCCAATATTTCAGTGTGATTCGAAGATGTGGCAACCAGAGTTTATTTTACGGATCTCCACGAGATAGTCGTACCATTGTATGTAAAATATACCCAGTTTGAGAACGGGCTTTATGCGGATCCGAGAGATAACCAGCGTCAGCATAACCAATCAAACCAGAAGGTTTATCTAAATTTAAGTAAAATAGTCCCAAATCTATTGTTCCACGAAGGTATCTGAGAATATGTTTGATTCCGTTCCAATGACGACGGGTCGGAGCGGAACTATATCTAGCCAATAAGTTAACAGCAAAAGCTATATCTGGTCTTGTACATTGGGCTAGATGTAGAAGCGCACCAATAGCACTCAAATATGGTGTTCCAGAATCCAGGATATTTTCATCATCATCCTTGGGTCGAAATGGATCCTTTTTGGGATCAAGGGAACGAACTACCATTGGGGTACTTAATGGATGGCATTTTTCTAAACTAAAACGTTTCAGAATTTTCTCAGTATAAGCTTTCTGATGGATAAAAATCCCATCAGATTTATGCTCTATTTCCAATCCAAGACAATATTTCGTTTTCCCCAGGTCTTTCATTTCAAATTCCCTTTTCAAATATTCAGCAGTTTTCTGAATTTCATCTTGTGTTCCGATTAAATTCATATCATCAACGTAAACTGCTATAATTACAAAACTAGATCCCGATTTTCGAATGAACACACATGGGCATATAACATCATTAATATACCCTTCTTTAATTAGATACTCACTTAGACGATTATACCACATACGTCCGGATTGTTTTAATCCATATAATGATCTTTGTAATTTCACAGAATATAAACTACGATCTTTATTTATTTCAGGAAGTTTTAACCTTTCTGGAAGTTTCATGAAAATATCAGTATCCAAGGAACCATACAGATAAGTAGTAACCACATCCATTAAATGCATTTTGAGATTTCGTTCTTTGGCCAAACCAATTAAAAATCGTAAAGTTATCATATCCATTACAGGTGAATACGTTTCATCGAAATCAATCCCAGGCCTTTGAGAGAAACCCTGAGTAACCAAACGGGCTTTATATCTAACAATCTCATTTCTCTCATTTCGTTTCCTAAAAAATACCCATTTGTAACCAACTGGTTGGACACCCTCAGTTGCTTTAACTATGGGCCCAAAAACACTTCGTTTATTCAACGAATCCAATTCAGCCTGGATTGCATCTTTCCATTTTGGCCAATCATTTCGTTCTTTACATTCCTTAATGGATTGGGGTTCATATTCATCATTTTATTATTTCAGTTGCTACTGCATATGAAAACATATCGTCTAACATAACATCTTTACGGTTCCAGATTTCCTTCATGTAATTTATTGATACTTCCTCATTTCTGGATTCAGATGTTTTTTCATGATTAGGATTTTCAACTTCCACAATTTGCAGATCTTGAGATGTGGTATCTTGCGGGAGTATTTTTAACAACATTCTCATTTTGACATTTTCTTTTTCGTGGTACATTATCTTTGGACCCAACAGGCCTACCACGTTTTCTCTGGGTTTCAGATGATTCGTTTACTATCATTTGTCTAGATTTATCAATTGGAACTACCAGTCTAGCGGGTGTATTTCGAGCATGGATATGAGATTTAGTCACTCTAGTTGTATCAGTAAAATTATCTGGTAATTGGTTAGCAACCATTTGTAAATGAATAATCCTTCGTACTTCACTTTCACATTGACCAGTACGTGGATCCAGATAATACAGCTTCTCATTTTTCCATATGAGTTCATTATTTCTTCTGATAGGAGTCTCTTTTTTACCAAGCCGTGGAAATTCTTGTTCATTAAAATGACAATCCGCAAAACGTGCAGTAAACAAATCCCCAGTCATGGGTTCCAAATATCTAATTATCGATGGTGAGTCATAACCAACATAAATTCCCAGACGACGTTGGGGGTCCCATTTTGGTTCTTTGAGGAGGTGATATGGGAACATATACAGCACAACCAAAAACCTTCAAATGTGATATATCTGGTTTATGTCCAGTTACTAACTGTAACGGAGAATATTCATGATTTCCAGTGGGTCTAAGGCGTATCAGCGTAGCTGCATGTAATATTGCATGTCCCCAAGCAGAAATTGGTAATTGGGTTCGTAACAACAAAGTGCGAGCAATCATTTGAAGCCTTTTGATCAATGCTTCTACCAACCCATTCTGGGTATGAACGTGCGGAACTGGATGCTCAACATTAATTCCAATTGACATGCAATAATCATCAAATGCCCTTGATGTAAATTCCCCAGCATTATCCAAACGAATGGATTTAATTTGATAATCTGGAAATTGTGCTCTCAATTTAATTATCTGGGCAAGCAGCTTAGCAAATGCTGAATTACGGGTTGATAACAAACAAACATACGACCATCTTGCAGATGCGTCGATCAACACCATAAAATATCGAAACGGCCCACTTTGTGGATTAATTGGTCCACATATATCCCCTTGGATCCTTTGCAAAAATGATGGATATTCGAAATTGACTTTAACATGAGATGGTTTAATTATCAACTTTCCTTGAGTACAGGATGTACAAAAATAATCATTTGATAACAGGATTTTCCGATCCTTTAATGGGTGTCCATTTGAGTTTTCAATAATTCTACACAACATTGTAGATCCAGGATGGCCAAGTCTATCATGCCATAATTGAAAACTTTTAGGATCCAATATCTTTTGGCTCACATTTACATACGCTTCAATTGGGGATATTTTTGTATAATATAAATCAGATGATAATGTGTGGAGTTTTTCCAGAATGACTTTTTGTCCAAAAACAATGGATGTTATATATAGATACTCCATATTTTGTTCACTCACCGTATCCACATGATATCCATTGTTTCTTATATCTTTGAAACCCAACAAATTCCTTTTGGAATTACTTGAATATAAAGCATTCTGGATACAGATTTTTGTTCCCTTCTCCAATAGGATTATGGTTTTACCATATCCTTCAATTAAATTAGCGGGACCAGATATAGTATTCACTTGAGCCTTATAATTGGATAAATTTAGAAAATATTTCTTATCTCGGAGGATAGAATGAGTGGTTGCGCTATCAATTAAACAAACACCTTGAACTTCCATATTCTATTCACATAAACAAAATATTTACATTAATATTTACAATACAAAACATATCCATAAATATTTCCGACTCTAATTACAAAGATATATACAACAAAATTACAAAAGTCAGTCAGAAATATTTCCATCACTACTATTCATATTTACAGATATGTAATTCAGGTTGCCTTCTGATTTTCATTCTGATCTTCAGTGTAGTTTATGAAATTTTTGATATCCAGATCATCGAAGAAATTAGAGGTATGAAAACTTGAAACATTCTTCTGGGAAGTTCCCTCTCCACTTTCCAGATGAGTAATACTATGCCGCCTACTCTTTGTGACTACTTTCGTTGCCTACCATTACGTGGCACTATATCATTGGATATAAATTTTATAACAATTAATGCATTAATTTATTTACCCAATCAATTCCTGCCATGTAAGAGTAGACACAGAAAGTTGTCACAAAGAGTAGGTTATGAATCATTACTCCTTTCCAGATTGGCAATGTTTGCCTCTACAGGATTCTTCCCTTTCAAGGAAGCTTGATACAAATCTATCAGGTGTTGGGAGGTTCGACATTGACGGTGGAAATGATCACTGCTTCCACATTTGTAACAGACATTTTGGGAATTATTTCTATTCCCAGAATTTTCATTCCTGTTTTGGGTTTCATCTCTGGTCCAAACCAGGTTTCCACGATTATACGGATGAAACCTATTTCCCCTTCTTCCATTATTTTGGCCTCGTCCACGGCCTCTATTACTATTATTGCAGCCACGACCACGACCACGTCCAAAACTACGGCCAAAACCACGACCTCGGCCACGATTTGGGTTCCCAAGATCACGAAATGCATTATTGTTTACTTCTGGTGGTGCCACAGTACCAGATGGTCGTAATTCATGATTTCTCATCAACAGTTGATCATATTGTTCCAATAATGTCAACTTAGAAATTAAATCACCAAAACTTTTGTAATCATGTTGTCGAAAATCCGGCGATAGCAACACCTTATCGGCATGGAAAGTGGAAAGAGTTTTTTCAATTTTCTCTTTATCTGTTACTTTTTCTCCACAAGATTCTTTTATTGCTGTTATTTGGTGGAGTTCAGAATTATACTCACTGACAAATTTAAAATCTTGGAATCTCAACTGATTCCATTCATATTGGGCCTTTGGAAGGTCAACCTCCCTTCTGTGTTCATATCTGTTTTTCAACGCATTCCACAATTCAAGTGGATCTTCCATATTCAAATATTCAGCTTTCGTTTATGTGGTGTCTCATAATCTCCATAGCTTGAGATTTTTGTTTTACGGAAGTTTGATTTTGTTCCACAACAGTATCCAGCAAATCTCTGGCTCGTAAGTGGATTTTCAAATCCATCACCCATGCTAAATAATTACTTCCAGATAGTTCCAGTGCATGGAAATCCAGTTTTTTTAGATCCGACATTTTTTCTGGTTTCATATCACAACAATTTTTCCCAATTAGCAATAACCCAGAAAACAACGATACCAAACACTTTCTGATCCAGAAAATCCGTTAGAGCGGCAAATGGAGAACATACTCGTGCTAATAACGTGTTGTAAAAAGAAAATAAAAATGGAAGAGGAGAAGAAGAAGAATAATATAGTAAAATGAATATATAGGGAAATAGATAAACACCTGGAGTCTTCGTGTGTGTATACGTGTGAATCAACAACCAGAGAGATCTTGTAATTATCTCTTGTAGGAGCAACAAAACACAAATAGAAGGAATAGGAGAAATTTAGTATGTAGAAAATTATCACCAAAACTACACATTCATTCTGAGTGAATATATATATACAACTTTATAATGGACACATGGCAATGTTATGTTAATATGTTACATGCATTTTGACACTTGTTGCATTATGTAGGAAGTGGAATCCATATAACTCCTTTGGTTTACAACAAAATATAAATAATTATAAATATTTTTAGAGTAATTGCTGCTGCACTATTTATTTAAATTAGATGTTATTTTAAAAAATATAGAAAAAGAAAAGAAAACAAACGAACAGCACTAGGAAGGAAAAGGAAAAACAAATTAAAGAGAGAAAAGTTCATACTACAACTCCAGTTCATATCCTTTTGTCCTTTTATGTCATATGGTATGAATCCATCTTTTGATAGACGGTGGACGTATAGAATGAAAAGACTTGCATTTTAGGTCTTCAAGTATAAAACTAACCCACTTTGCTTGATAAAACAATAGGGAAAAAATATCGACTCTAATTTTTAACTTACCATTTGGAATATCGTTGCAGCGGAATGAGGAGGTAAAATTAGGTTGGGTTGGGTTGAATTTTGTCGGTAAAATCTTAACCCAACTCAACCTGTGTTGGGTAAGATTGATCTTTCAATTCAATCTTTATTGAGTTGAAAGTTAGTATTAAAAAAATAAAAATTATATAAAAATTACAAGTTACTTTCCAACTATGTTTTAAAAATCGGATCGGGTATCGAACCGACCATGAAAAGGGGTCACGACTTTTAGTAGAGCTGTAAAAATGGGTCGAGACCCGCGGGTCGGCCCATTTAACCCGTGAATAAAAATGTTAGGGCTATCATTTTTGTAACCCATTTAAAACACGGGCTTTTTAGCCCGGTTCGTTTAACCCGCGGGTTAAAAGGGTTTATACGGGTTGGCCCGCGAGCCAACCCATTTAACAATTAACGTAATTTATTTTTTTATTTTAATTAGATGATAAGTATGGATGCCAATATATCGGCTCCTTTCAACATTGGGAAGAGAAGAATTGATGCATGTAATTATTGAAATGAATATGTAGAAACTAAAATGTATAGTGATGTTGAAATTATGAATGAACATATAGGCAACAAATTATATTATAAACTGTCATAATATATACGGGCTGGCCCGGCCCGTTTAAGCCCGCAAGGGTTGGGTTAGGGTTGGAAAAATTCCAACCCGTTTAAAACTCGAACTATATTAGTCCAGCTCGTTTAAGTCCGGCCCGTTTAAACCCGTACGGGCTGACCCATTTAACCCGTTTTTACAGCTCTAACTTTTAGGTTTCGACCGGGTTGAACCAGATTTTTTAAATTTTAAAGATAATATTTAATTTATATATATTATATAAAATTAAAATGCAAAATTATTTTATATTCATCAAAAAAATAAATATATTTTGATTAAAATTATAATGGAATATATTTAAAAATAAATATATCAATATAAAATAATTATCAATAAAATAAACCATATAATATTTATATAATATGCTTAAAATATTTTTATCATTCATACTGTTATTTTTAAATTCATTCAAAAATAATAATATAATTATTCTAACAAAACTAAATACAATTAAAATAAATTAATTTTTTTAAATAAAAAACCGGTTTTACCCTAATTTGACCGGTTTTTACGGGATTTGACCGAGTTTGACCGATTTTTTAAAATTCCGATTTTATACTAAAACCGAACTGGATGAATGACCGGTTCTCCTTTAACCGGTTCGACCGGCCGGTCCAGTCCGGTTTTAAAAACATTGCTTTCCAAATTGCATATTTAAATTTATATTGCAAGTAGTAATCCCAATAAAAATTTAAATATATATAAAGAAAATTAAATATAGAAAAAAGTTATTTTAATGAAATGAGAAAATATTATAAATAAAATATATTATAAATACAAATAATTGGGTTAGGTTGGGTTGGGTTACAATTTTTCAACCCAACCCAATCTATGAAGATCAGGTTGAGTTAGGTTGAGTCTGGTTATTCGAGTTGGGTTGAGATGCTAACCCCTAAGTAAAATTAAGACCCATAATGGCACTGGAGTCCTTTGATGTTATTTATTTATTTACTTCTTTATGTTAATAATGTATATTTTATTTTATTATTAAAAAAGTTATAAAGTATTAAACGATTTTATCAATTTAATTTTATCACAAATTTAATAAAATAATAAATAAATTATTATATATAGTTTAATTAAAAAAATTATAATATTTACATATGTTTTAAGATATATAATTTGTATCGTGTATTATTTTTTATTATAAAATAAAATATACCTACACATAGTTTTGTAAAAAAGTGAATTTTACACGTTTCATTCCCATTTTCGGATGTTACATTTCACGTACCAGTTATATATTATATTATAAATGTATAGACCATTAATTAATATATATATATATATATATATATGGAAATTGCTAAAATAATCTTCCGAGGTTAGTGTCTTTATACAATTTACAACCGACGTATAAAACTTCGAGATGATTTTCGAAGGATACTTGGACTACTGGTGATGAAGACCTTACCCAGTCAAGCTAATTGACGTTAAATAAAAACACTATCGGGAGGCAATCCAAGTTTTTGAGTCTTATGTTTTATTTTATTTTATTTTTAAGTCTTAAAATCTAAGTTAATGATTAGTGCATAGTTTTGTTAATTTTAATGCTTTTGCAGAGTTAATTGAGTATCAATTACTGAAGTTAGAAGTCAGATGAATTATAAAAGTTGAAAACTAGAAATTAAAACTTGACTACAAGGCCCGACGAGAAGACAAGATCGATGTTCTCGCCCAAAGTTTCTCACCTAGTGTTAAAATATGAGTTTTTTTTTTTTTTTTTTTTTTTAAAAAACTTGAGACAAGACTAGGAAAGAAGCCAACCTCATGTAGTCACCCACTACTTCTGAACCAGAGCTATCAAATGCAATTTTAAGATTTGGCGAAAAGACATCAGCAAGAAGCCGATCTCCATTAATCATCAACCATTAGTTGCCCAGCACTTTAGGTACGTGTTATAGCTCTTTGGCAACAAGTAGATGGCGAGAAGCTTATTTTACCTCGTCACCTAAGCTTGTTGCCCATTGAAATTTATTACAAATTTATACGTAAATTCAATTTACATTTGATTTCCTTTCGAGCGTGGGTCTATAGCTTTAGTTAAGTCTACGAGTCTAGTGTATGAGCGGAATAAAGACTTAATTTGTGCAAGTTAAGGCATTAGTGTATATATATATGTATATATTTGTATATGTATTATATATATATATGTAATATATATATATATATATATGTATATGTATGTATTTTTTGTGTATTAATATATTGTGTGTATCGTAATATTAAGATTTAGAGTTAAATAATCTTAAAAAATTCAAGTGATAAGAAGAGTACAATATGATTGACAATGTTTGTGTAATTAGAGTACTCGATTCTTTGATAGTTGATATCTGAAAATCACTTACTTTAGAAATTTTAACAAACTTTTTTGAGTAGGTAACTAAGGATTTGCAGTAGATATACATATGTGAGAGTTTTGAGCTGAATTGTTTTATTTCTAATTGTTAATGTTTATCCTTCACTCGATTCACTTATTCTACGACTACGATTATTTCATTAGATATCCCTCGATAGATTTGTTGATTTTTGCCGGTGTTCCTCAAGTGTATGAGGCATTGATTGAATAGTGGGACGATAAAGCAATTCATTAGAGATGAAGTGGGCACTACGAGTTAAATGAGCTTCTAAAAAGCCATGGCCTAAAAACATACAAAAAATTACTATTTAGTGACATCCTAAGTCAAGTTGAAGCCTAACACCTGCAACCTTTAATTTGGTCCCAATTCGAGTCCTAGCTGAAAATTGTAAAATTATCATTTTACTTCCTACCCAAGGAACTTGTAAAAAAGTAGGAATTACGTTGGGGATGGTGCAAACTCTAACTATTATTGTTAGAAATCAAGGATGGATTAAAAGTATCAATGAATTGTTCCTTACAAAAAATAAAATAAACTTTGGTGTTCAAGGAGGTCACTAGAAGTTCAATTTAAAAAAAAAAATTGAAGAAAGGAAGAGTTGATTGATAATAAAGAAAAAGATCTCTCGTCTATAAGAAGTCGGTAGGAACTACAATTCACCATTCACGAGTTTCTATTTGTTTTTCTTCAATTTTCTCCATTTTATTAAGTCGAGTCTAGCCTCGTTACGGTAAAAAAGAATATCCACAAATCCGAGCTGCACTAGAAATGATCATACACATTAAGATCTCTAAGTGCCATGCGGCAACTGCTATCTCTATTGGTCACGAGGGTAACATTTTTACTTTCTCTCTATTTCAATTGTTGTTAATATTGCTAAGTAGTTTTCCTAAAAGGCTTTATGCCAATTATATATACTACTTAGTGTTTTTGAAAGTCTCTTAAATCTTGAGAGAAAAATAAAGAGAGAATTTGGTGAGAAGTAAATCAAAGTGAACTAAATCTTTAAGCCTACAAAGTTAGTGAGTTGAATTTTGACAAGTTAGGGTTTCAATAATTTGAAAGGCTTGTGAATGTTGAGAGCTATGCTTGATTCAATTACAATGTCATGAATATCTGAAAATTTTGTACTTAAGTATATTTTCTTTTGTATGCTCTAATTCTGAATATGCAATATGATATGTTTGTGGGTGTCAAACTTGGTAATCCCTTAAGAGACAATAACTCCTCAACTAGGGCGATCTCGAAGTTTAAAAGTTCGGGCATACGCTAAATGCCATAATATATTCCTACAAAAGTAGATTAAGATAATTTTAAATTTTATTTTATTTTATCTTATTTTCTCTTATTCTTGATATTTTATTTTAGTTGTTCAAGGACGAGTAAAGGTTCAAGTTAGGGGTTGTTAAGTTAATCTCCATCTAAATGACCAACTTTTAGTTATGTTCTTATTAACCCCCCGCCTCGACATATGTTTTCATCTAACCCCTCTTCCCAATATATCTTTTCAACTAACTCATCTCCTCTATTACTAGCTTCATTTATGCTCTAACACCTTCAGGCATAGATTTCTCTATGTCAATCCCAACCTCAATTACCTCTCTCTTTAACATAGAACCACCATCACCTACTCTCTTTAACATAGAACCACCATCACCTAACTCTTTCTCTCAGACATGCACTATCCTTACTTGATCTAAAATATCAATTAAACAAAACTCTTAAGTCAATATCCCTCCACCCTCAGTTATTTCACTTTGTTATGTTGTTATATTCTCTATCTAAAGAGGATCTTTGGAACTAACAATAACTAATCCCTTACCAACTTCTTTATTGGTCAATTGTGAATATAATATTATGTTTACCACATTATCTATGAAAATGTCTGTAATGTCCCCACTCTTTATGCCCTCAAGTATAACTCATAACATAATGTCATTAACAATCTCCATAAATTGTTTAGTAATGTCCCTAAAATAAATTCTATCAATTTTTACATATCCTAACTTCACAAATTCAATGTACATCTCCATCACCGACATAGGTCCTTATCCTTAAACTACTCTTTAACATTCATCTCATTATAACAAACCCTTAATTCATCACCATCTATAAAACCTCCATGATACAATCGAACAATGATGATCTGAAATGACATTAATAGATACAAATACAACAAATATCACAAAAAATCAAGTATCGTGCAAAAACACAAAACCCACAACCGAATATACGTTTGAGAGAAACAAAATCTAATCTTCAATCATCAAAGTTGAATCAACTAGTTTGCAGCTAAACCAAATCAAAATGCGAAAGATTAATAGCTTTAATTTGTAAGAACGATGAGGTGTCAAATAAACCACAGCCAAACTACAAGGCTAAGATCACAGAGATAATGCCCTGAAGCTTGCCGAAGTTATGATACAGAATGAATTCTCTCTAATCTAAAGAATTTCAGATCCTTTTCTATTCATCTTTTCCCTAGTTATAGAGGGCTAAGAGACACTGATCCTGCTAGGACTGGGTCTCCTAATCTCTTCTGAATTGGTTCTTCTATCCTAGTTTCATAAGATTTTTCCAGTTGGGCTTCCCTCGGGAGGAATGACTTTTGGATGGCTGAACTTGTTGGGCCTGTTGGGCTTGGATCATTAAAGTTTTGGTTTGACCCATTAGGCTTGAGGCACATTCGACAGAAGGTAGATGATGCATTGGGTTTGGACGATTCGGCCAAAAACATCGTAGTCGAAGCCACTTTCGACCGAACATGGCTTGGCCTTGGACTAGGTTTTAAGTTTCGGCCCATCTTGCTTCCATGATGTGCAGAACTTTGAACCCTTAACTCTTCGGTCATTACAACTTCGCATTTAACCCTCAAATGTCCTAAGTTACTTTCCCACCACAAACGATATACTTAAAAAATTATCCGTATTAATTGAGTACGAGAGTAGTTATTTCTTAGTTAGTACTTATTTATCCGGACAAGAAACCAAATATTTGAAATCGCTACTGCTAGTTCATTTTTCTATTTCAAAATCAAAATAATGAAGAAAACTCAAAATCCCGAATTTTCACTTTTCAACTTTTCAATTTTAACTTTTCAACCACTCTTACTCTTACCATATTGTCTCCGATAGTAATCTAGTAAATACCAATGTGTCCCGCCACGTAAATTTTTGTTTTTTATTTTAAAAATCACATTAATATATATATATATATATATATATTTATATATATATATATATATATATTTATATATATATATATATATACACACGCCATATTGAGAATAGTTAATCGATATCAAAGGTACAAGTTATCTATTTTTGCTAAGTTGGTAGATAGAACATTGATACTTAGGGGTATAAATGAATAATTTTGCTAGGGATCTAAAAATCCATTTTCCCTTTAATTTATAGGATATATTTTATATAAATTATGAGTATTAATGTTAATTTACCAAATAGTAGCATTAATATTGGAGTAAAAATATTATAAATATATGCATCATAAAGTTATTTAATAATTTGTCAAAATTCGGACTTGGTTTCATTTTTATGAAAACATCAAAAAGAATTATTAGTGTATATTGATTGAATTAGAGTGATATTGTTAATTTTTTTATTATTATTTTTAATATGGATACTATAAAAAATGCTTTTGACTTTTTTCAAACATTTTGCTTCCACGAACAATTTTTAAATCATAAACTTAAAATCAAAATACGTAATGGTTTTACTGTGTGGGTGGTTTGGGGTAATCATAATATTTTAATATTTCTTTTAATAATTTTTAATTTTTATATATTATTAAAATGATTGGTTTAATGAATTTTAATTATTAATTTATTATTTACGAAATTACAAAAAAAAAATCATGCAGTATAATTATTTTATTATTATAATCATTTTATATTATTATTTAATCATTTATGTTATTTTTGAGTTTACTTATTATATTATAAGTATATTTGTATGGTTTCTAATATTCTTAATACTATAGTTGAATACAAATAATTTTATTAGATTCTTAAAATAAAAATAAATAAATAAAAATTAAAAATAATAATAAAACAAATATAGACACATTCAAGAGTATCCGCAAATCCGTTGCAATCGAACTTGTAATTGATTTATTATAGTCTATTTTGAAAATGAGTGTTTAGTTCAGTATGATTGATAACTTAGAAAGTTGCTATATTTTATATTGTTTTTCCTATTATTCTTTGTGAGAATTTCTTGTCTTGGATATATTTTTGATTATTTTTTAGAATTTAAAGTATATATTGATGCTGGAAGGCATTTGGAAAGACAAACAAAGGTTTTAGAGTAAAAAGGGATAAAAACGAAAGAGATAAAATTATGCAAGTATGAAAAGTTAGCTAAGTTACAAAGCTTTGGAGCTCGACAACATTGAAGACCAGAAAATAGAGGGATTTATGGGGTTGTTGACGAGAAACATATCGAGCTACAAGCACAACAACTCATAAAGTTTAGTCTGAGCCTTTTGCCGAGCCAGTTACCAAGTTACAAAGATTTTGAGCTCGACAACATTGAAGACTAAAGAATAGAGGGATTTATGGAGCTGTTGACGAGAAACATATCGAGCTACAAGCACAACAACTCAAAAAGAAAGTTTAGTCTGAACCTTTTGCCGAGCAAGTTACCAAGTTACAAAGATTTTGAGCTCGACAACATTGAAGACCAAAAAATAGAGGGATTTATGGAGCTGTTAACGAGAAACATATCAAGCTACAAGCACAACAACTCATAAAGAAAGTTTAGTCTGAACCTTTTGCTGAGCCAATTACCAAGTTTAGTCTGGGTAAGTATCTCGACATTTCAGGAAGAAAATAGGGTCCGAGTCTTTTGCCGAGATAAATATCGAGACACTTGCCCAGAGAGAAGGTCAGTAACATATGAAAAAAACCATAACATAGTAACTTACCAATATTGTTGTCGAGACTATTGTCAAGCTTGGAGCTCGACAACTTAGTTAAACTTGAAAATAAAAAGTTTGAAAACTATCTCGTAATGAGCTTGTTTTATACCGTAAATATCAAGCATTCCCTGAAAGAAATGAGTATTTTGTTCATTTTTCAAACTTTGAGGAAGAAAATAGAGATCTCTTATTCTTACTTTTCTCTCAAAAATTGAAGAACTCTTGGATGAAAAAAATGTTTAATCGATACATTAATCATCAAGACTCAAGCTCAAGATTTTAGATCTATCCTCTACAACTATGGTTTTATATTTTCTCTAACTAATTTCATTTCATACTTGAGTTTTTATATGGAATTCTTGTTAATTCATGTTAATATTTGCCTGGTTATGGTATGGAATTCCAATAAATCCAAGTAGATCTTATGATTAAAGAGTTTTTATAGTGCTTAACATTTGAGTGTTTAAATGCCTAATTCAATGGATGAAAATTGATTGATACATGGATTTGATCTTGGTTGATACTAGACATAGTTATGTTGAGATTAGATTCAAGAAAATTGAGTGTACTTGTTCATTTGTGTTAGATTGATTTTCTTAATCAAGCTATAGATATATAAAGTGATGGTAGAAAATATTAGATGAATAAATATAATTGTTTTAGAGAACATTATATTGATTCTTGAAAAAATCTCATGCTTATTCATGCATTGCATGTTTGATTAAATGGTATAGAATGTGTTTTAGGAAATAATGTAGGTAAGATAGAAAGCTAGAATTCTGAAGAGTAAAGAACACACGGATTTTTCTGTGGTTTGGCCAAAACTACCTACTCCACGTTGCACTAAGGTTTCTACTCTCTTTTCTGAGTACATAGGGTTTACAATTATAAGGGATCTATTTATATTCTAACTGACCTGACACAATCTGAGCCCAATATAAAAGAGAAAAATAAAATAATAAAAGACAGACTCCATACTTAACAAGGTGATCAAGATGCTACTGGCTGAGGAGTTCAATCATAGTTTCTTCATTCATCTTTATAAAGTTTTAAGTTTAGTTTAATTTCTTGTTATTTATATTCACTTGTCAATTTAGATTAAAATTCTAACTTAGAATATATTTAGTTTCACCTAAATTCATTGTATTAAGGTGTTACACTCTCTTGCCTTTGATATCCGTAACACTATGTATTGAATAATAAAATTTTATAGTGTTAGTTTCTAAATTATAAATGGTTTCTATTAGCGAAAATATTTGTACAAAATTAAATTAAGCGAATTAAATAATTGATTTTAATTCTATTCATAATTTTGGCTGTGTCACTAGTAGAAAATAGCCTTTTAGGAACGGTCACAAAACCGTTCCCATTGTGTGCAAACCGTTCCCCTAAAATATGGTAACGGTTTTTATACTATAGGGAACGCATTTGTAACCGTTCCCTATACGGCCGTTTCCTTAGGTTTTGGGAACGGTTTTGACTAATATAGGTAATAGTAATACAAAACTGTTCTCTATAATGTATACTTTTGAGAACGGTTTTTTAGAATTCTTTAAGGAACGGTTTTCAAGTACTCTATAGAGAACGGTTTTGCGAACCCTTTAGGGAACAGTTTTTTGGGACTTTTTAGGGAACAGTTTTTTGAGACCTTTACAGAATGGTTTTTTATAACCTTTTATGGAACGATTTTTTTTAGGCCTCTTTAGGGAACGTTTTTTTTTTAAAATAAATTCTAGTTCGATGCAGTGATAACAATATGTTGAACTATAAAAAAAAAGAAGTAAAATTTGGTTGCAATATGAAAATTTAAAAGAGGACAATAATTAAATATATAAATCAAAATGATAAAAAGATACAAATACAACCATTCACAGATTACGCAAAATAAAAGCAGTTCCAAGTTTATCCCACAAAATTGAGTATCACTTAAAAAAAAAAACTACACAAGTAATTGAAAAATGAAAAATTGAAAGTAAAATTCTAGAGAATCATTTCTCCATTTATGTTGCATCATTTTCTTGTCGATCTCGGATCAATATCACCATTTTCCTGCACATGTGATGAAATTAGAATTCAAAAACTATTTATACAGAAAAATATACCATGTTAATTGATCAATTTATAAGTGGTTCGATTATGTTAATTGATCAATTTATAAGTGGTTTAATGAAGATGATAAGACTAAAAGAAGAAACCTGAACGTGAGTACTTCTTACATCAGTTACAAAGCCAATACTTCTTGATTTTAAATTAGATGAATCATAAAGTGAATCTACTGCTCGAACAATGGAAAGTATCAGTATATTGACCTCCTGCCCTTGAAAATCATCCATAGTATTAAATTCTATATCAGATACCACTCCAAGCACCACTTAACAACAAACCATCTTGAAAATTACAAGCTTGGCATACTACCAAAGGCAAGAGATATAATTGAATCTAAAATTAGTCCTTAGGGAAAATAAAAATAGAGAAGGAATGTCTAGTACCTCTATCTGTAACTGTCACGGCGTCTATCTCTATCCCTTTCTCTGGTATGACTTCACCTATAGTGATAATCCTATTAGGTAACGAATTAGATTTACAGTATATATAGTGTGTAAAATATTACTATATCAATGAAAATTATGAAAGAATGAATTATTTTTGTAAGCAAATATAAACCTTTTCATGAGCCCGTTGTCTAATCCGTCCTAAAGCTGATCATTGTCCTCCTCCTCTTCCTCCTCAAAATCATCTTCCAGAACACTTTTTTTAAGGTCTAATATATCAGCAGTCAAGATTCATTATGTTGGTAAACTAAGAAATAGGACAAAATCAAGTTTACAAGCCAGAAACAAATTTCAGGAACAATACACAAGCATACATCAAAACCACCACATACTTCTTCATCCAAACATTAGAACAACTTCTACTCAATCCCCTTTCATTACCAAATATCAAGTACATATCATTTGCCAAAAGAAATCAACTACTCGATCCCCTTTCATAACCAATTACCCTGCGTTTCATTTTCCAAAAAAATTCTACTACATTAGTTATCAACATTATTAAATATGGAGAATATTATCCTTCAAATGTTATCCTCTCTTATTATATGTATGTGTATATATATAAATATGGAGAATATTATCCTTCAAATGTTAATATTATAATTTTTATATTTTATAATAAGTAAAAATTAATTATTCAAAAAATGTTTTTAAATTGTTATATATATATATTTTTACTTTAATTAGAAATCAATTATATTAATTATTATATTTAATATATAAAATGTAAATTAGATTAGAGAATTTATATAAAATATTTTAAATACTATTATTTTTTATAAGTTTATTATATTATTTTTGGACATTGATATTGGTATTTGGGTACTTTTAGTGAAAAATAATGGGAACTGTTGAAAACCATTTTCAAAACTTTAATAGGAACGCTTTTAAGTTATTTATAGGATACGGTCCAAAACAGTTTCAATAAGAAGAGGATTTTGGAACGGTTTTCACTTTTTTAAATATGGTAGCAAAAGGTTTTCGAAAATAAGTTGTGGGAACAGTTTTTCATGTTCTTTTCTGGTACAGTTCAAAACTGTTCCCATTTAATATGTTGTTGCAACGGTTTCTGGAAATTAAATATAGTACGGTTTCAAAATCGTTCCTAAATCATGTATAGGGAACAGTTTTCCTTTTGTTACATGGTACGCTTCAAAACCGTTCTCTTTAACGAGTTTATAGAACAATTGTGGGAACATGTTTAGAACCGTTCTTATACATTCTATAGGGAAGGGGTTTCTAAACGTTACAAAGACGTCCGTTCCGAAAGACCTATTTTCTACTAGTGTGTTATAGAAAATACATTTTTTTAATTATTAAGTTTATTTGAAATGACCTATTTGCCCTCAACATAAATTTTATTGTAATTGAGTAAATTAAAATTTTAAATTAAAACTAAGAAATTACATTAAAAAAATTTTTAAAAAATGTATTAAAACTAATTTTTTTTAGTGTATTAAAACTTTAAAAAATTCAAAGTAAAAATATTATTAAAAAATATTATAACTACTGAAATTATTAAACATTTTTTTTTAAAAATAAAACTAGATAATTTTTTTTAATTTTTAAAATTAATAAATTATTACTCCAAACTATTAAAAGTATTCAAATTGTTAAAAAAAATAAAAATTATTAAATATTATTTATTATTAAAACAATTTAATTACAAAATATTTATTTTTATTTAGTAATTCTAAAAACTAGAAAGTCATATTTAAAAATATTAAAAACATTATTAAACAAAAAATTAAAATATAAATAAATTTAATAAAAATATTATAATTATCTAAAATTATTAATAAAAAATAATAAAAACCACCAACACATAAAAAATTTATTAATTTTGATTTTTTG
This sequence comes from Cardiospermum halicacabum, assembly GCA_031304145.1. NCBI lineage: Eukaryota > Viridiplantae > Streptophyta > Magnoliopsida > Sapindales > Sapindaceae > Cardiospermum > Cardiospermum halicacabum. The sequence goes on from CM062397.1 coordinate 11,637,436, forward strand.
AGTGGTTTTACGAACTTTAAATTTTAAATGAAATATTTGGAAATAAAAATTTTTCACAATAATTTTTTAATTAAAAAATTATTTATTTTATGTATATTGTATAAATAATATATATATATATAAATTTATTATTTCATTAAAATTATTTTTGTAGTGCATATAAGTTGATGAAGATAGAATGAAAAATTTTATATTAGTAAATATGTGAAGAACAAATTTGAAGGAGGGTTTAAAAATTGTTAATTGAAAAATTAATGTCTAATTAAAAAGTTACATCCAAGTAATGAAATGATGAAACACCTGATTTTAAAAAAAAATAATAAATAAATAAAATTTACTAACTTCATGAAAAGATATCTACACAACACAATGACCTAAAATTCCATTTAGAATATACCACAATCATAATTTAATTAATGAGATGCTTCATATCTAGCGACAACACTACTTTATTTTTGAGTGCATTATTTTATCTTGATATGTAATTCCTATTCAATAATTGAACTAGTGGCTGTGCTTTTGGAGTAGTGGTTTGTTATTAAATCCAATAATTTTGTGAGAATTTAGAATATTATATGACATTATTGTGCATCAAATATATGTTCAGAATATTATGTCAGATTTTAGTACGTAAATAATTGTGGTAGAGAATTGTCCACCGGAATCTTGGAAGCTAGATTCAATGTAGAATGAAATGTGAGTTTTAGATTTGCTTGAATAATGACTTTGTTTGTCTATTCTCTTATTTACATTTTAAGGTTGTTTTAGTAAAATTCTTGTTTCACTAAAACAACCTCAGTTTTCTTCACCTAATTAAAATGCCAAAATCTAAAAAAAATAAAAAATAAACGTAATTCAATTTATATTTTATTTTTCTTATTTAGTTCGTTGTTTATTATGAGAAAAATCCTACTGTGTAATTTTACATTTGAGTTAAAGTTATGTATATCAAAATGCCAATTAAGAATAAAATATGAATATCTTTAGTTGATTTCATGAAATCAATATCACAACCGTATGAAAATTTACACCTTACTAATTAGCGCTTACGAGAATTCTTAGTTGTTTTTTTTTTTTTTTTTTTTTTTATTTTTTTTATAATCATTTTATTTTATTTAGATCCAATTGCTGTGTTTTGTTATAATTTGATTTTTTTTTTAAATTTTAAAATTTGTTTATTGTATTTATAAATTCATTTTTGCCTATTTATGTTTAACCTTTTTCAAAAAAAAAAAAGTATTTCAAACTATGATATTTAACAAAATATTATATAAATTAAACTTCATTTATCATTTATTTAAATAAATATCTTTAAAAATAAATTGATATTAACTAATTTCAAAATATGAAAATTAATTAAATAAGAGTATTGATAAATACCGGACCTTAGTTTTCAAATTTATCCTTAAATGTATTTTTTTATTTGAAAATATATTTTAAAATAAAATAATATTTAAAAATAAAAATTATAAAAAATAATTTAGTAAATATTTTTTACATATTTATATATGAAAATACACCTACTTAATTTTCTGGTAAATATTTCTTTTTTTTTTAAAAAAAAAAATTAAAAGGTTTAGTAGGAAATTTAACTATTTAATTTTATTCGTAGTAACAAAATTGATACTGGCTGAAAGTATAAAAAAACCCTAATAATATTTATACGTGCAACAATAATAAAATTAAATAATTATAAAATGTTTAGAAATATAATTAAAATTGAATGAAACCATATTATTAAAGCATAACAACACTTGCTGAACAATTGAAATGGTATGATTTTGCTTTTTTTTTTTTTTAATGATTGAATATTTTTTCATTTGATTGTTATTCATCACATGTTAAATTGTTAACCACTCTAAATTTAATTTATAGGGTGATTTCCAAAAAAAAAAAAAACCACCGCTAGTTTGACCTATTAACAAAAAAAAACCTTATCTTTTTTATTTTTGGCCAAAAAAACCTTTTTTGGATGGAATCTGTCAGATTTATCATTCATTTGCTAGTGGATGAACAGTAACAGAGGGGTATTTTCGTAATTTTCTTATTTTTATTTATTTTTTTAAAAAACATTAAAAAGAAAATCTTTTTAAAAAAAAAAAAAAAATTCTCTTTCTTTTTCTTCTTCTTCTTCTTTTCTTCCTTTTTTTTTTTTCTTTTTCTTTTCTCTTTTTCCTTTTTTTTTTCTTTTTTTCTTTTTTCTTCTTCTTCCCCTACATCAAACTCTCCCCTCTCTCTTTTCCCCACCAAATCTCTCCCTCCCCCCACCAAAAATTAAAATATTAAAAATAAAAAAAATCTTAAGTTTATTATTATTATTATTTAACATTGAGTAAAGAAGAAGAGGGGAAAAAAAGAAATAAAGAAGAAAAAAAAAGATGAAAAAATAGAAAAAAAAGGTTTTATTTTAAAATTAAAATATATTTATATTTGGAAAAAAAAATTTTATTCTTTTGCTTTTCATTTTTTTTGTTCTTTCTTTTTTTCCCCTTTCTTTATTTTTTTTTTCTTCTTTTTTCTTTTTTTCTTTCCCCTCTTCTTCCTCACTTTAATGTTAAATAATAATAATAAAAAAAAACCCTGAGATTATTTTTTATTTTTAATATTTTAATTTTTGGTGGGGGAGAAAGAGATTTAATGGGAAGAAAGGGGGGAGAGTTTGATGTTGGGGAAGAGGAAGAAAAAAGAAAAAAGAAAAAGAGAAGAAAAGAAGAAGAAAAAGGAATAAAAAATTTTTAAAAAGTTTTTTTTTTAAATTTTTTTTAAAAAATAAATAAAAATGGAGAAAATACGAAAATGCCCCTCGGTTACTGTTCATCCACTAACGGATGAACAGTAAATTTAACAGATTCCATCAAAAAGAGGTTTTTTGGCTAAAAAAGAAAAAGGTGAGGTTTTTTGGCCAACGGGTCAAACTAGCGGTGGTTTTTTGGAAATCACCTTAATTTATAATGTCGAATAATTAACTCTTTTATTTTATGTATAATTTAAATTCATATATAAATATATTAAATTATTAATTAGGTAGAATTTATATGTAAAATGAATTAGTATTAAAGATAAATTAAAAAAATAATATTAACTAATTTAGAATGCGGTATTTACGTAATATAAAAAAAATTATATAGTTTTAAATTTTGTTTTGATGATAGTTAATTTAAATTTTACTTTAATATTAAGCCTCTAAACAAACTTGTTAAAAATACATGTTTTAATAACCTTTGAAAACCACTTCATGCCTCTAAGATAAGTAGATAGCGGTATCAAATATTTAGATTTGTGGTAGAGAGATGTGAAGTGATAGGGCTATGTTAGGATGTAGTGGGCTTAGGATGATGTTGGGCCAAATTTGATTGGGTCCAATTCCAATTTCAAGCTTAAAAGAAATTTATTTTTGATTTAAAAATTTATTTTTTAATTTTCAAAAGTTGTTATAACTCTAATTTAGATAAAAATTACTTAATCTCAATTTTCTTTTACATGTACTTTCTAATTATTATGATAATAAGTTTCGAATATCAATAATAAAATATTTTTATTAATCAAAAATTCAAAATTATTTATATATTTCAATTTTATAAAATAAATCAACATGATATTTTTATCTTTTTTTATTATTATTCTTCATTATATAAAAAGAGTTAAAAAGAAAAAATATTAAATTATTTTTAAAATAAAATTTTAAAGTATTTATTTTTTTAAATATAATGTTTATTGAATTTTTAAATTTAAAATAAAATTTTAATTGATACTCTTTACATTGAATCTTAACTCAAGATGCATATCTCAAAATTTACATATTAATATTACTAACAACATAATTAAATATATTAAAAGAATTATTATGTTGCCATACTAAGCAGATTTAAATCTCTTTTAACAATATATATAAAAATAAATAATTGAATTATTTTGGTGTTATCACTATATAGATATTTTCTTTATTACATCAAGACAAGTAAGTTGGGCATAAGAAGAAATTCAGACACAAATCATTCAAGAATGAAGTCAACTTCTTATTCTATGATATTATGCATTGTTATACTTCATCTTTTTGTTTGTTCACAATGTCAACCAAAAGGTAATTCTACATTTTTACCCATATATTATATTAATTAAAGAAAAATATGTTAAATCAAAACCACCGATATTTTAGTTTAAATATATAAATATTCTAAAATTTGAAATATTTTAAAATAAAATCATTAAAATAACTAATTTATTAAAAAAAAATTCACTAATATATTAAAAATCGTTTGTATAAAGTGATTTTTTTTTTTAAATTTTAATTTTAAAAATTTATAAATTTTAAATTTTCTATTAATTTAATTTTAAATTTTAAATAAATATGAATGAAATCATAATAATTATTTCTTATGCAAATGCAACCTCCTTATATATCTCACATGTTAAAATTAATTCAAAAACTCATGATTTTTTTTTTAAATTTACCACATTTTACCACTCCAGAGCATCTGTCAAAAAAATACCACATCATTTAGCAATAATTTTTTTTTTTGAAAATTCATTTATATTAAATCATTTTGTTTATTAGATGAATAATTATATTATAATACCGATGAAATCTAAAATTGTGTTTGTTATTAAAAAAAATACTTTCAATTTTTTTTATTTAAAATAAATAAATTCTCTAAATGAATTTTTAAGTAAAAAATGTTATTTATTATTTTATTAATAACATTATTATATACATATATTATTATGAAGTTCTCCTAGAAATGTGAAATATTTATAAATTTCAACAACATCAAATCACTTAAAAACATGTTTGCTACTTGTATACTAATTTTGATTCTATCTAAGTTGAACATTTGATGAGTAGCTAAAATCATATTTTGTCATCTAAAGTCATATAGATTTTGCGTACAGAACCTCCGGGGTATTGTGAAGCAAACTTGGATTTTAACGGGAGCCAATGCAGTAGCCAACAATGCTTATCTGATTTTACAAAGGCAGTGGGTGCAAACAGCTTGCCAAGAGATTGCGAATGTACCGCAACCGGTCCTCCAAAATATTCATGCAGATGTTATGTGCTTTGCTAATTGTAAATTTTGCACTTACTTGTGGTGTCACAAATGAAGTAATTTATGTGTTTAAATAAAGTTAATATTGAAGGGTCACATTTGTTAGGGATTTTCATTATATCCCTCTTTCAACCGCGGTCACAAATTCAATGATCAAATCAATAAGATGATGACTCAGCTTTGTTGATGATGTGACTAATCTCATATTATGCTCTGATACCAGTTTGTTAGGGATAGACGGGACAGAATAGCACAAACCAAAGTATAAACAAAATAACAAAGTAATGAAGAAGCAACACAAGATATTTAACGTGGTTCGCCGATGTGCCTACTCTACCAAGATAGCAACTTAACTATTGAGAAATAAGGATTACAAGTCATTCTGACTACACACTCTCTCCAATGCTATCATACGCTCTACATAGACTAGCAATAGCCTAATTAACCAATTGTACCGAAGGAATAACCAAACCTGACGAGATGCCTTAAACTGCTAGAGATAGAACGTCTTCTCCAAGCCATCCATTGTACCAACAATGGTGCTATCTGTGCCAGATAACTTTCGGATACCTAGATGGTAGTAGAGGCGCCAACTCTTAATGATTGAGGTTATGACCCCAATTCTTGATCACCACCCAGGGGGATGGGATGATTACTTCTTCATGAAACAGATCTATTTATAGTGATCACCAAATATACTTTCCTAATTTATTTCCTCTTTACAAGGAATACCAAATAATCATAATTAGGAAACCAAATCCTTTTCCAAATAAGGATTATAACAATAAGGAAATAGATTTAAGCTCAAAATAGGAAATCCTTCCTAAAGGTAAAAGTGTCAATTCGTGTTAGCGAATCGGGTTTGACTGAACCTGACACGACTCGTTTACGTTTATGTTTGACACGACTCGACACGTTTAATAAACGAGTTGCAATTTCTCAACTCGACACGAATCCGTTTAATAAGCGTGTTAACGTGTCGACACGATTAATTTGGTTAAATAACTCAAAAATTGTAATCGTGTAATTCGATTACCCGTTTAACCTGTTTATCTGTTAACTCGTTGAACCTGTTTGTGCATTAACCCATTTAAGCTGTTTATGCGTTAACCCATTTAACCTGTTTATACATTAACCTATTTATACATTAACCTATTTACATTGTCTATCCATTTACCCATCTAACCTATTATATTTAGATTTTTTTTTTCTAATAAAATAATCAATTTAAATACAAAGTAATAAATAAAATAAAATAATTAAATTACAAATACAATTCAAATGAAAGTGTTCAAATATTGAAGTTTAAATTAATCAAGAATAATATATCGAATCAAAACTTGAATTAACAACACCACACTCAAGTACTAAATTAATCAATCAAAATCTATATATCCCCACTTGCAAATTTGATTAAAGCTAATAAAATCATGAACAATATATTAAACCAAAGAGAGTCGGGGCAAACCACGAAGAAGGGGCAGCGGATGTGATATTTGAGTAATGATTGGTTGATGACGAGGCAATAGGTAGAGAAGAGGAAGCTGTACCGGGTGATTGAAGGCAGGAGAGGAGGCAGAGAGGCAGAATAATTTTCTAAAAAAATTAGGGTATTATTAGATTGATAATATATATATATATATAATATATTAAAAAATATTATTTAACCCTTCAAAATTATATAAATCTTATTTTAATCCAAATTATGCGGGTCGACACGTTAACCTGTTAGTTAAATCCGACTCGACTCGTTTATAAGCAGGTTAAACGTGTCATGTCATAAACAGGTCAAAACTCATTTAGCTTAAACCACAACTAAAAAAGAATTATCACGAGCTGTGATCAATTGTCACAGTTCATCCAACGAGGTGGGGAGTCAGTCAAGTCACGATTATTCAAGCCTCTAAACCTTTCTGTGATGAGAAATTGCTCTTTGGTGATAGTCGAAAAATGAACCCATTCCTTAGTTGCTCAAAACATAAGTAAGTATGCAAGTAGAATGATGGAGTGGTATGCATGCATATTCAGTAGTTGTCGAAATATTACAAAATGATGTGGAGACCCATAATATGTCATGTCTAGTACCAAGAGGCCCATCTTTTCCTTTGGGGATGTCATGTCATCCACATGAGTGTACTGTGAATGGTGCTCACAGACTGTGACCCAAAATCACGAGTTGTGATCAATGATCATAGTTCATCTAACGAGGTGGGAAGTTAGTCAAGTCATGATTAAAATCCCCAAATAATAAGCTTAGTAGTTAAACACAGGTCATATAATACATAAATAAACACATGTCATATAACAAGTAAATAAACACAATTCACAGTCTGTAATTGTAATACACAAATAATATCCTACATAATTAAACATAGTTTACCTCCTGTGATTACAGTTTACAATATATTACATAATTAAACACAGTTCACATGTAATATAATTCCTAATGAACTACGTAATTATCTATCATATTATTACATTAAGTAACCGGTTGTAGAATCGACTCTGGATTGTCCAACGTCTCACTTTCGGTAGAATCTATGTGAATAACTAAAGGGTTCTCTCCAAAAGCAAACTTCAAGTCACCATCGTCATTAATAGGCATCCTAACTTTTATGCCATCTGGATTCAAACACATGTAATGCAGCAATAGACGATCCTTCTCTCTTTGTTGACTCTTTTTGGACAAAATCTTATCAATCAATTGCTGCCGCGTAATGTTTACATCGAAAACCTCAGCCCCGGGTGCAGTACCATTCCATTCTGCATCATAGATTAGAACAACTCTTACATAATTCATATGCAAAAATTAAATCAACCCGTAAGATAACAAGATATCATCTTCAGTTCATGAATCTGTGATCGCTATTCACAAACTGTGAATATAGCTCACACATGTGCACATTATCAGTTCACAGTCTGTGAACAGATAACACTGTGAACAATAATACAGTCCATCAGTTTATAGACCGTATTATTTTTTCACAGATTGTGAGTAAGGGTCACAGTCTGTGAATCTAGACACCGAATGAAAAACCATTGCAATAAATATTCCAATCAACATATAGAAATGATAAAAACAAATTTCAATAGCAGCAAGTCATCAAAAACTAATGTTTGAATATAACAGCAATGTTAGTATAACTCGTATAACAACAGTTGCAGCAGGACACTAGATGAATAACATATAAAATCACCAATAACAAAAGTTCAGCATCAACGTATAGAATCACTAATAGAGAATCACCAATAACAACATATAACAACAACTCATCAATAACAAAGTTGAGCAGCAACAACTCATCAAGACCAAATATTTCAATACAACAACAGCAACATCGCACAATTATGTATACTACAAATCCAAAATACATACAAATGATTACAATAAGCTTACCTTTGATATTATCACAACACAAACAACTCCACGACCTAGACCTAGCAGCATACTACAATGACAAAGACCTCAAGATTCATCACGCCTGAGCAGCGGAAGTAGTAGGATTCTCCAAATACCTCCACACCAATCAACAATTTCAGCAGCAGAATGCAAATTGACGACTTCAGCAGCAAATCCCTAAACACAAATCGCAATTGGAGAGGATTCCTCGATGAGGATGGAGAATTTTGTTTCGGAGGAGAAGAAGATGAAGACTTTTGCTAATAACAATGAAGAAGAAGATGGAAGATTGATTAGGTTGATATTGGAGAAGAAGAATGAGACAGTTGCAAGAAGAAGAAGATTGAATTTGTAAATATCGATCTGTTGAAACACAACAAAGCGGTCCAAACTCCCTAACTAGTTGAAGGGAAATTTTGGGATGTTTGATTTTCTTTTTTCTTAAGTAAATTAAAAATATTTTTTTATTATTTTTTATTGAAAATGGTAGTATGGGAAGTTAGGCCTATAGGATGAAAATAAACTTTTAAAAAGTTTAAATTTGTATAATTTTTAAAATGGATCACTAATTATACTTTAAACTTTTGATGGCCTATAAATTCAAATAACCAATCAATTTATAAAAAATAAATAAATAAATAAGCGTCACTTATTAAAAGTTTTAAAACGGCGTAGTATCACCTCTGTCTTATTAAAGAAAAAATGTCCACCCGTCGATGCATCAAAGTCGTACAAAATAGTCTAATAGCAGGCAGAGAGAAAGAAACCTGGAGATAAATTCTATTCATAAAACACGAAGCCTATAGATGTGTCACAAACACAGACACAACACAACCAGATGTTAAACAACCAAAATCACAACCCCTGTCCAAACAACACGCAAACACTCACATACAAACAACCGAAACCGAACACCAAACCTCCTCCACTCTATATAAACAAACAAACGCACGCCTCCATCTTCTCCCCACACCAAACATGAAGCTCGTATTCTCAACACTCCTAGCGCTCGCCATATCGACTATGCTCGTAATGTCAACCGACGCAGCGGTGTCATGCGGGACAGTGAATCAGAAAGCGATTCAGTGCGCGCAGTTCGCGACAGGGAAAGCCTCTACGCCATCTAGCGCGTGCTGTAGCGGACTTCGTCAGCTGGTCGGAGTGGCCAAGACTGTTAAGGACAGACAGGATACTTGTAACTGCTTGAAGTCCACTGGCAAGAGTATTGGTGCTCAAGATAGATACGTTTCCAAGCTTCCTTCTCTTTGCAAGATTAATCTTGGATATCCCATCTCCACTACCACCGACTGTTCCAGGATTCGTTGAGAGAGGAATAAGGTGATGTTCTGCTTGATGTTATATTTCGGACATCAGTATCTGCCTCTGATTATAAAAGAATGATATTGCAAAATGTGTATCTAGACTAGACTCTTAATGGAATAAGACTATTAATGTTACTATATCTCTCAACCTCTAAACTGTTGTTTTCTTGCCCGGTGGAAATGTCTATGCAACTCAGCTTTCAAATGGGTCGCGATATTTAGGTTTGAACTGGGTTGAAATTGATTTTTTTATTATTATTTTAAAAAATATATTAATTAATTTGTTTTCCATACAAATATTTTTACCCTTTTTAAGTAAATATATATAGAAAGATAGGAGGAGAGAGATTTTAAAATTACAGATGCATTCAAAAGACCAAATTACCTCACTTTTAATTAGAATTATATTAATTATATGTTAATAAAATAATTGAAATGTATTATAATAATATTTAATACTTTCAATATTATCTTTTATTATAATATTTTATAATTAAAATTTTTTATAATATTTTTTTTATTATTATAGTAAGTATATTATTTTTTTAGTATATTATTTTAATTAATAATTGATATAAAAATAGTAAATATTATTAGAATTATCACTTATTAATATTATTAATAAATAGTAAAATATTAAACTCATTGTGTTATCTATTTGAATGTAATAATGTAAAATATACCTGGCGAAAAATAAACAATAATTCTTTTAAGATATTCTTTTACCTCTTTTTATAATTGAATTCGCTAATAGTGTTATTATTAAACAACTAATTACCAAACATTATATCATCAATCCGCTAACTGCTAATAGTTAGTCAAATCGTTAATTAAATAACCGCTAACTGTTATTGAATCCACCAACCGCTACCTGCTAACAATTAATTGCCAAACAGATGCATAGACTAAACAACAGCCCAACCCGACAAAGCACACAATATTCATCGGTACATCTTAACAAATAAAATATAATATAATATATTATTATATTATATTATATTATATATACATATAGAAAAATATTATTGAAAAATTGACGAGATCTACTTAATCGTTGAAATGTTGTTATAAAAAATACAGTTAATAACGGTAAAAGTAAAATTCACAAAAATTGGATAAAACAATATTGGACCGGTTCATTGGTATAATGTCCTACCGGTTCAAATCAGTTCAAAACTCAAAAATTGGATAAAATAGTATTGAACCGGTCCTTTAGTACAACGTGGTACCGGCTCAAGTCAGTTTAAAGCGGTTTTTGAAAGATTATTTTGATGACAACAGAAGAGTTATCAGGATAATGGTAGTGTTTAAGGTAATTTAAAAAAGGTTTCTTAGTCCAAAAAAACAAACGTGGAAAACGATTTGAATTTCTTTTTGGAGATTGCACTTGTGAGTAAGGGTGACAAAATAGACTGGATTTACTAAAACTATCCATGTCCACGCAAATATGAATCTAATAAAATCCAATTAATTAATGATTCGGTCCAAAAAATGTCCAATCCATTTCAAATTCTTCTCTTTCAGGACAAAATCCAGTCCTTGTCCAGGTTTTGAAAAATCCTTAATAAATTTGATTCTCTTTTGTCATTTATTAAAGAGAAATTACGTCCAGAGATGGGTTCTCCACATCATCTGCTCAATTGGAGAACTCATCCAAACTCGTCCAATCAATGCGAGGCATGTGGCACAAAGTCATGTCAGTGAAAAATAAAAAAAATTTTCAATTTTGAAGCCGCCGTTCACTCTCTCTTCTTCTTCTTAGAACTTTCTCTTCGACGGTCTCTATCTCCAACAATAACTCTTATTTTGATGGCCGGTATTGGTTCCTCATTTTCTCTCATAAAAGTTGGCATTGGTTCTCGTGGAACTTCTTCTACGTCTCGCAAGTCGGTCCAAAATCCCCTTCTAACACCTACAATTTCTCTCCTCGTCAAGAGCCACACTGTATTTTTGTTATGTTCTTAATAGAAACTGGAATGTGAAAATTAGAAGGTACGAATTCTCCGTGATTTTTGCTTGAATACGTCTTTACTTATCGATAATGTTTGATGATTGTATGAGCTTAAATTTTCAACAGATGTGCTTGTTAGGAAATAGATTGATATCTACATTCGTCATTTTTGTGTGTGCTAGTGAAATTAGAAATTTTTGTTTCACTTTGTTGAGGAGACGTAGAAGAAGTTCCACGAAAAACAAAGACTTACCTTTAAGAGAGAAAATGAATCAATACCAGTCAACGAAAAAGAAAGTTTTGAGAAGAAGAAGAAAGAGCGGGAACAACAGCTTCAAAATTGATTTTTTTTTCACTAACGTAGTTTTGTGGATTGGACGGGTTCTCAACTGGGCAGATGACGTGGAGAACCCGTCCCGAGCATAATTTCTCTTTATTAAATGGATAATTAAGTATGTTTGGAAAGTGTGTGTTGTCATACCATTTGATTATCTTCTCTTTCTACATTTATTATTTTCTATTTTTTTTAATTTTTTATATCAATTATTAATATTACATATGATTAAAATTACTTATTTACTCTTTTAAATTTAAAAATTCCAAATCATCATTTCATATAATTTTGAAAATAAACTTTTATATTTTTTCAAATCAATTTTATTATGATGATTTATATTTTATTAAATATTTTAATTATTTACAAAAAAATGGAAAAATGTATAAATTTTCTACCGCGCTTTTTAAAACTATTGTTTCTTTTATAAATATTATTAATTATATTATTTTTAATTTTCTTTCTCTTTCATATAAAGTTAGATATGTTCACTTCTTAGTTTTTGATATAATTATTAAAATTAATTAAAATAAATATTTTATAATAAAAGTATTATTTTCTCTATAGATTGTTACATTTTCCTTGTAAATTTTTGTTTATAATTGATAATCACTTTTAATTGAAAATTTATTGTTAAGTATTTTTACATTTTAAATTTATCATTTTTAATTAAATACTTATTATTTCATTAAAAATACGTTATTTATTTATTTGTTGAGATTGTTTTTTCTCTTACAAGAAATTTAAAAAAAATTAAAATACATTAAAAAAAATTAATTATAAAGGAAGAAATTTTTTAAACATATTTCTATTAATCTGTTTTAAATATATGGAAAATAAATCATAATTTTGTGTATAATTAAAAATTATAACAAAAACATAAATATATATATATATATATAATTTATATTCCAAAATAAATTTAAAGGATCAAATAAGGTTTTATATAAGAATGCACTTTTATCCTTAAATTTGAAGGATAGGATCTTGTCCTTACCCATCAAAATAACTTAGGATAAGAATAGGATTTTTATCCTTAAATTTTGTTAGGAGCAGTGGATCCTTTCATCCAGCAACTTGAATTTTCCGTATTCTATAACACTTACTATAACACTTACTATGATTTAAAGGTGGTAATTTTGGACACGACACGACGGGTCAACACGACACGAACCCGTTTATTGCGGGTTTAGGTTGAGTCTAAATGGGTTGGGTCGACACGATATGAACCCGCCAACCCGTTTAAGTTTATTTTTTCTTATTTTTTTTATTATCTATAATATTATTTAGTTCTAATTAAATGTAATTTGATGTTAAATGGATCATAATTAGATGTAATAGTGTAATTTACAGAAAATTTTAATTGTAATTATATAATTTATAATATAAAACTACATTATTTTAAAAAATTATATTTAACTTTTTAAAATAAATGGGTTAAACGGGTCAACCGGTCAATCCGTAGGTTGACACGATCAACCCATTTATTAAATGGGTCGGGTTCGGATTGGGTCAACACGACACGCCAACCCGATTTGCCACCTCTACTATGATTCATATGGATTTCAATATACATGAAAATAAATTTATAAATAATTAAGTATTTAGGTAAATCAATTAATTTATCATTATTTAATATTTTAATTATAATATAATATTATTTATTGATTTATTAATAAGGATAAACAAATAAATTTATAAATAATTAAGTATTTAGGTAAATCAATTAATTTATCATTATTTAATATTTTAATTATAATATAATATTATTTATTGATTTATTAATAAGGATAAACTTAAAACGTAGTTAAGGATAATATTAGGATACAATTATGAATAATATGAAAATCCTAAAAAAAATTCTAAAATAATAATAATAATAATAATAATAATAATAATAATTAGAGGATAAAATAAAGACATGAACACTGATAAATTCATATCCTCAATTTCTTAAAATATGATTTTATTATATACATAAAATTTATTTTAATTTATTTTAGGACATGAATATGACTTTTATTCTTAAAAAAAAATAAAAAATTAAGGATCGAAGGACATAAGTAAGGAATTTTGCCAAACTTAATTCCATAAAAGCACACAACTGCAGCAACCCATTAGAAGAGAAGCAGCACATTTTTCCAACTTCAAAATATTCTCTCCCGAAAAATTGTTTTTAATTTATAACAGCACAGTCAAAATTTAGCATTTTCATTCTCAACTTTGAAAATAGAAATAACATGAGACAGCAGACTATTGACGTTAGCATATTGAATCACCTTAGCCTACCACATTCATGGCCAAAGTATAAATAGAGGTCATGGCTTTCCAAAGTTAGAGCTGGTTCTTTAGCCGTTGGTGCATATCCAGCCTTTCCTTATAACCGCTCATTATATATAATATCAATACAGATGTGTCAATGTACATACTAAACAATAATTTTAAAAAATAATAATAAAATAAAAATAAAAATAAATAAACAAATTTTTTTAGCAATACCATATCATAATATAATAATCCCTATTACCTCAAAGTTTAGATATCTGAACCACTCTTCCAAGCTTGCTTGAAGATAGCTTGAAGATCCTTCAAGTCACCACTAGGGTTAAGCAAATAAAATGCATCCAAAGGATCTATTCAAGGATAAATAGATTGTAGAAGTCTGCCATTAAATAATGTTTCAGGATAGAATATGAAACCCATTCATAGATTAGATTATACGAAAGTACAAATTTGCTCATCTTTTAAGGATATAATTTAAAGTTGTCACCAAAATTCTTATGAAACGGATGAAGATGAACATGATATTGATTTAATATGCAAAACATGTAAGTGAAATTTGTTCTTTAGTTCATGCACTTTCAACTCCATTGGACTCCATTTGTTCATTACTAAGGAAATCAAATTTCTTATTACTTTCTGAACTAACTAAATGAAGTCACGAAAAATTGGAAAGAATTTTAAACCTTCTGTACAAGGACTGGAACTTAGCGACCGAGCACAAAAGCTAGTTTGAGTAACGAAACTATTTCCTTCCATGATACATGGCACAGACCACAACAATTGTTTTTGGGAATAAAATAATTGAAGAAAATTAATAAAATCGAATATTACATATGTATATACTGTGCATATGAAGAATTGGAAAAGCGATGGTCATATCTATATAAGTGACCACAAAGGATAATTGTCTCATTGATTGTGAGAATGTCATAATAGAACCAATTTGATAAAGAACTCATTTGCACCGTGTTATGGATGGTTTTAGGTTATAGACGGATAACAAAGAGGTTGAGGTTCGTACTTTCATTGATTAGTCCACTATTATTTTGGTTCGTGTTAAGTTCTATTAAGATTTTCAAACTATCTTCTAGTATCAGCACAAATATAGGTGTGATAGACCGAGTAACAAAATACATAGATGAAAAAACGGTGTGATACAGCCCTTTAAACACTTTATACACCATATGGATTGAAATTCGTATCGAAGCAGCCGTATTTAAAGTCTTATTTTTTTTTACTAACATTTTAATTCCTAACACGATCTGTACTTAGCCTTATACCGTAAATGCTGACGTATACACGATCAAAAAATCGTATTTAGAAATAAATAAATAAATATAAAATAACTATTATTGAATTAATTTAGGAAAAATACGAAAGATAAACCTAACATTAGAAAAGGAGAATTTAAACAAATTATCAATAAAATTGGAAGTTGCGAAGCTGATGGTAGAAGTGATTGGAGGCTGTTAGAAAAAGTGTTCGGAGGAGTGGCTTAAGAGAAATCGTCGACAAATCAAAAATAAAGTTTATCAATACGGTTGATACGGTCCCGTGATATGTAAATCAATCGTCGTTCTATTAATGATTTTTAATGTTCCAAATTTGAATTATTTTCCATATCACGAGACCGTATCAACCGTATTGATACACCCATATCACTAATTGATTTACAGTCGTACCGTATGACATATCCGTATTTTGCATTATTGACAAAATAAACTGTTGGTCTTCTAAATTCTTAAAAAATACTTAGTCATTCTAAATAACAAAGAAAAATCGATTAAATCTATTTAAATTTAAGCTTTTATAACAGTGAAAAAGTACTTGGTTCCTTTCAAATGGTACCATCTCAAAGAAAACCAACGGGTGTAAAACAATGCAGCCCCTGTGATAAGTAAGATATCCCCTGACAATTGTTTCCCAATCAAATTAAGTAGGGAGTTCGGAGAAACTGACAAGCAAGTATACTTCAACGTGTTTCGGCTAATCAAGCAATGTATGCTTTGCATTAAATTTTCATGTGTTTCATGAATTAGATCCTGGGAAGCCACACATTTTCCTGGAAAGAAAAGAAATCGTCATTAAAGAGAAAAAAAACCAGTATGGTCCAGACAAAAGAGTAAAAAGGGGAATCATGAGGCAATTCATCAACAAATAATTTCACATGCTTGCGCCCATGAAATGTCAATCGGTTAAAAGCTCACTTTTCTTTCAATTTAATTAAATGCATATATGCATATATTTATGGAATAGTTTCTGCATAACTCTTCAAATGTGTAACTAGTACAATTTGGTAAGAGTCGTTCCCATTATTCATTAGTTGTACACAATATAGAGGCTTATTTAAAAACTCTTGGTAGATAATTTATTACACACTAAGATTCCTCCCATGTAAGGAGTTTTATTATATTATGAACTGGAACTAATCACTTGGGGATCAGCATAAGTTGGTGCATACAAACTAAAACCATAATTGGTATATAAGTGCCTAAGAATAATAAATATTACCATCATTAAAAATATCTTACTGATGCAAGAATTTGGTTACTTATTTTAGTAAATCTAAATGTTGGACTTGGGGCTTATATGGATTGGCCCAAGCCTCATATTGATGTGGGCTTGGGGCCATTGGGCCTGGGTGATTGGTCCACCCAACAAAGGCCCAGCCCAAGTCACTTACTTGTCCATTAAGTAATGGATAGTAAGATAATAATCTGATTAGAATTCAAGAGTTTGAATTCGAATGAGTCCTAGTTCAAGTGAACTAGCCAAGGACTACTATAAATAGAGTCCTCCTCTCATTCATTCAATCATCCCAAAATCTTCACATCTCAGAGCGTTCTCTGAAACGTGAATTGCAAACAGTGTTTGCAAAGTGAAACCTACTCCAAGGTTTCCAAGAGTTTAAGTTTTGAAGAGATTCCGCGTTCGTGTTTTAGAAGTGCAATTGGGGTTCTTAGCCGGTGAACTGAACGATATTTTCAGGAGATTTATCGTCGACCAATTGACAGTAATCTCTCTTTCCTTTTCCGCTTATTGTTTGTATGTTGATTGCGTAGTATGCATATAGGATCAACATTGGTATCAGAGCCTGTCTATATTACTGTTGTTGGTCGTAATAATTACGCTGTCGTTAATTTTTGCTTGAATGAAATATAAACTACGTGCTGAAAATAGTGTTTTGCATGTGATTTTCGTGACCTTGTTTGAGTTTTAATTTATTACACGAATTTTTCCAACATGCAAATTATAAATCATTGGATTCGTCTTCGAATAACAAATCCGTCGATATATAATATGAATTTTTTCGATGAGAAACGAAGGAGTTATGGCCTTCCGAAGTTTGGGGACAGATTCGAACGAATCAGACCCAAACAGCACTAATATTTTTCATGTTGAGCTACTTTGACCAGTCACAGCTTCGGAGAGTGCAGTTCACCGTCGACGACCAGAGCCCCGAAGACGACAACCGACGGCATGGCTGGAAAGAGGACGGCGAGAAGAGCAAACGGCCGCCGGCCCGACCGCCGTCGCACCACGGCAAGGCGGCGCGTGCACCTCACGCGCCAGGCGGGCGCGTGAGGCGCACAGGGGGCGGCCTGCTCCCAGTCAGCGTCCCAGTCAGCACTTTTTGCTGACTGGGCAAGCTGACACCTCGTGCCGCGTGGCGCACAAGTCAGCACTGACGTGGCCGCCTGCGTGGCAGCCACGTCAGCCCAAATGCTGACTGTGCGGATGACCCACCTGTGACACGCGGCGATGCCTCGGCATGCCACGTGTCACCGGCGCGTGCAGCACCCACCCGGCGCGTCGCCGGTCAATCGCCGACCTCCGGCGGCGCGTGACCGCCACGCGCCGCCGCCGGCGACCTGAAAATTTTTTTTTTTTCAAGAAAAAAAAAGTTATTTTTTTTTCCAAATTTTTTTTGTTTTTAATTTTATTTAAAACCTAACCTTTTTATGCCGTTTTTGAGTATTTTGAGCATGCAATTTCGTGGAAAATCTTTGAAAATATTATTTTCTATTTACTATGGCATTAATTTTTTTTTTTTTTTACTAATGCCATTTGCATGCTTATGGCATGTGCAATTTTTGTTTGCACAGGTTATGGTTCATAGATATGGTTATGTTGTGGACAACGACTTTTGGGTCCCCGCTGAGAGGGCTGCTCAGTATCCAAATAGGCACCTTGCACCGGCTCTCGTCTATATATTTCCTCCGAATCTTCCTCAAATGATGGTGCCACCTCCCTTTGAACCTGCTTACCCAGTCCAGCAGCAGCATCCGGCTGCTCCACCACCTCCACTTCCACATCAGCCGATGGGTTTTAGATGGGCACATCCTTTTCCCCATCCAAACCCCCCGGTGGGACATTATTTCGGTCCACCGCCTCCTCAGCATCCACCACCGGCCCCAATGTATCCTGAGCATCATCCGGTTGCTCAAGCTTTTGTTCCTCCTTCTCCTGAGCAACACCTAGTTGCTCAAGCTCATGCACCTCCACCGTTTCCGCATGTGCATGGAGCTTATGTGCCTGGAGAGAACATCAACTTCATGGATGACATACTTGCAGAGCAGCAAGCGGCTGCCGAAGCTGAGTTGCAACAGCAAAATGAGGCAGATGATGAGTTCGAAGATGAGCACGAACCTCTGGAAGATGAGCTCGCCTAATGGGCTGGTGAAGGAGAGATCCCCGAGTGGGTTGATGAAGAAGAGTACGAAGCCCAGAGGGCTGGAGAGGAGGAGGAGGTCGCCGAGTGGAATGGCGACGAAGAGATGGAAGTCGTCGATTTGGACGGCGACGAACCCGAGATACCTGACGAGGCTCAGGATGGCGATAGTGTGATTACTGAGCCCGAGTACACCCCTCTCACACCATCCGATTGGGACCCAGAGGACTATCCATAGACCATATATCTTTTTAAAGGATTATTCATGTTTTGTTTAGAACTGATTAGTATGCAGTTTTTATATATTATAGATATATTTTTTATAACATGAATCCTTTATGATTATTCCTTAGTTGCTGAATAATTTAGTGGATGTTCTAGGCTTGCATGCTTAGACTTGTTTGCACACTGCATGATTAACAAGTTGATGAAGTTTGAGGATAAGGATGGTGATTGGGTAGATTGCCTATCTTCTCCGATTCCCCCTCAGATTGATTCGATGAGTTTTTGATTGTTTTAGCTAGTGCATTTATATTACTATCGGATGATTATACTAGATTAAACATAGATGGTCTTATGTATCTCTTTGGTGCTTGTCAGTGATGGCCTCTGCTACTAAGTCTATTGTCGCTGAGCTGAACAAGGGTGACAAACTCAAATGGAGACAACTACGATATCTGGCATCGCAAAATCCAGTATATCCTCGAGGAGCAAGAAGCTCTCGAGACCCTTTCGAACACGATGGTCGAACCAGCACATGATTCCACTGCACAAGCAAGGCGTGATATGGACGCCTATTTGTCCTGGAAGCGCAAGAATAGCATTGTGCGCATCACCATATTGTCGAGCATAGCTGATGATTTGATGTGTGCTTTTGAAGATTACCACACTGCACAGGCTATGTGGGTAGCACCGAAGGACAAATATGGTGGGACTTTAACCACCAAGCTCCGACGGCTGACGATTAAGTTTGATACTTATCGCAAGCGCGGTGATCATACTATACGCCAACATCTTCGTGAGATGACTAACATGATCCGCGAGTTGAAATCAGCTGGTCATGTCCTAACGGACGAGCAACAAGTGCAGGCAGTGATAAGGTCCCTCCCAAACAGTTGGGAAAACATGAAGATAAACATGACACATAATGATAACATCAAAACGTTTGATGATATCTCCCGTCATGTGGAACTTGAGGACGAGCGCTTAGAGGCGGCAAAATCCTCTGGTCAGCTTTACATGGCTGATTCAAATGTGTGTAGGGGCAGTAATGCTAAGCGCAAGAGGGGTAATAAGGGCAGCAAGAAAGATAAGGATTCGAGGAATCCTGCTAAGCCCGGGACCAAAAACCCTCGAAAGAAGGCCAGGCGTGGAAAGGGGCAGAAAAGAGACATGGGAAAGATCAAATGTTACAATTGTAACAAGATGGGACACTTCGCTCGTGATTGTTCCGAGCCGAAAAAGGAGGTATCCTCTTCTGATCCCAATATGTCTAATGTTTTTGTTTCTAGCACCGTTTTGCTTGCCGAGTCTTATTCTATGTGGATTGTAGACTCAGGGGCAACCGACCATGTAGCTAGAGACAGAGGAGCGTTCGTAGAGTACCGACGCATACCGCGTGGTACTAGATGGATATATGTGGGGAACAACTCTCGAGTTGAAGTAAAAGGGATCGGAACTTGCAAACTAAGGATGCAAAGTGGCCACGTTTTACTACTACATGATGTCCTCTACGCTCCTGAGATTAGACGTAGTCTCGTTTCGGTCTCTGTTTTGATGACTTTTGGATATAAACTTGTATTTGAATCGAAAGTTTTGAGTTTGTATTATGACTCTGTTTTTATTGGTTCTGGACGAATGGCTGATGGATTTATTTATCTTTGCATTGATGATTATGTGAACCCTTCTTATGTCGATAGTGATACTAGTTTTACTCTTGTTGCATCTGGTGATATTGATATTTCCACTTGGCATGCTAGACTTGGTCATATAGGACAAGATAGAATGAACAGATTGGCAAAATAGGGGATTTTAGAATCTTATAATAAGATCGAGTTGCCAGTCTGTAATCATTGCCTAGCTGGGAAGGCCACTAGAAAACCTTTTGGAAAGGCAAATAGGGCCACTTTTCCTTTGGAGATAGTTCATTCAGACATATGTGGACCTATGAATGTTAGGGCTAGAAGTGGTGCATCATATTTCATTACCTTCACAGATGACTTCACTCGTTTCGGTATAGTCTATCTAATCTCCTATAAGTCTGAAGCTTTAGATTGCTTTGGAAAATTTTTGGCTGTGGTGGAGAATCAATTAGATAGGACTATTAAAGTGCTACGCACTGACCGAGGCCGAGAGTATCTATCTGACCAATTTAAGACGTTGTGTCAGGAGAAAGGTATAGTGAGACAGTTGACTATTCCCAGGAATCCTCAGCAAAAAGGAGTTGCCGAGAGGAGGAATAGAACACTGTTAGAAATGGTACGATCGATGATGGCACAAGCAAATCTTCCAATATCTTATTGGGGAGATGCACTTCTAACAGCGACCCACATATTGAACAAGGTTCCAACGAAATCAGTGACTACTACACCCTATGAGTTATGGACAGGTAGAAAACCTGACCTCTCCTATATGCGACCCTGGGGGTGCGCGTGTTATGTACATGATCTTTCTAGCCCATATGGGAAGTTAGGTGCGAGGGGTAAAAGATGTATCTTCATAAGATATCCCGAGCAATCCAAAGGATATGTACTAATAGGAGAAAATTCAGATGGTACCATTTCAAAATTAGAGTCACGTGATGTTGTATTCCTTGAGAATGAATTCCCCAAGAGGGGTGAAGTAGAAAGAGAGACTTCCTTCTTTGAACAAAACGAATCAGAGGACTTATTTCCTCCACAGATGGATATTGATCCTAGTGGGAGTGAACAAGTGCCTGAAGAATCAGCTCCACTGGTACATGACAGTGGGAGTACACAGATTCCTGATTCTTCGATGCCTGAGTCATCGAATCGAAGAAGTAGAAGAATCCCCATTCCCCGACGGCGTTACGAGATTGAAGGGGAAACGTTCATGATGGCTTCACACGATGGTGATGAACCAAAGAACGTAAAAGAAGCTCTCAATTCACCCGCCAAGGATCTATGGATGAAAGCCATGGATGAGGAAATGAACTCGATGAAAAGTAACCATGTCTGGGACTTGGTTGACTTACCGCCAGAACGTAGAGCCATCGGAAATAAATGGGTCCTTCGCGTTAAACGGAAGGCTGATGGTTCGATCGAGAGATACAAGGCAAGATTGGTGGCGAAAGGCTATACCCAACTTGAGGGCATAGATTATGAGGAGACGTTATCACCTGTGGTGAGATTCGCTTCTATTCGCCTAATCTTGGCCTTAGTCGAACATATGGACTTGGAATTGCATCAAATGGATGTCAAGACCGCTTTCCTCAATGGAGGACTGGAGGAAGAGATTTACATGGAACAGCCTGAGGGTTTTATAACTAAAGGCAAAGAAAAGAAAGTGTGTAAACTCTTGAGGTCCATTTACTGACTCAAACAATCCTCCAGGCAATGGTACCTGAGATTTCATGACTCGGTGTTGTCATATGGTTTCCAAATGACACAAGAAGACCATTCCGTTTATGTGAAGAAGTCCAGTGACGGTTTTGTGTTACTGTCATTATATGTGGACGACATTCTCTTGGCTTGCAACAACAAGGACATTCTATTGTCAACGAAGAACTGGTTGTCGACAACTTTTGAGATGAAGGACATGGGTGAGGCTGCCTATATATTAGGAGTCAAAATTTCAAGGGATCGAAGTAAGAGGCTATTGGCTTTATCGCAAGAGCTCTACATTCAAAAGATCCTTGAACGTTTCCATATGGCTAATTGCAAACTTATGGATACACCCATTGCAAAAGGGCAAACTTTGAGTCTTGAGATGTGCCCTAAAACTCCGCAAGAGCGTGAGAAGATGCAGAAAGTTCCATATGCAAATGCCATCGGCAGCCTAATGTATGCTATGTTGTGTACAAGGCCCGATATCTGCTATGCAGTAGGACTGGTAAGCAGGTATCAGTCTAATCCAGGACAAAAGCATTGGATTGCTGTGAAACGGATTCTAGCATATCTAAAAGGAACCTCGGATTATGCTCTATGTTACCAAGGTGGTGAAAGCCATCTAGTGGGTTACACTGATGCTGATTGGGGTGGCGACTTAGATGAGAGGAAGTCAACTTCCGGTTATACCTTCATTCTGAGTCATGGAGCTATCTCTTGGAGTAGCAAGAAGCAGACTTGCATAGCATTGTCCACTATGGAAGCAAAATTTGTAGCCTGCTCGGTGGATGTGCAGGAGGCTGTCTGGCTCAAAAGGTTCATAGATGACCTTAACCTAACTGAGAGTGAGCCAAAGCCAGTCACTGTATATTGTGATAGTCAGGCAGCTATTGCCTACACTAAGGACGCTAAGTATCACAGTAAGTCTAAGTATATAGAGACTAAGTATCACTTTGTCAGGGATATAGTGACAAAGAAGCATGTAACAGTTAGATATATATCTACACATGATATGGTAGCAGACCCATTTACTAAGGCTGTAACTAGAGATGTTTTTGTCAAGCATTCTAGGTCTTTGGGTCTACGTAGATTGTAATGTCTTGGATTGTTATGCCTATGTTTTAATGATAATTGTTTATCTTCATGTGTTTTCTAGTATATAGAGAGTTGATTCATCCGAGAGTATGTCGTCAGGTTTGAGAGACTTGCGCACTTGCACGCGCAGTTGCCTTGATTATCCGGTGATAATGCAAGATGAGATCTATACACTTATGTTCTAAATGGGAGTTTCGTGAACTAAGAGGTATACAATGATCGCCTTGACATGGTCGTCAAGATGAGATTCTCCAACATGGATTGAGAATCGCTCATGAGAACCACAATCATGAGACCTGACTAGCCGGACTAGACTTTTGAGTCATCACACTTAGGAAAGTGGGAGTGATCAAGTCTGAGGAATAGCTTTGTGCTATCGTCCGGACAATGAACTATCATAATAGACATACGCGCCTAATGTAGAGGTAAGGTTCATTGTCGCGCATGCTTTTATACCGTGCGAGCTATAAGTTGACCCTATGGGAGATAAGTTTGAGAACAGTCCCTACTCCTTATCGTGCAAAGTCCCATATTTATTTATCCTTAGTACAATCTCTTTTGTATCCGGAGTGTTGGGGTAATGACTGTGTCATTGGCGTGTCTTTCTATGGCTACGGTAAATTCGGCCTATGTGACATGACCGTGAAGTTGGTTACTTTCATCGACTTTTGGGACAAGAGCGAATTGGAAGACTCTGATTGTATTCACACTATTTAAATCACACGCTAGCAGACTGTGGTTCTTAGGAACACAGTTTTAATTAGAAGTACTTCGATGTTTTCAGAACATTGGTTCGTTTGGGACCGAACTTGTCTGAAGTGAATTCAAATCATGGTAGTCTGGGATATGAAGTGAATTTCGAGATTGTTCTTCTTTATTGAAGAAGCTGGTTCATTTGGTCACACCGGTTATTTGTCGTATAAAACCAATTTATTGAACGACGCGTGCTTTCTCTGTTTAAGCCTTGACGGTCCTTAGTGGGCTGTACCTCTATTGTGTGAGTGGGAGAATGTTGGACTTGGGGCTTATATGGATTGGCCCAAGCCTCATATTGATGTGGGCTTGGGGCCATTGGGCCTGGGTGATTGGTCCACCCAACAAAGGCCCAGCCCAAGTCACTTACTTGTCCATTAAGCAATGGATAGTAAGATAACAATCTGATTAGAATTCAAGAGTTTGAATTCGAATGAGTCCTAGTTCAAGTGAACTAGCCAAGGACTACTATAAATATAGTCCTCCTCTTATTCATTCAATCATCCCAAAATCTTCACATCTCAGAGCGTTCTCTGAAACGTGAATTGCAAACAGTGTTTGCAAAGTGAAATCTACTCCAAGGTTTCCAAGAGTTTAAGTTTTGAAGAGATTCCGCGTTCGTGTTCTAGAAGTGCAATTGGGGTTCTTAGCCGGTGAACTGAACGATATTTCCAGGAGATTTATCGTCGACCAATTGACAGTAATCTCTCTTTCCTTTTCCGCTTATTGTTTGTATGTTGATTGCGTAGTATGCATATAGGATCAACACTAAAGAAAATGAAAAATTTGACAAAATTCCAAAATTTCAACAGCCTGATAACGACCACCATTTGCAGAACATGGGTAGTTTTGGTCTACATAATAAGGACAAGCAACATAAGTCTATGGGTCTGGAATGATAATGGTAAGTAGGTATGTAAAATTGGACATCCTTAATGTTGTAAATGGAAGCAACAATGAATCGCAAAAACAAGAAACCAAAATCGAAGACACACAATTTACGTGGTTCCACCGGCGGCCACAAAGGCCACCAAGGTGTACGTCCACGGGAGAGGGGTCAGTGGCCCGGTTGCACTATCAAAATGGTTGTGTTACAGCGGTCAAGATCACACAGATCTCAGAGTTCACAAAGAGAGGTACAAAACTCTAATCGCCAGAGCGATCCAGAGAGAAGAAGAGAGAACAACGAAGAAGCTACAGTACCAGATAGTCAAACAAATAAACCATATATACTTAGGTTATGGGCTGGGTTAGGTCTCAATGTGCCTGGGCTTTAATTAATATGCCTGGGCCCATTGGCCTTAAACCAAACATAAACAGCCCATAAACCTGTACAAAAGAAGACTGCCAAGATATATAACAAACAAAATATGATACAAAGCATTACAATTCTTCCCCATTGAATCATATTTCAGTTCCTTAAAAAACAAGAAACAACTACTGAACACCATTTTTCCATTTCAGTGCCATCCAAGGCCTTTATCTTCATTGCCCGACGTCCAGCCATCGATCACAGCAGTCCAATATGTAGACTATCCCTGCAAAACATAAACTTTTTAACTTAAAGAACTTTAGTTCCCATATCAGTAGGGTTAGAATTAGTGGAGATCTTCCCCACAATAACAGTGCCATTAAGAACATGTAATCTAATAAAGTTGTATTTCACATCTATGTGTTTGGTTCTATCATGGTATATTGGGTTGCGACTGAGCTGGAAGGCTCCCTGGCTGTCTGTGAAGACATTTGCCTTACCTTCCAGCTGCTTCACCTCCTTTAATATACCCTGAACCCATATAGCTTCTCTTATACCTTCAGTCAGAGCTATATACTCTGATTCTGTAGTGGACAAAACAACATCGAATTGGAGTCTTGATCTCTAAGAAACACAATTCCCACAAACTGTAAACAGATAAGATGAAATGGACTTCTTGAATTTAATATCTTTAGCATAATCAGAATCACAAAGCCAAAAATGTTAACAGAGTCTGAATGTTTGCCATAAACCAGCCCCACATTTAAAGTTCCCTTCAAATATCTAAGCAATCCTTTCATTGCTTTCCAATGAGCCGTTTTTGGCTTTATCATAGCCCTACTAAGAACACTCACAGCATAAGCAATATCAGGTCTAGAGCATACCATGGCATACATAACACAACCAACAGCTTCAGCATATGGGACATTTTCCAGTATATTTTTCAGATTCATGGTTTCTAGTATCCAAACCATGACCAGCAGCAAGAGGAAGACTGGCAGGTTTGGCATCCAACATATTAAAATTTTTCAAAATCTTTTCAAGATACTGTTTTTGATCAATGCAAAGTTGGCACTTATTTCTGTTCCTGGTAATGTTCATACCAAGAATCTTAGAAGCATGCCCCAAATCCTTCATTTCAAACTCATAGTTCAAGCGTTGCTTTACAGATTTTAACAAATTCAAATCAGGTCCAAGCAACAGAATATCATCCACATACAACAGCAGAAAAACAATGGTATTATCATTGAAGTTGAAATACAAGCAGGCATCAAACATGCTTCTATGAAAACCGATGGAAGTAATGAATTTATGAAACCTTTCATTCCACTGCCGTGGAGACTGTTTTAAACCATAAAGAGATCTTTTTAGTAAACAAGCCTTATTTTCATTCCCTTTTTCACAAAAACCTTCAGGCTGTTCCATAAAAATTTCTCTATCTAAAAAACCATGTAGAAAAGCGGTTTTAACATCCATTTATTCAAGTTCCCAATCATAGAAAGCAGTTAAAGAAAGCATGATCCTAATAGTTATATAGCGAATAACAGGAGAAAATATTTCATCAAAATCAATTCCAGATTTCTGTGTAAAGCCTTTAGCTACAAGCCTAGCTTTATACCTATTAGGATCAGCAGAAGGGAGATTTTCTTTTATTCTAAACACCCATCTACAGGCAACCAATTTCTTATCTACTGGTTTTTCAACCGATTCCCATGTCTTATTTTTTAACAAGGATTTATGTTCTTCAAGCATAGCAGAAATCCACTTATCAGAATGCTTGCAATTTACAGCATCAGAATATGAGACAGGAACAAATTCATCACAACCATCAGCATTTAGAGCATAAATCACCAAGTTAGCATCTAAATACCTGGCAGGAGTTCTGATCACTCTCATCTGCCTATCTCTAGCAAGTGAATAATCACGCAAGTCATCATCATTAAACAATTGATCAACACCATAATCATCAGCATTATCACTGGTGTCAGGTTCACCAACAAAAGGATCATTTACAATAGGAGCACTGTCAGGCAAATCAGTTCCAGATTCAACAGGTGTATTAGAACTACCAGCATTACCAATATCAGCTTTATTAGAATAAGAATCAGATTCACAGTCAATACTATAATCAGACAATGCAAAACCAGGAGTGCAAGCTTCAGGATTATCAATATCAGAATCAAAACCGGGAAATTCTAATTCGTTAAATACCACATCCCTGCTAATAATAAATCTATAAGATGATCCATCTTTATAGACCAATTTAGCCCCTTTAGTACCAGAAACAAAACCCATAAAAAGACATTTTATAGATCTAGGTTCTAGCTTGCCAACAGATTGATGTGCATATGCCCCACATCCAAAGATTCTAATATGCTTAAATGCAGGCAGTTTTCCATAATACAGTTCATAAGGAGTTTTCCAATCAATAACAGCAGAAGGAGAACGATTTCGAACATACAAAGCAGTGTTTAATGCTTCCCCCCAAAAAAACTTAGGCAGTTTGGCCTTAAATAGCATGCTCCTCACTTTTTCAAGTAAGGTCCTATTTAGGCGTTCTGCTACCTCATTCTGCTAAGGAGTAAACCTCACAATTCTATTCCTTTTAATGCCATTATTAGTACAGAACATATCAAACAGTTCATTGCAAAACTCAAGCCCATTATCAGTTCTTAAGGATTTAACCTTGCAGCCAGTTTCAGATTCAACATGTAATTTCCACAATTTAAAGCGATCAAAAGCTTCATCTTTACTCTTAAGTAAGTAAAACCAAGCAAACTTAGAGTAATCATCAATTATGGATAGAAAATAAGTGCTTTTAGTAAATGTTTTGGTCTTTGTAAGACCCCACAGATCAGCATGTACATATTCAAGCACAATTTTAGCCCTAAAAGTAGATTTCACAAAAGGCACACGAGTTTGCTTACCAAGAATGCAATGCTCACAAAAATCAAGATTACAAACATCATCCTTTTCAATTAAACCCCTGTTCATAAGAGCCTTTAGACCATTCTCACCTAAATGGCCTAATCTATTATGCCATTTCATAATAATAGACTCATCAGATTTATTTTTAACAGCAAGAGCCTCAACAGTTATACCATCCAATTTGTAAAGATTACCAAATTTCATGCCTTTCATTATAATCCCTTTAGTGTTAGGATCAATAACACAAACAGATTGGTTTTTAAACATGCATTCAAAACCAAGAGCATCCAAAGCACTAACAGAGATCAAATTTCTCCTCAAGCCAGGCACATATTTCACATCATTCAACAATCTCACAGTTCCATCAAATTGTTTGATTGTAACAGAACCAACACCTTCAATCAAGCATTTATGGTTAGAATCCATCAAAACCACACCTTCTTGAATGAGATCCAATTTATGAAACTAGTTTTTATTAGGGGTCATGTGATGAGTGCAACCAGAATTAATCACCCAATCAGAATCAGCAATCTTATTCACAACTAATGCATCAGACATTTTAGCAATCACAGTTAATCCTTCACAAAAATACACATCATCATCAAAGACAGCAATCGAATGAGAGGAAACAGGTTTATCAACACCATTAGATTCATCCTTTTTCTTTTGAAAACAGT
The DNA here is from genome assembly GCA_031304145.1 of Cardiospermum halicacabum. Taxonomy (NCBI): domain Eukaryota; kingdom Viridiplantae; phylum Streptophyta; class Magnoliopsida; order Sapindales; family Sapindaceae; genus Cardiospermum; species Cardiospermum halicacabum. The sequence goes on from CM062397.1 coordinate 11,666,714, forward strand.
GTTTGACAAGATGGTTCTGCTTTCCACAGTAATAACATTTTCTGTCATTTCCTGCTTTGGCTTTCCCATTTTTCTTGCCTCTAGTCTTACTACCATTACTATTCTGAGACTGAGATTTCTTATTTCTGTTCCTGGAAGGTTTATGGTCACTGGAACCATGAGCCATTAACCCTTCAGGTTCAGTTTTAACCTTATCCTCAGAAGCAGTTCTAAAAGTTAAAGCATCAATTATCAACTTAGTAGTCAAAGCAGCACTATTAAATGAAATAAATTCCTTAACAACACTGTGACTATCAGGCAGAGCATGCAATAGAATCATAGCAAGATATTCATCAGACAATCTATCAGATTCTTTAGTACGACTATTAAAATCCTGCACCAACCTTTTAAAAACAACTAGATTCTCAGCAACCTTTTTCTTAGAATCAAATTTAAAGCCAAACAAACGATGCAGACTCAATAGCCTATTTTGAACATCCTTTTCAAGATAGTTTGACTCTAAAGCAGTCCATAAATCAGATGCAGTTTTAGAACCAGCAAGATTAGTCATGACATCACCAGAAAGATGCAGAAGGATCATATGATATGCTCTTTTATCTAGCCTTTTCTTTTCAGCATCAGATGCACCCTCAGGATATTCTTTGTCTACTGCCTCTTCTACCCCATGATAAACAAGAACAGACAACATTTTCTTTTGCCAAAGAACAAAATCCTGACTACTATCAAAGACCTCTATATTAATATGGTTAGAGCCAAGAGCCTTAGCCATATTAATCCTAAATGCAGATGTATGAATAATGTGACAGTATATGTAGCAATTCAATCACAGAGAATAAACAAGTCAAAATAACACTTAATCACAAACGAAAAGTATCACAAAAGGCAAACAATCATACAACAGATCACAAAGAACAGTATTAGTATCACTAAGCTAATATACAAACACAGATAAGATATCACAGTCACAAAGATTGTAAGACAAACACAAAATTCCAGTAAGCAATCACTAAAAGAGCAACAATAAGAATTAACAACAGTTTTATATCAAGATTAAATATTCAATTTATCAGATATGAAACAGTCAGAGACAATCACCAAGAATCACACAGTCATACAAGGAAACAGCAGATCAAAACCCTGAGGGCGTAAACCAAACCCCACTCAGGCAGCTATAGGATACAAAATACTCAAAAGACCTAAAAATCTAAGTGTAGAATGTGCCTAGCCGAATACCAAAGCCGCAATATCTTCTAGTATTCAAAATTTAGCTATTTCTGTACCTGTTTCCTTATTTTCTTGGTTTTATTAGTATTTTTTTTCTCTTCAATGATTTTGGTACTCAGATTCTTCTCTATCAGAAGGGATGGCCAGTCACCTGCAGACAAACAAGAAAACCAGAGTCAGTAACAAGAAACGATTGAAGAGCCAGAGTCAAGCCGAATCAGAGAGGTTAGGGTTTCAAGAAATAGAGCGATTCACTCTGATACCAATTGTTGTAAATGGAAGCAACAATGAATAGTAAAAGCAAGAAACCAAAATCGAAGACACACAGTTTACGTGGTTCCACCAGCGGCCACAAAGGCCACCAAGGTGTACGTCCATGGGAGAGGGCTCAGTGGCCCGGTTGCACTATCAAAATGGTGGTGTTACAGCGGTCAAGATCACACAGATCTCAGAGTTCACAAAGAGAGGTACAAAACCCTAATCGCCAGAGCGATCCAGAGAGAAGAGGAGAGAACAACGAAGAAGCTACAGTACCAGACAGTCAAACAAATAAACCATATATACTTAGGTTGTGGGCTGGGTTAGGTCTCAATATGCCTGGGCTTTAATTAATATGACTGGGCCCATTGGCCTTAAACCAAACATAAACAGTCCATAAACCTGTACAAAAGAAGACTGCTAAGATACATAACAAACAAAATATGATACAAAGCATTACACTTAACTTTAATGGGAGGGGGCCACAGACTTGGTAACAAGCCTGTGACAAAAAATTAAGGAACCAAAGGACTCCAAAAGTAGAAAAAAAATCCTTAATATGTATAGAGAAATGAGACTGTTTGATAGGGAAGAAATCTTGTAAGATTTATAATGGAGTGTCAAACTATGTAGGAAGCCAATTGATCAACTAGATTGATTTTAAAACAAGTTTATCTTTGAGAACTTTTAGGAAAATTAAATAAGATAAAAATATAGTAAGATGCCAAAAAGAAATTAGAAGAAGGAGAACTGCAAATTAAACATTTGGCAACTAAAATCACTCACCTGCAAAATACTCTAATTTCCAATTGTGCAGTTAAAATAAAATAAATAACTCCATGTCTGTCAAATTGCTATTTCAAAACAAGTGCACTTAATTGAAAAGGTGTATGATACTGCTACGAGGTTTTTTATTTTTTATTTGAAAAAAATTGGTGTTAAGTGACAAAATGTTATGTTTAGATGTAAAATTTTAAGCAGCGGATTACTCAGATTTTCGACTACTATCCACTTTTTACCTCTCAAAAGACAATCCAGATTACGCATTTAAGAGCTTCATTTGTTAGCACATCAAAAAAGTTCAAGCAACAGACAATATGCTCAATTAAAATACTAGTTTTTGACAGAAGTCAACGTAATGAATTCTTGATTATTGGACAACCAATAATATTATATCTCTTATGTCAATCTATGTTTTCATCGTTCTGGTGCCGTACTTAAATTATGGTAAGAGGAAAAATCCTACCGACCTATCATTTAGTTATGAACCATATCAATAATTCACACATATGCTTTATCGCGTCATATACTAAAATTGAAATTACTCTAAGGTTAGGTTTGGATCTGCTTCTTATTGTGAAAATAATCATTCACATTGATGAAATGTCAATCATATCTTTGTTTACATGAAAAATTTTACCTTCCTACATTATTTTCAAGGTTAAAGGAGGTAATAATGTGATTGACCTTTCATCACCACACAAGTAATTATTTTTACTATCACAATCAATCTCAAATGAATCATATTCGGTGCACATATCAACCATTCAAAAATGCTACAAATGAGAAAGAAAACATACCTATAGCATTTAGTATTCTCAGTGACAACCGTCAGTGCACAAACTCACATTTTAGACATACGAAATTGTCTACCAACGTAGATTCAGAAACTTCACCAGAAAGGCACCGCCAACACTTCATTTTATTGTAAATGCAATTGAGTCAGTATGACCGTTCTTGAATTATGATTATGCAATCTCAACACTACCTAGGTCAAATTAACTACGAGATATTTGACGTGCAATGTGTTAATCCTAATTAATCAATCAATTGTGCACTTAATTAACTATTAGAATAACATGAGCATTTAACCATGCTCATAGAGAATACATAAATATTAAACAATATAGCATGATAAAACAATTCTCACAACACAAATAATTAAATACGATTTAGCGAGGTTTGTTTAGCTCCTCATGGGCGTGGTGAACATCATTGGCTCAAAATAAATTGATCGTGCGAGAGAATAAAACTGCAAGTGTTTATTCAATTCTAGTAAAAAAAATTCAGAATGAGGATGAACCCTTTACAATCGTTTTCTACGCAAATAAATACGGCTTAGAAATGTCTAAAAACGGTCTCCTAATATCTCTAATAAAATCTTAATCGTTTAGATTTACAATTCAAATTTTGAGAAATTAAAATAAATTGAGTCTGATAAAGTTCCATTAACTTGGTCTTCTTTGACTAATCTTGGCAATTTCTGCTTCAAGTCCCCAAAAATCTTCATTATCCCAAATTGTCTCCAGGTTGTCAATAAATACAAAAATAGAGCAATTAGATAGCAGATATTTAATAGAGTCCCAAAATTATAAATAAAATAATATAGAAATGTTGTGCATTTCATACTCAATTACAGAATCAAAAAATAGTTTATTTGCACCTTCCCTTGCACATATGAGTAGTATAACCCCATATGTAAACAATTATCTTCTCGGCTAACAAACACTACAAGAAGGACTTTTAATAGCTAAAAATTGGCAGTTGGCCCAAATAAAACAGCTACAAAAAGTCATTTTTAGCAGCTTGGTCCAAAATTGTTAGTTGCTAAAAATTATTGGCAGCTGACATTTTAAAGGCCACCTACCAATAACTTTTAACAGCTGACGTAAAATAAGTCCGTTTTTTTTATTGGGCGGAAAAATTCCCGCCAATTTCAAAATTATTTTTCGCCGGTCTATTTAGTGTCGGCTGTTAATTATTTTTTGCAGCAGGCCTTTTAAGCTAGCTACCAAAAATATAATATATTTAGGGCAAGTTGCCCTAATTTTCTCTTGGGTTTCTCTTTTCATTCATTTCTTCTTCTTTTCTTATCTCTTCTTAAGGCTCCATTAAAAAAACTTGAAATTTTATTGTCGCTTGTATCAGCACAACCATTTGTCTCTCTACTACATGTGTGATTTTCATGGTTCAAATATCATAATTTTGAGATAATTTTTATTTACTCTTTTTTTTATTTAATTTTTGATTTTATAATTTTAAAGTTAGTTGATAAATTATTGTTGTTGATTTTTAATAATTTATTGATATGATCAAGTATTTGAAGTTATAGTGAGATTTCTTTTTATATTATATGCTATATCATTTGTTTAATTACTTAAGACATGTGTAGGTTGGAGCTTTTCAAGTGAGTTCCAAAAGAAAATGAAAGAGAGAGAAATGTCTTTGAAGTTAGGATTAAAGTTTTGTTTTTCTTTTGTTTTTAACGGAAGTTAAAATTAAAGTTAATTTTGTATATATGTGTGAAATTATATTATTAGTAAATATGTAAAATATTTATATAATAAATTTTATGATTTTAATTTGCATTATTATTGTATTTTCAATTATTGATTTATATAATTTTTATATATTTTATGATGGATATTTGTATTACTAAAACTATATTTTATTTTATCAATAATATTAATTATAAAATTAAATATTAATTTTTTATAAAAAAATTTAACATTGGCAGTTGTTATTAGGGGTGGGCATAAAACCCGGATCAGACCGAAAATTGCCGGTCCACGGTCCAAACGGTCCCGGTCCGGTCCAAAAAATTTGGACCGACTACTTTTTTTGGTCCGGTCCGGTCTCATGCCTCCACGGACAGGACCGGGACCGAATAATATTTTTTAAAATAATATATTTATTAAATAAATAATATACATTAAAAAATATAAATAAAATATTTAAAATAAAAATAATTATATATATTTAGATTATAAATTATAATATAGGTGAAACTTAATAATATAGTAAAATTTTTAATATTTAATTGTATTAATTTAAATTTATTAAATATAAAATTAATTGAAATGAATAAATATAATATTATAAATTAACACCATAAATATATTTAATTTGTATAATATGTGGTTTATATATATTTTTTTTAAATTATTATTTTAATTTTTTTTGAAAAAAAAATTGAAAAATCCACTAAAAAAACCCAACCCGATTGGACCGGACCGAGACCGATTGAGACCGGACCGATCGGTCCAATATTTTAGTCGGCCCGATCCGGTCCAAAACTTTTGGACCGACATATTAGTCGGTCCGGTCCGGGTCCGGCCAAACTCGGACCGGACCGAACCATGTCCAGCCCTAGCTGTTATTGTCAGCTACGAAAATTCAAGGGCAATTGGCACATGTCAATTGCCAATAATCAAACTTTCAACAGCTTTCCATACCACATCTATTTTTACAGTTGTTAATGCCAGCTGCCAATTACATTAACAGCTACGAAAAGCCTTATTTCTTTTAGTGAAAGGTTTAATATCCTGTTGTGAAAAAAGGGAGGAGCATAGGTTGCTGGAAAACTGCATAAAAGAAAAAAATAATAATAATAAAAACTATCAAGAAACTAAAAATGACAAACTAAAAATGACATGCATCATATTGCTAAAGTTAACTCATAACCAATACCTTACACAGTTCATTTTTGAACTTCGAAGAGTTTGTATACTCATTTAATGCTGCTCTTGAAAATGTAGGAACTAAATCTTCCCCATGGTACACCATCTCTCCAATCAACCACAAAGAGAGCAAATATGCTTAGAGTCCTAGGATGCTTTGTGTGTAGATTCTCACGTTCATTTGCATCTAATACCCTGAAGCCAATAAATGAATTCTTAGTAGGGGTGTGTATGGGACGGATTGGGACGAGAATTGATATGTTTCGGTCACGTCCTGAATTTTAATCGGGATCTAATTTTGTGTCATGTTTTCATTCCCGAATTTTATTATTTTGATTTTGTCACGTCTCAAAATTTTTAGGACGAGAACGGGATGGGTTTGGAAATTTCCGAAATTAAATATATAAAAATTTAGATAAAATAAATGTATTTTTTAAATAAATAAAATATTAAAAAAAACATGTAATTATCCAACTTATTAATCTAAGCAGTTTAATGTTTATATATAATATCATACTATATGTTTAGGATTGAAGAAAATTTATAGTTTTATGAAATTAGTTTATTATATGATATATTAATTTTTAAAATTTGGGATGGATTCGAAAATTTCCAATTACGAAAGAGTTGTCCCTGTCCCGACCCAAATAAAATTCGGAAATCAAATATTTGTCTCAGTCTTGTTCCGTTCCGATTGAAAATTGGGTCGGGACAATTTCCGTCCCAAATTTATGGGTCCGGTTAAAAAATCTGGGACGTCCGACCCATGCACACCCCTAAATCTCATAAACAGCTAAATTAGTACGCATAAACGATATGTTACCTGAACCAAGTTTCAGTTGTTTCAACTATGGGAAAAACTAGATTATAAACTTGCCTATCCATCATCTTCCAAAGATAGGTACATTCAACCGTTTTAATCACAATCTTTATTTTTGCAAACCGAGGGTTAGTACTCTTACTGAGAAAATCGGAAGTATTAACATTATTTGGGTATTAGCAGATTCGAACCCAAAACCTCCTCTTTTATCCATAGAGGTCTTAACCACCAAGCCATACATATTACTTGGAATTAGTAATATACTAATACAGATATAACATATTTTCCAGGAGCTAGGGGGCATGGCGCCTGCCAGCCCCCCCTTGGCTCCGTCCCTGTTAATGGCCATTTTACTATTTCTGCTGCTTATAAGCTATTTATTATCAGCTTCTTAATAATTATTCATTTTTCCTCGACGATCTTGCAAGTTGAAATCTTTAAAGGGTTGGAGATAGTACTAGATGAGATTGCAGATAGACGTGGAATTTGATGATTCCAATTTGTTAAGAAGTGAAGATCCTTTGGTGATGGACCGCATGGTGAGTGCCTATAAATAAATCGTTAGTATTCATTAAACAAAAATTATGTAGTCTCAGACAAGACACTGATCTGTCGGTTTTACTCTAAGATAGTGATCGATCGGTCTTACATGTTTTTTCCTAAACTTATAAATTGGTCAAACCTTTCCGCTTATAAGTCACGAGAATATGTGTTTCCTTTAGTTTCTTTTTTTCCTTATAAAGAGATATTTTATAATCTACAAATCCTAATTTTTTTTAAATGACTTATAAAGAGTTTTGAGTTGACCAACATATTTACCCATTAACCTCATTTAATTTTAATATTACTTAAATACCTTAAACATAATAATCCAATTTTCATAGTGAAAACTCCCCATTGAACGACTTCTTTTCTCTCTTCCCTTCATTCTTTCTTGGCTGGATTTTTTGTCTCATCAATTGCTTGCTCGTTTCTGGATTTCTCCCTAGATTATAATATAAAAATATTACTTATATTTACATACTCAATGAATAATTGAAATGATTATTTCAATTCTAAAAATACTTATATAAAAAATAATATTTATTTATATTAATATATTAAACAATTATTATAATAAATATTGTTATATAATATTTATCATAGATATCTTTAATGGTCATTTTACCATTTCTGCTGCTTATAAGCTATTTATTATCAATTTAGGTAAACACGTCAACTACTTATCAGCAGCTTATTAATCTGCTTAGGTAAACTAGTCACCAAATTATTTTAAACTAATATATATATATATATATATATATTTAAAAATTATTATTAACTAATCCAACAATAAATTATAATTACTATATATATTTTTAAAAATTAATCTATATAGTATATGTCAATTTTTAAATATTACCATATTTATCTACTTATAAAAGTAAAGGAGTATCAATTCTTAAAACATCAATTTATCAAATAGTAAAACTATAATACATCAAATTTTCAAATATGTATAATTAAAATTTTAAAATAATTATATCAATTTATCTAGGTATTTTTAAAATTTTATAATAGTGAAAATTATTTATAATAGACCATCTAAAGTTTGAATTTTATTTATAGACCCATTTTCAAATTCTTACAAAAATAAGTCTTCAGAAAATTTATTTTTCAGAAATAAACCGCGCTGACAAGTTTACCTTTTGTTTGAAATTTTAATTTCAATACTGACATACTAATATGACTTCACAAGTTCTTAAAATTATTCAGTCTATTTTACACCTACATCATAAATAAAATAACTACTAAATCACAAATTTAAATTTCATAGCAGAAATGTGTGATCGTGGATCACAAATATATGAAGTAAGCGATTTTTGAAAATCTTTAAATCGAGAGATAAAATTGGAAACACAGCCTACGGGGTGCAAACCAAACTTTATAAAACTTATATTTGAAATAATTTGAAATTTGACCTATAAATAAATTTCAAACTTTAAAAAGTATATATATAAATTTTAAAAAAAAAGCCATATTAATTTAAAATACATTAGCATTGAAAAATCAGAAAATCTGTAGGTAAACTGATCATCTCTAATGTCTTCTCCCAAAATTTATGAGATGTCTCAATGTTGTGTGCTTCTTTAGAAGGATTCACAGGATGACAACGTGGAGAAATGAACGCGCATACTGGCCTGCTTTTAAAATTTTGCAATACTTTGTAACTTGTGGATTGGTGGCTGAAAATAGGCGCTCCTTGAACATGTATGGACAGTAAACAATGCCCATTACAGATCCTGCTTAATAAATTTCACTGCTCCTATCGTGAAACCTAATCTCTATTATTGACATTAACAAACCCCAGCAAACTGCTTCCAACAACTTGTTAGGATTTTAACGAAAATTCGGGTATATTCCAGTATCCATAATTGGTTTGTAATTTGGAAATGACTCAAAAACTGTTTTGGAAGTATCATATTTGATTAGGAATGGTATTTCCTAAGGTGGATTCTAATTAGGAAATAGATCTTGGAGAATCCTAAATAGGAAAAGCTTTTCTTAATGGTTTAGGATTACTTTGTGACTAAGTAATCTAATGCTATAAATATGTTGCTTGTATCTATTATTAGATATCCTGGGAGAACAATGTAGATCTAGTTGGTTAGGTTTGGGAAATGCCCCATAGGGCCTGGGAACCATGGAGATCTTGAGTTCTAGGATCGAGTCCTGTTATCTTGTGAGAGTCATATGAGGAGAGCTTGTGTGTGAGACTGTAACCAATGTAATTGGATTAGGGAGTGAGAGAGGGGTATTCTGGTTGTAACTGTTGCTTTATTGTTACATAGTGAATTAGTCTCTCGTCGTCCTGACGGTCGTGGTTTTTTTCCCGTTTCCGATTTCCACGTAAAAACCTTGTGTCTTATTTTCTATCTCTATTTCTTGCCTTGTGTATGTTGTTTTACTTTGTGGTTACCAATACTCGTCTCCGCTGCAATGGATCACCGATTTGTTCAACAAGTGGTATCAGAGCTAGCCGTGTTTTCCCAACAACTGGTATCAAAGCCCTTAGTTTGTGAGCTAGCGTTGGTGTGATCCGTAAGTTTTGGTTTGGTCAAAGTAAACTTTTGTTTAGGTAAGATGAAAGTGAAAGGTTTTGAAGGATGGGTAAATCTCCTAGAGTCTCTAGAAGTTCTGGAAAAAAAATTGAATTTGGTTTCTCTGATCGAGTTTAGAGCTGGTTGCGTGAGAAAAAAAGTCAAAGCCAAAAGAAAAATCCGCAAGTGTTGTCAAGATTTGGTCTGCGTTGGTCGTAGAGATGAAAAAGTTTCGGCGGTAATTCTCGAGCGATGACGGTGGTGATTTACGACATGTATGATTGTTGTGATAAGTAACTTTGAGACTTTTGTGCTTCTCTGTTAACGCAAGTAAAGATCAAAACATGTGGTCAAAGATTCAAGTCTGGTCAAATAGTCAAAATAAAACTGAGGGTTTGATTAGAGGTGTTTTTGGAATCTTTATGGGCTGAGAATTTTGATCAGGTGGCTGGTGAACTCGAATAAGGAAGGACTGATGAGCGGTTCGGAAAAGGCTCCGACTGTACGCTGGGATATGAGTCCTTATGATATGTTTTGAATCACCAAGGTTGTCATGATAAAGGATGGAATAATTCTAGTGTGTCCACAATTGCACGGGCATCTGATTAGCATGAATGTGGGTGTGGTGGAAAGTATGTCGATGGCTGAGGAGTTTCCTGGAAGCTGATGAAGAAAACTGCACCATGGTTTATTCAGCAAGTGTTTTGACATGTGCGAGGAAAAAAAATCTTGGGTTGATGTTTTTAAGTGGTTTGTTTTAGGATGGATCTTACCTGAGTGGGTATATTTCATGGTAGGGTATGATGACTCTGGTTTGAATTGTGGTCGTCGGAAAAAGACAAAGGGAATTTTCGTCACTGGGTGGTTTGTTAGGATTTTGACAAAAATTCGGGTATATTCCAGTATCCATAATTGGTTTGTAATTTGGAAAAGACTCGAAGACTGTTTTGGAAGTATCATATTTGATTAGGAATGGTATTTCCTAAGGTGGATTCTAATTAGGAAATAGATCTTGGAGAATCCTAAATAGAAAAAGCTTTTCTTAATGGTTTAGGATTACTTTGTGACTAAGTAATCTAATGCTATAAATATGGTGCTTGTATCTATTATTAGATATCCTGAGAGAACAATGTAGATCTAGTTGGTTAGGTTTGGGAGATGCCCCATGGGGTCTGGGAACCATGGAGATCTTGAGTTCTAGAATCGAGTCATGTTAACCTGTGAGAGCCATATTGAGAGAGCTTATGTGTGAGACTGTAACCAATGTAATTGGATTAGGGAGTGAAAGAGGGGTATTCTGGTTGTAACTGTTGCTTTATTGTTATATAGAGAATTAGTCTCTCGTCGTCCTGACGATCATAGTCTCTCGTCGTCCTGACGGCCGTGGTTTTTTCTCGTTTGGGTTTCCACGTAAAAACCTTGTGTCTTATTTTCTATCTCTATTTCTTGCCTAGTGTATGTTGTTTTACTTTTTTGTTACCAATACTCGTCTCCGCTGCAATGGATCACCGATTTGTTCAACAAGTGGTATCAGAGCTAGCCGTATTTTCCCAATACAATTATCTCTCTACCAACTAGCAAAATCGCATTTTATATTAACCCAACCTTGCTTCAACAAGACTTAATTTGTCAATCCTATGTTCTGCACAAAATAATGTACTTCCTATTGGTAAAGTTCAGCAAGGCATTATTTTTCCTGACTAAAACACATTTACTTCAGTTATATAGAAAATATCATATATATTTTTTTCCATTGAAAATTTTAAAGCAGTTATTATAGACCTACCCATTACTCACATAAAGATCCATACACATATAAGTGTCACATATTCCATATAAAGAGGAAACTAAAAGGCACAAAGATATAAAAAAAATATTTGTGGAGAAGAAGCATGTATATTCTATTTCATTCATACGGCTTATGTACACCTTTAATAATAATAACAATTACAACTTTGAGTAGTTGAGCAAAATCAGCTATGAATGTATGGGCTGAAATATGGCTCTCAAATTTGATGTACTTACTCATGAAATTGCAACCATGCTCAAATAGTAGTAGTCAAGTAGATAATGGACAAGTTTATTTGATTTACTTTTTATCAACCGGTTTAATATAAGATGAGTACGGGGCTTGCATCAGGTTTTAAGCCACCTTATGATTTGATGGACTCGTAATTGTCTCCAAGTCCATAACATTCGTCTTCGTCATACTGCTTTCTCCAAATTCTCTAACAAAGGAGACTTACAACATAGCATAGCATGTGAGACGTGGAGACATCCTTAAAAATAATCGGGCGTTGACTGGAACCTCTTTTGGGCTTTAAGGGTCAATTTGGGCCCTGAGCCCTGTCGTATTTGGTAGATTAGCGGATGGGCCTTATACCCACTACAACCATATCACTGCTTAACTACTTTCACTGTGACTGAATTTATTACAAAAATGATTTTACACGATCGAGTTAGATTTGAAACAAGTCAAATGACTTTTCATGCAAGTATTACAAACTCACAAACCTTTAACAATCATTATTTTTACCAATACATATAAACAAAAATTTGGATAGTCTCACAAGATAATGAACCAATAGGTCCGCCGATTACCACAAATAGATTATACTATCGACTCTTCAAAGAATTGCAGGTGATCATTAGAACAACTAAAACAGTGGAATTCCTTATTTCTTCTGCCACTAAAACGTGAAAATGGAAATGCAATTTTCAAGCTCTTGAATTGACTGAGCAAGTAAAAAATTGACATGAGCTTGATAATCAAAAAGAGTCTCCAGACTACCAGGGGATTTCCTTGCCATCCCAAGCAAAGAACTTACCATTGTCTTGGCTTTTCGCATTGTTTATAATACCTAAAAGCTTTTGCACTGAGAACTCTTTAGTGAAAAGCTTGCCTTCTGGAACATTTCTCTGGAATGGACTCGACAAATCAGTATCCACAGTGCCTGGATGCAACAGAATGCATAAAACTTGATCCTTCTTTCGACCAAACTCCACGGACACAGTTTTTGTTACTGCAGGCCAGGGTTAACCAAATTACTGTCAAATTATAGTAACTTGCAGGACATGAACTTCAGTAAGATGTTTTGTTTATGACTGTTATGTTTAAATGAACTTTCAAACACTCCCCATTGCAAACAGTTTTTTCTAACCCAGAACTCAAGACCATAGAATTTACATTGATTAAGCGCAGCTTTTGATGCTCGATAAGAGTGCCAGCCTCCAAGTCGATTATCTCCAATCGATCCTACTCTAGCACTCATATTGGCTACAACCGCAACATCCCTTTCAGTTCCAGTACCTCCTCCAGCTTTAAGAAGAGGCCACATGTGCTGATAACAAAAGCCACAAACAACAGTTATTCATTTAGAACTTCAATTCTAGAAACAAATAATACTGTAATGAGTCCATAATTCAATAAGTGAGTTCAAAATTATAAATAATTGAGAAAAAGTCGATTGCCCTTCACTTGCATATAATGAATGATCTAACAAGAATGGTATTATCAGGGAATTGCAAAACAACTTCAGCTGCTAGGATTTAAGATGCAAATAATAATATCTATATGTTTTGTATTGTTTTATTTTTCCTAGTTCCCTAAAGAACACAATGAATTAAGTTTTGGAAACTTGTATTATCATACCTTTATCACTAGAATAGGACCAACAGCATTAACCTCATAAGCAAGCATCAAGGATGATTTCTCTACTTTGGTCAAAGTAGTTTCTGTACTGCAGATAAAAAAAATAATGCATCCAGCATTATATCAATAGTGCTTGTTATACTCAACCTATAAAATTTTCTCTTAAAATACAACAGGGTATATAATAAAAATGAAAAAATAAAAAAAAATAAAAAAAACAAATATATGTTTTGACTACTCGTATATCTGTACCTGGTTGCAATACATTCGGTATCGAAAGAATGCCAGATGCATTGATGAGAAGGTTTAAAGAGCCATATTTTTCACGAATAGATGTTGCAGATGCCTGAAATATAATGTCCAATAAGTTGATAAAAAAATGAACTCTATCTAATCCAAAAATGAACTTCTTGTCCATAATCTGGCTTCTAAGGAGACATTGGAGGTCCTAAAGGACAGGTTTTCCATTTCCAGTTGTATTTAAATTTCATCAAATTTTCCTTTTATTCCCACATTAAGCTGATATAAAGAGTTTTTAACATAAAGAAGAAAAACAAATAACTATTTTAAAGCTTGATTGTCAACAATTTGTTACAATTCAACAAAGAGAATTATTGAGATTCCATTAAATTTGGAGGGTTGAATATAAGAACCTGTATGGTACTTTCAAGGGTGAGATCCAGCTGAAAGATGTCAAGTCGTTCAGCAAACCTCTTTTTCAAATCAAGGAGTCCTGTTGCCCCATCAGGATTCCGGCAGGTGGCAATAACATGCCCTGTATCGTTTTTCTCAAGCAGTTGCTTAACCTAAATAACAAAAAATAACAACTCAAAAGCATTCTTGTACACAGTTTTACTTACAAAATTGAATTCGACAACATGAATATGATTGCAAATCACATCAGTTTAACCATAACAACATGAATAAAAGCATCGCAATGAATGAAGACATCTCACAAGCTGCAAGCATTTCCTAGATGAGAGAATCTAATATCTACCATAGTAATTGATTAAAAGCAAGATCATGTAATTGAATATATGAATTGAAGAGCAGGACTCACGAATTCAAGACCGATTCCTCTGGAAGCTCCTTGCACCATCGAAACCCCTCCATGAGGATGAGATTTGAGAGAAGCAGAAGTGGTAAAAGCAGCTCTCGTTAAATGAATTGAGAGAAGAGAACGTTGGATCCTAAACAGAAGCTGCATATTAGTTTTGATTATAGGAGATGGATTTTGGAGCCTTAAAACTTATTCATTTGGTTTATCTACCCTTCCGGCCCATTAAATGTAATCATCCATCCACATTTTCATCCACTGCATTAACAAGCCAAAATTAAATAAATAAATAAATAAATTATTTCTCCGCAAACTTCAATATTAAAAAAAAAACAAAAGTGATAAATACCGTAGCTAAATTGATTAATACCGCAATTATTTTTCAATTATACCCTTAACATAATTAAAAATATTAAAAAATATATTATAATTAAAAGAAAACCCTTTACTTCATTCTCAACTGTTTTATTTTCATTATCTCACCTCATTTTTTTTTTCAATTATATAATCATGAAATACATAATAAAAATAAATTTGATTTGAATTGGATTGAACAACAACATTTCCGATTCCAATGATGGTTTGCTCTCACTTGACATGTTTTCTTCTCTACTAAACCCACAATAGGCTCCAAATTTTGTTTCTGGACTAGTGTCTTCTTGCATATCTCTCTTACTTTCACAATAAATAGCACTTCTCGATTCTCCCATTAGCTTAGCTATTGCTGCTCTAACGATTATATTTGAAATCAGTCAATATTTGTACACTTGTAATGTGGGTCCAAAATTTCCATATGCCATTAACATTCTGTCATTCCCTGCAGCTAATTCTCCTCCATCCAACATATGCGGTTATCGCGATGACCATCATTGAAGTAGTGTATTCATCAATATTGGTTTCAAGAATTGGAGAAGCAATTCTGATAGATTACACCATTATCAATATATTGATCAGAGGGTTGAGTCTAATGAGCCTAATTTGGACTATGCAAGTGATCAATGATAGAGTACAAGTCACCGTTTCAAGACGCAAATATCATGATTTTGCTGCTAATATACATTACGATAATAGTTCACCTTATAGCTAAAGTGAACAACTTGATGGGGAGTACGAGCATTGGTCCTATACTCGTGCCATTATTTTTTGGCTGTTTAGCGTGATGATATTAGAAGATATGGGAATATGTGGGGGTTCGTTTATGTAGGGATTCATGACAAACGTATCTGTTGAAACTTGCTAGAGCAGGTATGGTGACAAACATTACCAATTTGTTTTGTTTCTATTTTGGGACTTAGGGGCTGCAGTTGGGGTATTTGTGGCTGGAGGTTGGACTCTTGTTGTCCATAATACCTACGTATTAGAACTATTCTTCAAGGGCTACTTTGATAGGAAATCAAATAATGGGGTAAAATTGGAATAATAATGCGGTATTAATAAATTTAATGTGGTATTTAACAATCCCCTAAAAAAATATATGCACAGCAGTTTCCCGGTATTACATACCAGGAAATAGACAAAATTGAAGTTTCGTTTTTCAGTGTGTAATACCGGGAACTAAAAAATTATTTCCTGGTAATACACACCAGGAAACAAACATGAATTTTGTCTGTTTTCTGGTGTGAAATACCGGGAAACAAAAAATCATTTCCTAATATTACACACCAGGAAACAGGCAAAAAGCAAAGTCAGTTTCCTGGTGTGTAATACCAGAAAATGATTTTTTTCTTACTAGTATTACACACCGGGAAGCTGACAAAATTTTGCCTGCTTCTCGGTAATACATACCAGGAAGCTCATTTTTTGTAAAAAAATTTTTAAAAAGTTTATTTTTGTAATTCTTTTATAAAAAAGTTTAAAAGTGAACAAATTTTAGGATTGGTCAAAACTAAAATAAAAAAGTTGATAAAATCTAATTTTGCGAATTTTGATATATTTGTATTATCATGGAGGTGAGATTATAAGTGGTTTAATGATATTCAGAATTGTAAAATTAAAAATTAATTTAGAAATATTGGAAAATTAGACTTAGCTTGTGTTGTGCATACTTGTGGAGTTAATGTCCATTTAAATTTTTTATCTGTGTTTTCAATTTTTAAAATCTAAATTTAAATAATTTGTCTCCAAATTGTTCAAATATATTTTTTTATTGAAAGGTTGAATTCATTTTCTCATACCAATTTATGTGAAGGTCTTTCATAAGTGTGTTTTTTTTATGTATAAATAAATTATTTAAAAAAAATATCAATATTGTAGTGGTCACCTAAAGCTGAACGGACCGCACACAAAGTCCGCATGCCACTCGATCCAAGGAGGCCTCCGGTCCAAACTAAACTGAAATAGGCCTCCAGGCCCAAACCAATTTGACATAGATCATACGGTCCAAAACCAACCATATAGATCTCTAACCCGTTTATTAAGGAAAATATATGTAATTATATTGTAATTATCTCTTGCCATATTTAGATGATTAGCTTTACATGTATATAGCTAGTTGTTAGCCTTTGATTTAGGAACTGACAAGATTTTTAATGTGTATATATACGTGGTCTTCCCACACAAGAAATACATTCCTTTATCACAAAATTCTTTCTTCACTTTATTTTAGATGGTATCAGAGCACTGATCTTGGTGTTCTGCATAAAGCCTTCTTCTTAATTCTACCTATCATCTTACGTTGATCATCATCAGCCATTGTCGACAACACTCTTAATTCTGGGAAAACTGGCGATATGTCAAAGATCTCCACCACGGATCCATCGCACCCATATTACCTATATCACTCTGAGCAACCGGGTCATATGATTGTTCCTGTCAAGTTGAATGGTCTCAACTATTCATTCTAGAGCAAATTAATGACTCATGTCCTGACAGCAAAAAGAAAAATTGGTTTCATAGACGGATCCTTCAAAAAGCCATCGCCGACATCAACAGATTTTGGGCCATGGAATCAGTGCAACAGCATGATCCTTTCATGGCTTACACATTCTGTTGAACTCGATATTGCCTCCGGAATTGTTCATGCAGAAACGGCTCAACAAGTGTGGGAGGATTTGAGAGACCAATACTCTCAAAGGAACGCGCCAACTATCTTCCAGATCCAGAAATCGATAGCGACGATGTCTCAAGATACCATGACTATACCTGTTTATTACAACAAAATTAAGACCCTGTGGGAAGAATTGGACACTTACCGAACTTCTCCAACATGTGACCAAGCCGATGCACATATTCTTCAACGAGAAGAAGATAAATTAATGCAATTTTTTATGGGACTTAATGAGTCTTACAAGGCTGTCCGATCTAATATTCTAATGATGGTTCCCTTGCCCAATGTTCGCCATGCCTATTCACTACTTGTACAGGAAGAAACTCAACGACTAGTTTCCTCTGAACCAGTTGAAAACTTTTCCATAACAGCTACTATACAGGGTCATTCGAAGCCTCCAAAAGATAAGATCTGTGAACACTGCCATCGTTCAGGACACTCGATCGACGAATGCAGAACACTCAAGTATCACTGCAAATTTTGTGACAAAAGGGGTCACACAGAGGACCGATACCGGCTCAAGAATGGTGGCCAGAATTCTCGTTCTTCGTCAAATCGCAATAATAAAAATGGTAGATCCAATGCTCCTGCAGCACATGCAACTGATTCCTCCTCCACAACCGGCGCAGAAAATTCCCAATTTTTGCAAAATTTCTCTGTCGAACAATTACAACAATTGGAACAGACACTATCTGCAATAGATTAGAATCGCGCATCTTCTGGTAATGGTGATGTATTTGCAAATACAACAGGTCAGTTCTCTATGCCCCATGTTTACTCTTATTCATCCGTTGCCAGACCGTGGATCCTTGACAGTGGAGCAACGGATCATATAGCATCTGATATAGCACTCCTCTCAAACACTACTCTACCTTCATCACCACTTGTTAATTTACCCACCGGTGCAACTGCAAACATCACCCACTATTGCACTGTTTTATTTAACACACACCTTACTTTAAATCACGTACTTTGTGTACCATCGTTCAATCTGAATCTTATGTCTATCAGTAAATTAACCTCAGCCCTTAAATGTTGTGTAATGTTCTTTCCTGATTTCTGTCTTGTGCAGGACTTAGCTATGGGGAGGATGATTGGCTCGGGTAAACAACACGGAGGTCTCTACTATATGATGCCTTCCAATCCCTCTGCCATTCATATCTCTCAACCTTCACAACTTTGGCATCAAAGACTTGGTCACCCTTCTCCAGCTCGCCTCAAATCTGTCCTTCACTCTATAAATATTAATATCGATGCTCATGTACTCAATTCTTGCACTATCTGCCTATGGCAAAACAGACACGTCTTCCTTTTCCTCTTAGTTCCATTACAACTAAGTTCCCTTTTGATTTATTGCACTGCGATGTTTGGGATCCACAGAAGGTTCCGACATATTCGGGAGCTAGATACTTTCTAAGCATAGTAGATGATTACAGTCGGTGTACCTGGCTCTTTCTCATGAACAATAAATCTGAAGCATCTTCCTTACTTGAGCGATTTGTGCAATTTGTTGACACACAATTTCATACTATTGTTAAAACAATTCGGGCAGATAATGGTGTAGAGTTTTCCCTATTAAAAATTTTCTCCATACTCGTGGCATTGAATTTCAAGATTTATGTATCTACACCCCCCCAGCAAAACGGGGTTGTTGAGCGCAAACACAGACACATACTTAATGTTGCACGCTCACTACTATTCCAGTCTCATGTCCCGCTTCGCTTCTGGGGTGAGTGTGTCCTTACGGCTGCATATATCATAAACCGCCTTCCATCTCCCTTGCTTTCTAACAAATCACCATTTCAAGTTTTGTACCAAAAACCTCCCTCACTTATACACCTTCGCGTATTTGGGTGTCAATGTTATGCCACTAATGTTCAACCTAAGCAAAAATTTGATGTAAGGGCGGATAGATGTGTCTTCATGGGGTATCCTCACGGTCAAAAGGGTTACAAGTTATATAGTCTCACCTCCAACAAATTCATTGTTAGTAGAGATATGGTGTTCTATGAATCTGTCTTTCCTTTCTCTTCTTCCCATATACCTGAAACACCGGCTCCTCCTGCTACCTTTCAGCCTTCTATCGATATGGACACATCTGTTCTGTCATCATCAACCTTACCTGCTCCTCATACTCCTATTCCGCTGCATCATTCTGGAAATCCAGACTCTCATTTGTCTTCTCCCAACTCATCCTCAGAACTTTCATCACCAAATCTAATTTCTCCATCTGTAGAAGAAAATCACCATACAGTTTCACCTCAATCAGATACTGAACATCCTCTAATCGAATCTTCTTCACTTGTCCCATCACCCACGCCCGAACCAGAGTTACGTCGTTCCTCCCGAACCACACAACCTCCATCTTGGCACCGATTATGATATGTCTACACAAGCCAATCATTCAACCAGTGGCTCAAGTCTACGCCCCGGTACAAGGTATCCTTTATCATCTTATATATCATTTTCCCCTTTTTCATCATCTCACCGCTCTTTTCTAGCATCTGTGTCTACCCATACAGAACCTACTACATATGAACACGCTGCCTCTGATCCACACTGACAATGGGCGATGTAGGATGAACTTGCGGCCCTTGAACGAAACAAAACTTGGTCCATGGTACCTTTTCCTCCAGGGTATAAGGCGATTGCTTGTCGATGGGTATACAAAATTAAATATAATTCTGACGGCTCAATTGAGCGCTACGAAGCACGATTGGTTGCTAAAGGTTTTACGCAGGTGGAATGTATTGATTATAAGGAGACATTTTCTCCCACTGCCAAACTTACCACTCTTCGTTGTTTATTGACAGATGCAGCTGCTAGAAATTAGTATACTTATCAGCTTGATGTTCACAACGCTTTTCTTCATGGGGAATTACATGAAGAAGTGTACATGTCTCCTCCTCCCGGATTACGTCGACAGGGGGAGAACACTGTTTGTCGACTTCACAAATCCCTTTATGGGTTAAAACAGGCCAGCCGCAATTGGTTTTCTACATTTACTAATGTTGTTCGACAAGCAGGTTATGATCAATCTCGAGCAGATTATTCTCTTTTCACTAAAGTCAGAGGTACATCATTTACAGCTATTCTCATATATGTTGATGATATTTTATTGACTGGGAATGATATAGTCAAAATCAAAAGACTCAAAGAATTTTTGCTTAAGCACTTTCACATTAAAGACCTTGGTGATCTCAAATACTTTCTGGGCATTGAATTTTCACGTTCTAGCAGTGGTATATCTATGTCTCAAAGAAAGTATGCTCTCGATATCTTGCAAGATTCAGGACTCACAGGTTCAGAGCCCGAGAAGTTCCCAATGGAATAAAATTTAAAGCTCACACTCACAGATGGTGAGCCGTTACATGATCCTACTAAGTATCGTAGGTTGGTTGGCCGGTTGATTTACTTGACTATAACGCGACCAGACATTGTTTATTCTGTCCGAGTCTTAAGCCAATTTATGAATTCGCCATGCAAATCTCACTGGCACGCGGCGATGAGAGTTCTTAGGTACATTAAAGGGACTCCCGACCAAGGCCTTCTGCTCCCATCGAACAACAATCTACAGTTACGGGCCTTTTGCGATTCTGATTGGGGTGGATGTCGCATTACTAGGCGATCAGTATCTAGTTTTTGCATATTTCTGGGTACTTCACTTGTCTCTTGGAAATAAAAAAAAAAACAAATGTTTCCCGGTCATCAGCTGAAGCGGAATACAGGGCAATGGCAAATACATGTTTGGAGTTAACATGGTTGAGGTATATTCTCCGAGACTTGAGGGTGACACAGGATGGACCTTCATCATTATATTCTGACAATCAAGCTGCATTACACATAGCAGCGAATCATGTTTTTCACGAGCGTACCAAGCATATTGAGATCGACTGTCACATTGTTCGTGAAAGGCTACAAGCTGGATTGATCAAGCCTTCATATGTTCTTACACAATTATAGTTGGCAGATATTTTCACCAAAGCCTTAGGGAAAGATCAATTCAAAGGACTACGCAACAAGTTGGGAGTTTTCAATCCCTACTCTCCTACTTGAGGGGGACTATTAAGGAAAATATATGTAATTATATTGTTATTATCTCTTGCCATATTCAGATGATTAGTTTTACATGTATATAGCTAGTCGTTAGCCTTTGATTTAGGAACTGACAAGATTTGTAATGTGTATATATACGTGGTCTTCCCACACAAGAAATACATTCCTTCATCACAAAATTCTTTCTTCACTTTATTTTAGACCGTCAATGATCCAAAGCCCACCACGACCTAAATGTCCACATAGCTAGGCGCTTCAACCAAGCTGACCTGGTATTCATGATATCCCTGATTCCGCAAAGAATTAGGGTGCGAGAATTTTGAGATCTTCCCAGCAACCTCCCAACAGCTTTGTTCGCGAAACCTATATATCCCTTCAAGAGACTTAGAAGGGATCGCACTCTCACTATCTAAAGACTACTAAAAAGCAACCTTCTAAAGATGATATCACTCCGGTGACTTTAAGTGACTCCGGTCACTAGTTAGCTTACGACCAATTCACCAACATTCAGGTTTGAGGTATTTATACTTGTTATTTTCCATCGCTTACTTTGCTCATTGAGCTGCCTACTAACTTGAGCGTCAGAGTGCCAACGGCAACTACCACACCGATGTCCCCTTCGGCTTTCAGACGTCTCTATTTATTGATTGCATGACCAATGACGAACGGCTCCTAAGACTTTATCCTGAACCAATTTGGATACCTCTAGTTGAACCCGGGCTGTAGATCATTATGTCTACAGTTTAGCGTCCACCGTGGGCCCGCCGCTTGATCCAAACAATCATAAAACCATATTGTTCTAAGATTGAAAAAATGGTGCATATTGAAACCATAATGTCCATGAAACCTGTCCCCGCTGAGCAATTTCTCAACTTGTAGGAGTGTACCTGGAAGAGGAAAATGCATAAACCAGAGCTGAGAACGTCATGTTGGTGGGACAGCTCTATGATACCATAAAAAATTCGATGATGCAGACAACAAGGACATCAAAGTGAAAGGCAGACGGGATGAAAATGAGGAAGATGGGCAAAGCGAGGTCTGAGAGTCCCGTTGTCACGAGTTTCAAGATCAAATGTGGGAAGAATTTCAGGAATTCAAAAAGACTATGACCAATGAAGCTGAAAAATTCAAAGCTCTAGTCTGCACAATCTCTGGTGTGGTGGTACCATTCGAACCGCAAGTCATATCCGCTTAACTTAAAAGGATATGGAAAGGATATGGATACTAAAAAAATAGTGGATAAGGATATGGATACCAACATATCCGCCCATATCCTGCTCATTGCTATCTCTAACCATCGTCAAGTTTTTAGCAACTACCCTTAAATTTGTCTCCTATATTGAAATGGAAATAATATGACCGAAGCCAAAAATCAAGCTAGGCTCATAATAGGATCCGAAAACCGAATCTATAGCACTAATTGATTCCTTTATGGACCAGATGACTATATTTGAATCTTAATAATAGGCTCGAAGGCGGTGGTGACGTCTCACCTAATACAAGTCGTCACTCAATTTAATATGATTGGTTTCCTTAACCAAGGTTCACATACATAATAGATATTAAGATATATTTTGATTTCCCCAAATGACATGCCACTCAATCACTATACTGGCTAAAATAAGGGAAATTCATTTCAGTAATGTGATTCAACACAATTTAGTTCATTAGTCTTCTTTTACACAATTTAGTTCATTAGTCATCAACAACTTAATCTTGAGATTTCAAACAACTCATTCATTCATATCCTCATAAATTTACACAACTATAGCAATATAATCCACATTAATAAAATTTACCAATCAAATTTATGGTTACCAATTTTCATATTACAAGGCAAAATTGTAGAGTTTTATATCACCAGCTTCAATTATCATATAACATTAATAGTGAGCTTGGATTTAAGCCAATTTAATGCACTAATAATCAAAACACACACCATACAATACTATGGACCTTAAAACAAAATTTCTAATCTTACTTCTTACAAAACCAAGCTAGCTAGCCTCCTCAGATGAATTTCTGCTATTACCCAAGTCATCTAACCATAAACCAATACAATCAATAACCATTCATACAACTAAAAATATCCTAATCATGTCTCTACACTAGGTTTTGGATTTTAATGCTAATTAGAGACTAGACATAACATCAAATACAATCTAGAAGCATAGTCATAACACCGCTAACTTTCTTAACATTCCCTAATTAAATTTGAATAAAAGAATAACCCAAAATCTTCAAAGTGGGATGTAGAAACCTTACCAAGAGTTGGAATAGGTAAGAAGAGGCTCAACAATATCTCTAAGGTACTAATCGGAGTTTAGAGTTAAGCAAATAGGGTGAGTCTTGCTGGAGTGAGTGCCTTGAGTGGGAGTGAAGGTTACAGTGGGTGTGTTTTATGTGTTTGAGAGGTAGAGAATCTGAGAGGGTCTTTGTGGAATTCTATTTGGGTGAGTTAAGTGTGTTGTAGGGAATGGGAGTGATGATATGGTTGGGGTGTTCTTGAGATGGTAGGATGGGCTTGTGTATAGCACTGAGCTAAATTATTTTCTGAGTTTATAACTTGACTCATCAAACTCTTAATTTTAATTTTCGCTCCTTTCAGTTCCAAAATTCTATCTTTAATTTTGAAATGATTTACACTCACATAGTCATACATTTAATTTTTTTTTAAAAATCCAATAAATTTTCAAAAAACCATTTTTACCAAAAAAATGTCACTTTGCGGTTAAGAACTTTATTTACGAAAAATATTTTTGAAAACACTTTGATTAAACCAATTTGTCCATATGGTTCCATTTATTCGTCTCTAATTACTATCCTACCCTAAAGTGAATTTTTAATTGATTCATACTTGTAATTTCAAAAATTCGGACTTCGACCAAAAAGTCAAAATTGACAAAAAAGGCCAAAAATTCTAAACCCATTTTTAAGATATTACAGTAACATATGCTATTCATAGATAAAAAAATAAAAATAAAAAAAAAAAGTTTATATTATTTGGTTAATTGTAATATTTTACTAGAAACCAATTATAATTAGTGGTTCACACACAATCATCAGGAATGAGGCAGCTCCTAGACTGTCGAACTAAGGTTTCCGATTATAATCCTTTTAAAATAATGTATTAGGCATGTGGCCAATTAACTATCTATTGGATCACACGATTAGACCGTAAGTGAACGAATTAGGGTAACTGATAAAAGACCCACATTTTATTAATTGATGTCACTATGTAATATAACTATAAGGTCAATAGAATATTAAATTTTTCTTAAAATCTAATATCTTGTTGTGTGGTTCACTTCAAGATTAAAAACCCTATTTGACAGTGTAGCAGCTATTCCATTCCTGATGATCTTCTGTGGCATAATGAAAGGTGTTCATTTCATTCAAACAGCGACTAGGATTAGAAACATCCATAAACAAATAATCGTAAGATGGTACAGAGAGAAAGACAAAATACTACACATTGAGTGTTTAAAAATTTTGAAAAAAAAAAACATCCAGATTGTTTTTGTTATTATTATTTTTCTATTTGATGGGCAAAATAGATATTATCTTGAGCTTAACATAAAAACTTCTAAATTAATATTTATTTTTATAAAATTTACCCAAATGGGTTGGTCCAATTCATGAAAATTTCACTCGAATTAAAATCACACCCAACCCAACAAAACCAAGATAATGTAATAAACATAGAAAATGTGCTAATTGTTTGTTCTCACTGCACCTAAAAAAGTGTTTCTTGTATTAGTAAGAGAAAGAGACAAGTTGGATGACAGAACCCATAATAGATGGCCTAAATTAGTGAGTTATAAAGGCCTAAATAAACGGGCTCAAAATCCGAAAGGCCTAAATTATTGATTTAAAAAAGAAGGATCATGACACTATGACCACGGTTCGTTATCCTGTACGTATATTTTGATGAATTTGCAATCCACTGAGAATAGGGGATTGGATAAATGCATGATCACTAAAATTAAGGAATAAAGATAATCTATAACTTGGTTGGTTGGTTCTCATTTGAAGTAAAGTTAATTTATGTCACATGCAAAGCCACCACGTGCCACACAATCCAAAGACCTCATTAATTACTCACTTAATCACACTGCATGAGCCTCCCTCCTTCGCCTTCTCTACGGGATATTGAAGTACCATCCTTATAAATTTGTAATTATTTTCCATTTACTTCTAATTTAAAATATATATTTTTTCAATAAATAAAAAGCCGGCTTAGAGTAGTGTGTTTAAATGTAAATAAAATATAGTACTGTTGATGATGAAAATAAATACAGGTAAAGTAAGGTGACTGAGTGACGATGAGATTCAGACAGAGAGACAATTGAACAGGAACGGCATTGCAAAATTAAATAAGAGCCGTCCACGTAGATGGATATCAACGGTCCATCATCATCATGACGTCAGATCCATCGGACAGCTGTCTCTCCTCTCTCTCTCTCGCCTACACGCTTTTTTTCCAATTTTTCAAATTTAATTTAATTTAATTTATTTTAAATCTTCATAATTTATATATATATATATATATATATATATATAATTGGGAAGGTTAGGGTCACATGGCAACTGGGGCATTGGATGAATAATATGTTGAGGACAAAAGCTGTGAAGGTAATGATCAGAGAATCCCAGTTTTATTTCTCAGACTCCAGATCATGCACCAACGTGGGGCAAGTCTTGTCTCTCTTAATTAAAATTAAACAATGGAATGGACCACCCAAATATCCCAGTTGTGATCTAATTCGAAAGAGACAAATATGAAATCTATATTATATGAAGACAACTAAGACCAAGTTGGTGAGACTTTTTTAATTAAATCATATATTCTTAGCTCATCATAATTCAATCATCATGTGGGGAATTTATTACGCCGGACTTCAAATATATAATATAAGACAAAACGAGATCTAGATCATGAATGAATGTGTGATATAGATAGAGGAGGAGAGAGGAGTCAATTTAAATTCGAAAAATAATATGGATGGATAAGGGGTTTATTCTCATTGTTATTTTCTTTGATTATGAGTTTAACGTGTATAAATAAGAATTTATGTTAGAGTTTTTGATATCGGTTTGTAAGTCAAGCTATCATCCTTTCCAAATAAATTTTAAATTTTTTAAAATATACATTATCACTAAGTAACTACTTAATGCAACACGCATTTTGTTTTGAAATAGCTTAGATTCATAAGCTTCCATTCCTTAACAAAATGTGGATTTGGGTAAGACCTCTCCTAATTCGTTATGTACGTGTGTAACTCAGACTTAAAATAGATTATAAATTTTTAATTCCACATTAATTTATTTAATAGGCAATCTATTTGATAATATTAACTCGTATAAATAATTTAAGTTTATTAATTTATTCATTTATTAATTTATTTAACTCTTTTATTAGTTCTTTTCCTTTTAATTTGTTTATATGGTAGTCTATTTAATTTAATGTCAACTATAGAAAAAAAAATTACCATTTAAGGATAGAACCTTGGAGTCATAGTAGGTTCTCTAAGTAAAGTTTCCTATAAACTACCTTCTACCTTGAAAATGGATATAAAAGTGAATATGATACCATCCAAAAGAAAAGTTAAATTTCTTTTAAAAAATAAATAATAATAATAATAATAATAATAGAAGAGAGGATTAAATATTCGAACGTCATACTTTGTTGTGGAAGAATGCTTATCCTTATATAGGCATAAGTCCCCTGATCGAATGGTAAGTGTTGGGAATATACGGTTAAAGATAAAGTATCTCTTCTAACTATTTGATACGATCTCATTTTCCTATTTTGAAATATCTTTCTTGTTGATCAAGTTCGAGTTCGCACCAATATGCCCTACTAGGAGAACATTAGGGCTCATAAACCATATTCTTTTGACTATAGGTTTATAAGGTAATTTCAAGTCTAAAAGTTTTCCCCACTTCTATGTTATAGAGACGAATAAGTTAGGAGTATCATGTTCATTTGGCCAAAAATCAACGGCTTCTAACAGTAAAGAGTAGGTAACATCTGCTTACATTTTATAATCACAAATAAAAGTTATGAGATATTAAAGGTATCTCAGCTTCTAATTTAGGGATGACACTAGCATTAGTAGAATCCAGTATATGCCAATATCCTATCTATACTAGGTTATTTAATTAAAAGAGTCATACACCTCACTTTTAAATCTTGATCACTTGATCTACTCATTTGATCTCTTCTTGATAAATTTTTATTCCACATATAACTTCCCATTGAGATTGTAACACTATAGCTAGTTAAACAGCAACCATAAGTTTGAGCAGAGACACATGAAATACTAGGTGAATTTGGGCTCTTTCTGGCAGCTTTATCTAATATGCAACATGCACTATCCATTTACTACTTGAAATGGTCGAAAATATCGATGATTCAATTTTTTTATTCATACTCTGAGACACTTTTGGTAGCATATATGGAGATAATTTGAACCAAACCTAACGAATAATTACCTATTCCACATCTTTTGTTTTCTTGTCAATTTTCAATTTTGTAATGAGTCATTGTGTAATAAATGCTACTTGATTTTGGTGAAGTATATATCCCTTTTCTTTAAAATCCTACCAACATACTTAATTTGCAAAAACATTGCTCAAATCTCATAGTAGTAAGACTGTGCAAAAAACTCGAGCCCAAAAATCCGAACCGAACCCGTTAGATTTTGAGGGGTCCGGGTCGGTTTAGGGTTAAAGAAAGGGTTGGGGTTAGGCTGGCTTGTGGAAAAAAGTCGCTACTTTTTAAAAACACGAACTGAACTTGACCTGACCTTGGACCGACCCGTGACCCGAAAATTTTGAAAATAATGAGTTTTAATTCACTGAAAGAAGAGAGGTGCATCTTTTGCATTCCATTCGTTTGAAACCAAAACTGTGAAGAGAAAACCCTAATACGCCTCCCTCTACCTATCTCCTCCTCCGCACTCTCTTTACCATTGTTGAGAGACAATCGCCAACATTCTTTCGGCCATACCACCGTCATTCTGTCATTTGCTTATATCTCACTATTGAAAGGTTAGTTTTCAATTATCTGATTTCTTTCTTTGTTTTCAAATTTCTTCTTATTATTTATTTTGTTATTTTTAGGTTTTATTTTGTTGATTTCTTCTTATTTGAGAACTTGTATTGTTATTGCAAATATAGGAGTCATGAGTTGTCCTTCGAAAGATGAGATTGGTTTATCTCCAATGAGTTATTGTAACTTGGAAACAAATACACCACTCAATGATTCAGCTTAACTTGGGTTGGATGAGCAAGATCACGTTGGAATTCCTCCACTCCCACCAACTAGAGCCACAAGGTCAATTGTGTGGAATCACTTCATAAAGTTAACAGACAGTGACAGTACAACAAAAGGTAAGTGCAAACATTATGAGAAAGTTTATAAGTATGATTCTAAGTTAGTATGAACCAAAAATTTAAAAAATCACATTCCAAAGTGTGAATTGATTCCTAAGGAAAATGGTGATAAACAAAGTCTGTTATCTTTACAGCCTAGTGGCGAAAGTCAAGTAGGTACACTTAGTGCTTAGAGTTATGATGAAAAAATGATTGAGGAGACTCTTGCATTAATGGTTATTATTGATGAATTACCATTTAAATTTGTTAAGGGGATATGTTTCAAGAACTTTATTACTGTTATTTGTCCAAAATTTAAGATTCCATCTAAGTTTATAGTTACTAGAGATTGCTATCAATTATACTTAGATGAAAAATAGAAGTTAAAAAATATGTTTAGAAAAAGTGGGCTACATGTTTGTTTGTCAACAGATACGTGCACCTCATATCAGCAAATAAATTATATGTCTCACGGTTCACTATATAGATAATGAATGGAAATTGATTACGATAATAATTAATTTTAGTCATATTTAAGTCACAAATGAGATTTAATTGGTAGGTCACTTGAGAATTGTTTGCTTGAGTGGGGTTTGACTAAAGCTTTTACTATTACAATTGATAATTCCTATTCAAATGATGATGTTGTTGGTTATTTAAGAGAGAAACTTGTGAATTGGCGAGAAGTTTATTGTGGAGGGAAATACTTGCATGTCCGTTGTATGACGCGTATTGTGAACTTAATTGTCACCAAGGGACTAGAAGATTTGGACCTTTCGGTGGAGAGGGTGAGGGGTGTTATTAAATGTATTAGAAGCTCGCCAGTAATACTCCATAAATTTAAGGTATGTTATGTTATGGAGAAGATTGAAAGTCAAAAGTCTCTATGTTTAGATATTCCTACACGATGAAATTCAACCTATTTAATGCTTTCCAAAACATAGAAATTTCAGAAAGCATTTGATAGGTATGATTCACTTTAACCAACTTACAGAATTGATATTGGCAAGGATAAATTTGGTAAGGATAAGATTCTAACTCCTAAGGATTGGGATGTTTGTAGGAAACTTGCTAATATATTGAAGACATTTTATAACCTTACTATGCGCATCACAAGTTCAAATTATGTGACTTCTAATATGGTTTTTTTGTGAGATAAGTGAGATGTTATTTGAGCTTAAAAAGATGGCAAGAAAGCAATGAAACTGGTGTTAAATAAATAGGTCAAAGAATGCAAGATAAATTTGACAAGTACTTGGGGAATGTGCAAAAGATGAACCATCTCATAGCCATAGTTCTTATCCACGGGATAATTTTGAATACATAAAACACACATTTCAACTAATACATGGTACTGAGGAGGGCACCAAGTTAATCTTAAGTGTGAGAGATTTACTTTTTGAGTTATTTGAAGAATATCGAGTTAGATATCAAAAGAAAGTGTCACGTGACCTCTCTCGATATACTAGGGTGGCGATCCTCATTCTCATGGTTGTATTTTAAGTGAAAAGAGAAACTTCACATACAAACGACAAAAGCTTAGTGTTCGTGATTATGGTACTATAAAATCTAAGTTAGAAGTATATCTTTCTGAATTCATTCAAGAAGATTTGGGGGACTTTCAAGTCCTTAAATGGTGGGAAATGAGTTCAACTCAATTTCAAATCTTACCAAGAATAGCTATGTATTGGCTTTGGGAATTGCTTTTTATTTAGCATTTGTTTAACTTAACTATTTGTAGATTGGCGGAAGAAAAATCCTATGACTGATGAAGAAGAACTGGAACTACTTAAAGCTTTTGAGGAAGGTAATTTCAGTTTAACAAATAATTATACCTATCAATTTTCTTGTGAGTTGGTATGTTGTCTACTGTGCAGTGGTGTGTTTAAAAGGCACAAATAATGTGGTTTTGTTTAATATGCACTCGTATGATTTACAAGCAATTAACAGTAGATGTGTAGTGTGTATGTTATCACTGTGCAGTGGTGTGGATTTGAGTGATGATGTTTGTTGGTGTTTTTTATTGATAAATGATGTTATTGATCTATGCTGAATGAGTTTAATTTTAGTTGTTGAGGTTTGATTATTTAGTCAATGGTTAGTGTGTATGTGGACTGTGCTTTGATTGATTTGTGTGTGAAATTGTCATTTGTCGAGGATTCCATGAAAGTGTTTGATTAAATGCCTGTGAGATATAGTGTAGGTGTTAATGTAGTTTTGTTGGGATAATGTGAGGGTAGATGTTTGGGGAAGTGATTGAATTGGTTAACTTGATGGCTTGACTTGGTTGATGTTGGGGGGACTAGGTTTGGACTGGACTTGATTAGGTAAAAAATACAATTCTATGGCAGGTTTAATTCCAATATTGTTACGTTCCTTCTGCTCTAACCTGTTTTCTTTAAGTTTCATGGTTTTTAAGAAAATCAGTTATGTTATTTGGTTTGATAAATGAGGCTGTATGATCTTCTAGAAGCTTACTCTTGTTGACAAACACCCTAAAATTAATCCAATAAAAATAATTCAACTTTTAATCTGATTTTTGTTTAGTTTGTTCAATTAATATTTTTCACCTGATTTATTCTTTTGGAGTTAGGTTAAAAATCAAGTGCAAATAAACGCCTGCCAGTTGTCCACTTTCTAAAACAGAGGAGAAGCACAACTTACATGTGAATATGTGTAACATGCATGATTATTATTCCATTATTGTCCTGTTATTAATTTATTCATTTAAAATAACTTGTATATGTGTAACATGCATGATTATTATTCCATTATTGTCCTGTTATTAATTTATTCATTTAAAATAACTTGTTTGCCTTATTTTCCTACGTGCTGAAGAAGAAAACAAATTCCATTTTTAATAAATTATTATGTTCGTTTGATCTTGTGGTTTATTTTGCGTACTACATGTACCTTATTGGCATAATAAATTCACATATGCCTCTAAGTTAATCTTTTTTTCCTATATGGTCTTTTATTCTAACAAAATATATCAGCATAAGGTTTTATATTTAATAATATATCTTTGGTTGGTAAATAGAAGGTTTAAGAATTAACCATAATGCTTAATAAACCTGACATTTTTGTCTGTTTTTTACGTAGTTTGATTTGAAAGACATTTTTACATTTTTTTATATATTAATTTTATATCAGCTTTTACATTTTCATATAAGTTTGCCATCAATTAGAACAAAATCAACTTCTACATCAAATCTATGTGATTTATCTCTTGATTGGGCAAGGTATTGTTGATTATTTATCTCATACACGATGAATAATATGATTTATCTAATACATTTCTGTTTGTTTAATAATGAAAGGCATGCTTTTCTTAGTTCGTGGTGTTGGCTCACTTGATGGCTCTACAATCTCATTCAGATAATAAGCTTCGTTTTGTTCTATTCAAGGAGGATTTTAGGGACGTGTAGTGATTAGAGGTTTAGACCACCATGAATGGAGTGGAGTTTGTGAAATATGCTAATTTAGTTGTATCTGTGAGATTAAATTTGGCTCCAAATGATTTGATATTTTGGAATATGTTGTGTTCAATTATTGGAACGATTCAGTTTCATTTTCATCTAGTGTGAGATTTCTAGTATTTTGCTCTATTCACAGGATTGTTATTGGTTAAACAACAGCTAACATTTTGTAACTTATAGGTCTGTCGGGTCAACCTTGACCCAACCTTGGACCGACCAACTAGACCCGAGATTAACCTAAACTATAATCGGGTTCGGTCCGGTCCAAATATATTCTACTATTCGACTTTTGAGCTTTTTGGGTCGGTCTGGATTTGGTCCAAACCCGACCCATGCTCAGCCCTACATAGTAAGGGTGCTTTTTTTCGTAGAGAAATTTGAATGTGGTGGTTCTAACAAGAATGTTGATGTGTTGTAATAAATGTAGCCCACCAAAAATATTTGATCCACTACTTTGGACTTTCTCCTATAAATTATCTTAAATAAGTCTAGAGTGATTTATTTGCAATCTTGATCGCTTCTCTATTTGAGGTGATAAGCAGAATTGAACTTTAGTTAAGTGCCTTAAGCTTTAAAATATATTAATAAAAACTTTGTCTCTAGCTTGCACTATTGAGTGGGAGAACCACATAGATGAACCACCTCTCAAATAAATATTTTCAACAACTATCTGAATCGTACACGAATATTTTTAAAAATAAAATTGACCACCTCTAATAAAAGAATAAACAACGCTTCTCATTGAAGAATATGGCGCTAAAACTCCATGCTCACCACTTATCATGTCTTGAAATGGTGGAGAAAGAATTGTGTTTAAAAAGTATAATTTTAACTCAAATAAAAAGATTTAGGTAAGAACAAGATTTTACTTTTTCGCCCTTCACTGTAATTGTCCATGTAACAACGAATCCCCACTTTAGTATAAATCAGGATGCAAAGCCGGTTGCTACGTAGAATGACAGATAACAACTACTAGATAAATAAAATAATAGAGAACGTAATCATAGTCTGAACATCTGTCAATTATAGTTCAGAGTCAAAAAGGAAAAACACCAAATCCAAGTACAGTTCTGAAAATGCAATTCCAAATCAAACATAAACAATGTTTCCAAATTTCATTTATATTCAATTATGAAAAATAGTGTGAAATCTCAAAAGTAACAAGACAAAATAGAATAATGGAATGATGTTGATACATGGCCGTGCTAGGAAGATGTGTCCGCGGTGCCTAACCAATCACGATACATGTACCCATCTGGGATTTTCCACATAATAGAGATAAAACAAATAAAAAGAAAGAAACAACAGGGTTAGATTACAAAATCTAGTTGATACCCTCACATTCCAACATACGCATGCAAATTAACCTATATTCAGCTCTAATGTGGGTGTGAAGAATGCAGACTCTAATGAATCTCCTATGATTCCTTACTACAATCATAATACAAGTCTACATACAGAAAATTATGTAGTTCTCCATTAAGCCAACAAACATTATAAACAAGTCATAATATATTTATTCGATTTATTCAAGTCTTTTAAAGTTATTAAGGTAACAAAGGAGGTTATCTAGTAGTTGTCTAATAGTCCAAAAAATCGGTAACACCCGGAAACTACGAAGCCGCCGGTTCTGTAAAATTTTTTGTGTTAGGGTTTCTTAAAGATCTTGCCAAACACTCTACCATTTCAAGTTTGCGAAAGTTTGGCGCCACTAGATCTTGCCAAAGTCTCGCCAACCTTGTTGTCAAGGTGAGGTTTTGAAGTTGGCAAAAGAAGTATTGACAATGGCTCGCCAACTTGGTCTCTTCATTGCCTTGAGTTGAGTAGGTTTGGAAGTTGACGAAGGTCATACTTGCTAAGTCCTCGCCAAAAGAGTCTCGCCATGTATTCTATCAAATTATTTTTTAGTGTTTTCGAAGGTAAGTCTCGCCAACCTGTCGCCAACATAGCTCGAAAACCATTCTGTACAATTACATTTTTAGAGTTAGTGAAGGTGTCTATGATTCAATCTTTTAGAGTTGGCGAAAGGTACTCTCACCGACCTTTCGCTAACCATGCCCGCCAAGGTTTTTGTCTAATAGAATTTAGAGGTTAGCGAAAGCAATGTCTTACCATCCCTCACCAACTACATATTGTTAATGAATTTTCCAGCTTTACGTAATTTACAGGTCCGTTCCAGTTTTTAACTTATCCAATTTTAAGTTTTTATTCATTCCGTAGTCTAAATAGCTTATACAATATCACAGAGCAACCAATTTAAATGTCCACTTGTTTTAAATCAATCTCAATAGCTCAAATAATTTATATTGTCAATTATTAGATAATTTTAAGGTTTCTATAGAACAAGTCATACAACACACAAAATAGCTATTGGCAAAGATAGAATCCTACCATTGTGTTAGAATCGGATTGGCCAAAACTCAGAGTAGTCGAAGCTTAGAGTTTAGGCGAATCCCAGAGATGAAGTCTTCCTCCGTAATAAATGTCACTTCAAGCCGTAGTTTACGTATTTCTGTGTAAGATACCTCTATCCTTAAACATGTCATATATGCTACTAATGTTGCTTATTTTAGGGCAACAATTAATTCCAGCTTATGCGGATTATTATCCATTTATATAGATTATTATTCATTTTTAGTAACCATTACAACAGATTATGATTCCAGATTTTTAATCATATCACATACATGATATAATTCCATTTCAATTTATTCCACAACATACAAACACATTATTGCATTCTAAACAAGTAAATGCGAAAACACTAAAAAATACTAGTTGTAGAACTTAAAACAAGAATGACAATCTGACTTTCAAATCCATAAGCAAGCCATTCAAATTCTCGGTTGAACCACCTCCATTACTTCGTCTCCTACTAATCAAACAAACACACAATTCAATCAAAACTGCCTACACCCCAAAACCCTCCAAATCCTAGGTTTAGGGTTTGACAACCAAAACCCCGAAAACTACAAACTCAAACGATCGAATCATCTAGGACACCAATAAGAAAAATTATAAAATTAAAATCAATAGTAAATCTATTCAATCCAAAACCAAGTTCAAACCTTTGTATAAAATCGATTGCTTACCGGAAAAACGTGAAATTAAGAAGAATATAAATATGGAATAGCTACGGCTCACTTCCTAGGGCTTGCAATCTTGTCAAGAACTTTCAAAGAGAATATAAATGTATTTGAAACAAGAGCCAGATTTTGGTTTTGAGAAATTAAAGTTTTAGACTAAAACTATGGCTTTTATAATTAAGCAAAATATCAAATACCCTATTTGATTTTGGAAAAATTCAAATTTTAGCAAACTTTTCAAAATCTTTTACCAAGTGTTCTAAATTGATCCGATCTAGACACCTAACTATTAGGTCCGATTTTCATTCGTATCATTCCAACAATGCACTAATAAATGTTGACTTCATTTCACCTTATGTCATTAAACTAGGAGCAATGTTTACCAAACCTTTTTAAGTCATATGTTAAAATACAAAATCTGGCTTGCAATTGCCAATTTCTAAAAGCTTATAGTATGTTTATGTAATTTTCCCTTATATGGTCTCAAACAATCTCGTAGAATATTTAATGAAAGTTTTATAAATTTATAATAACCTTAGGATTCATTAGAAGTATGTTTGATGTTCGCCTATAAATTTTGTGATCAAACTCTTATTAATAACCTTAGGATTCATTAGAAGTATGTTTAATGTTTACCTGTAATAAATTTATTATGATGAAACCTGATTATGATCATTGGAAAGCTATTAAAAGTTCATTAAGATATCTTGAAAGAGTTTTAGATTTTAGTTTGATGCATGGTCACAAATGCTTTGGTCATTATGAGTTAGATTTTTTTTTTTTTAACTAAAAAAGTGAATTTAAAAGATCAATGCTACCTACATTTTTACTGGGCGTGAAATTGTATTTCTTAAATATCAAATTTCCAATTTAATATTATATAATCCACTACTAAATCAAAATATATAATACTCACAAAATGTAATTTATAAAGTCTATCGTAGAAATAGAAGTTTTAAGAAAAAAAAGTCTACTTCTACATAGACATATATTATGTGTATTATATAAGTCAAAATCATATCTATCATGATATAATAAAATTTTCATAAGGCTAAATATTCTAAATTGAAGTACAAGGCTAAACATAGAGACTTGAATTTAATGAAAAAATTTATTAAGATGAAGTACATAAGGCTAAATATTGTATTCATAACTGATTTTTTTTAAAATATAAATTGTGAGATATAAAGCACGTTTGCCCAATTTTTCTCACAAAGACCTATAATTGATTAGGATGAAACTTGTTCCTCACGTTTCAATTTCTTATCAATCTTACTATTTTTGAGAAACTAGAAATGTATCTCATGGATGTAGTTACTATATATCTGTATAAATTACTTGATTCTGATATTTATATGAAATCCTTTAATGATTGAAATTACCTATATCATATTAATCGAGATCTCAAAACTTTTATTCCATAAAAAATGTGGTACAGCTGTCTTAGTAAATATTTGATAAAAGAATGATACTATAATAATAAAATATGTCCCTATAACTTCATAAAGAAACGAGGATCTAGTTTTGGTATTATAGCATTATATGTTGATTATATGAATATCATTAGAACTCTTAAAGAGATCAAATAAACTACTGAATATTTGAAAAAAGGGTTTCAGATGAAAGATTTAGAGAAAACAAAATATTATCTTGGTCTTAGAAATTGAACATAACAACTGGCATATTGGTTCATCAAATAACATACATTGAAAAACTTATGAAAAGATTCAATATGGATAATGACCATACATTAAGTACACATATAATTGTTAGAACACTTGATCCCAAGAGAGATATATCTCATCCGAAAGAAGATGATGAACAAATACTTGATCTTGAAGAACCATATATGAATGCAGTTGGTGCACTGTTATATTTAGTCTAAGGTACGAGACTAGATATCTCATTTACTGTAAATTTACTTGCGAGATATAGTTCTGTATCAACCTGTAGCATTGGAATGAAATCCTAATATTTTACATTACCTAAATAGTACAGAAGATTTGGGATTTACTTGAATTTGGATAAATTTCTGGGTTTGACTAGTTATACAGATGCTGGATACATTAGGATCGGCATAAAGAACATTCTTAAAAGGGGTACATTTTTACAAATAATCGTACTACGACCCCATGGAGATTAAAAACAATGATAGCTTCACCCTCAAATCATTATGAGATTTTGTTATTATATGAAACCAATCGAGAGTCTATTTGGTTAAGATCAATTATCCAGCATATCCCAAACTCATGTGGTATCTCTCAAACTATAAATGGTCCACTTGTGATATTTGAAGATAATATAGCTTACATTGCCTAAGTTCGGGTATAACATATCAAAGGATACTGAACCAAATATATTTCCCTAAATTCTTCTATATCCATAAGCTTTAAAATAGTGGTCAAATAGACATAAAGCAAATCCGATCATGAAAAAAATTAGCCGATCTGTTAACAAAATCTCTACTGATATCAACATTCGAGAAACTGGTTCAAAATATTGGAATGCAAAAACTTTCTAGACTATAAATTTAAGTTTATAGGTGTTATTAATAGGGGATTTTTGTAAAGTTAGGATTCCACCAACTATACTCTTTTTTCTTTATCCAGTTTTTATCCCACTAGATTTTTTTTGCAACGTTTTAATGAGGCGTTAAAATTATTAAAAATAGGTGGAAATTCAAGAGTGTGTTGTGGAAACATGTGGTTTTGCACATAATATAAATTTGACAATTGTTGTTATTTTATTACTTTAATGATGAAACATCATATATTCTGTAATGTCCATATTTTGGGTCAAGAATTCTTAATATTGTTTATCAATTTTGACTTTTGGTCAAAGTTTGAATTTTGAAATTCCAAGCAGGAACAAATGGAAAATTTACTCTAAGTGTAAAATAGTAATTAGAGACTACTAACAGAAGCATATGTTCATAAATGATTTAATTAAAGTATTTTTCAAGAATTATTTTTGTAAATTGGTATCTAAATCGAAAATGGGATTTTGACAGTCAAGAACAAGTACTCACTTCCTAGGATCGTCGACTTATCCGATCACTTGAGAGGTGCGGGGTGGGAGTGT
Source organism: Cardiospermum halicacabum (assembly GCA_031304145.1). Lineage (NCBI taxonomy): Eukaryota > Viridiplantae > Streptophyta > Magnoliopsida > Sapindales > Sapindaceae > Cardiospermum > Cardiospermum halicacabum. Next base: position 11,705,393 of record CM062397.1, read on the forward strand.
TCTCCAAAATTGACTTTAGGTTAGGTTACCATCAATTGAAGATAAAGGAAGGTGATATTCCAAAGTTCGCATTTAGGACATGGTATCAACATTATAAACTTGAGGTCATGCCTTTTGGTTTGACTAATGCTCTGGTTGGTATATTAATTTGATAAATCTAGTGTTCAAGCCTTATTTGGATAAGCTTGTGGCAATTTTCATTAATGATAATAACAAGGAAGAGCATGATAGACGTCTTGAGATAGTTTTGCAAACAGTAAGAGAAAAACAATTGTTTGCAAAATTGTATAAATGTGAGTTTTGGATGAAAGAAGTCTCATTCCTTGGCCATGTTATTTCAAAGATGGAATTAGTAAGGATTCAAAAAAGATTGAGGCGGTCTTGGCTTGGAAACCACCAAAAGATGTGTCCGAAGTGAAGAGTTTCCTTAGGCTAGCGGGCTACTATTGCCACTTTGTCAAGGATTTCCCTTCCATTGCTGGTCCCTTAACTAAACTTATCCAAAAAGAGGTTAACATTAAGTGGACTAGCAAGTGTCAAGAAAGGTTTAAAATGTTGAAGAAGCTACTTACAGAAGCACTTATCCTATTTCAATCGGTAGAACAGTTGGATTATGTGGTCTATAATGATGCATCCTTGCATGGATTGGGTTGTATCCTTATGCAAGATAGAAAAGTGGTGGCGTACGCCTTATGACAACTAAAGCTGCATGAGTGCAACTATCCGACTCATGACCTAGATTTACCAGCTATAGTATTCGCTTTGAATATATGAAGGCATTATCTATATGGGGAAAAATACTATACATATCACAACAGCCTTTAATATCTCCCTACTCTAAAGGATCTGAATTTGAAATAGTGGAGATAGGTGGAATTCATTAAGGATTATAACTTAGTGATTACTTATCACCCTAAAAATAAAAATACGATGGCAGATGCATTAAGATGGAAGTTAATGCGTGCCTTGGTAGCGATGTTTTCTCGTTTGGAGGTAGTAGAGGATGCAATAGTGGTTGAGTTGGCGGTGAGAGCTACTTTAGTGCCACGCATTTTAGAAACCCAACTATTTGATGATAAAGTCACCAAATGGGTAAATAAGACAGAAGAAGAAAAGGCTAGAGAATTCACCAAGAGGAAGGATGGTGGATTATATTTTTCATAACAGAGTACATGTGCCATTAGTGAATGGGGTTAGAGATGAAGTGTAGAAAGAAACATATAATTATGTGCTTACTATGCATCTTAGAGCCACCAACTTGTTCCAAGAATGCAAGCTATGTATTATGGTCAGGAATGAAGAAGAGCATAGTGGAGTATGTGGGAAAATGCTTAATTTTCCAACAAGTTAAAGCGGCGCATTAAGTTCCATCTGGTTTTCTACAACCTATAATTATACTAGAATGGAAGTGGGATATAGTGACCATGGACTTTATTGTGGGTATGACCATGAGAAGTATGATGATGCTTGGGTAATTGTGGATAGATTGTCAAAATTGGCTCATGTTATTTTGATTCGGGTGAATTACCTATCGAAGAGGTTGACAAACTTATATATGAAGGAGATAATAACACTTCAAGGGATTCCATCATCGATCATATCCGATCAGGATCTTAGATTTACTTCTTATTAAAAGAAAGTTGCAAAAAGCTACAGGAATGAAGTTGAATTTTTAGCACTACCTTCCATCTGCAAACCGATGGACAATCCAAAAGGGTAATTCAAACCTGGAAAGATATAGTAGATTATATATGTTAGAAATTAAGGGGTCTTAGGAAAAATACATGTCATTGGTAGAATTTTCTTATAATAATAGGTATCAAGTGAGTATCCAAATGGCTTCTTATAAGGCACTCTAAATAGGCAGTGTACAACTCCCTAGTGTTGAACGAATCCAACTAGGTGAAGCAAAACTTGTTAGTCCGAAAATGATTCATGAAGTAGAGGAAATGTAAAACTCATCTGGGAGAAACTCAAGGAGACATTAGATCACCAAAAATCCTATGCTAACTTGAAAAGAAAGAAAATAGAGTTCAACGTGTGAGAAAAGGTGTTTCTCAAATTTTTCCAAGGAAGAATGTCCTTCGCTTCGGAAAGAAAGGGAAGTTGACACATTAGTTTGTGGGACCATATGAGGTTCTTGAGAAGATAGGTCTAGTAGCCTATAAATTGGCTTTGCCACTGGAGTTAGAGAAAACCATAACATCTTCTATGTTTCGATGTTAAGCATATACCGATCCGATTTGTCTCATGCCCTTACACACGATACAATTGAGGTTCTATCAGATTTTTCCTACAAAGAGGAACCTATTGAGATTTTGGATAGAGCAGTAAGGGTGTTGAGGAACAATGCAGTACCTCTAGTTAAATTGTTATGGCGCAACTATGTCATCGAGGAAACGACATGGGAGACTGAGAAGGCTATGCAGAAATAATATCCTCACTTGTTTAATTCAAGTAATTTCAGGACAAATTTTTTTAAATTGGATAGAATTGAAACGTCTGAATATTGAGTCTAAAAATTCTTGGTATTTTTAGCCAATTTTGACTTTTTGTCAAAGTTCAAATTTTTGAAATTACAAGTATGAATAAATCAAAAATTCATTCTATGGATAAAATAGTAATTAGATACTACTAATGGAAGCACATGATCATAAATGATTTAATTAAATCATTTTTCGGAATTATTTTTGTAACAACAAACCCCCACCCTGGTGCAAAACAAGACGGAAGGCCTGACATCCCAATGCAGATGTAATCCCTCTAATATAAATGTAAGCAATTTCTAATGCTATTTAAAAACCTAAAATTTAGAGTTCTAAAATCCCAACAGCAGCAAGAATTCCATTAAATAAAAAAAATATTCGAAAGTCAAATACAACATTTATAATTCCAAATCCAACAGCTAACAAAGTATCCAAAAAGACAATAACTCAAAATAGTCTATTATACTGTCCAAATAACCAAATAACAGTTTATAATTTCAAATCCAACACAGTTCGAAGAACACAAAATGTTTGAATAATGTAAAATATGCAGATGCCATATGCATGCTCATGCTTCAGAAGCAATAGTCATCTCCTGAACAATCGTAGTACCTAGACCCAATCAGGGATTTTACATAATAGAAGAAATAGAAAAAAATGGAGAAAATACAACGTTAGACTATAAAGTCTAGTTAGCAACTCGAAATCCAAAAAATCACACACAATGCCTCTATACTCAGCTCTAACATGTGGGAATATACAATGCTAGTCTCTTTGAGTTCCCTAGAACTCCCTATACAGATATCACACCAAATAAGTTACAACCAGCAGATTATGAATTAGTCTGATTTAGCCAACAAGCATATATATATATTTCATATACCGTATTTTATAGTTAGGCTGTACTAACAGAGGTCCTAAATGTCGGCGGTTTGACACCTAGTTAATTACATACAACACACAAATTACATGTTCACTTCCTGATTATCAATTCAAGCAGCAACCAATAATTTAACTAGTCGTTACAAGTGTCAGACTGAGCACACAACTATCATAGAATGATCAAACAACATACATTGTCCAGTTTAGTTCAATTTTTAGATTCTGCCCGAAGTAGCTAATAAAGAAAACGGGAAACAGTTCAAAAACACATATATGACTGAAGCTCTATATGGTCGAAGCCCCTGTATGGCCGAAGCCGATCACATGTAAATTGGCACTTCAAGCAGTTCAATTGTATCACTACGAGGTACCTCTATCCCTAGGCATGTCGTGGATTCTACTATAGGATGTCCTAAGGGCATACATCCGTTAATAGTGTCCAAATTATTTCAGAATTCCATTTAGCTTATCAAATTTAATTTATATTAGTCTGAAAAATAATCCCAGATTATTCAGTTTACGATATAACAGCAGAATAAAGCATACGGCTTATAAGACAGCCAGCTCAAGGTCGTTTAAACAGCAGTTTTAAGATTTCAAAATAGATACAATAGCACCAATCAATAGATGTATACATAACATTCATCAAACGACAAGCAATCTGTTGGACACAAAATGAGGTACTAACCTATCCTCTGACGAATGAAGCAAACGACAGATCGATCACTCCTGGCCCTGGCTCACGAATTCTTTTGCGCCTTCCTCTACAACTTAAAATGATCCAAGGTTGCGACTTAGTATGGATTTTGAAACTCATCGGAACACTAACGAATCAAAAATAGTTCGAAAAATCCCAAAACCCTCGAATCCCAAAATCATGATGACTTACCGTGACGGACACTAAAATAGAACCGGTTTACAATACTTCCGCGACGACAACCAAAACCCGATCGCCCTCCAAACGACTCGTAGTCGTTAAACTCACACACACACATTCACTCTCTCTCTCTCTCTCGGAACCTCTCAGAAGCTCACAATGAACACAATAGAAAAATCTAATAGTCTTAGGGTTACAACTGAGGTTATATACTCGTGAAAAATTCCCAACACCCCCTATAGGATTAGAAAATTCTAATAATTGACATAATTAAATAAAATTTATCAATTTAACCCCTAAATTAACTAGACCAAAAATATGTCCTTGGCAATTTTTGTAAAATGGGTTTTTAAATTGAAAATGAAGATTTTAAGGGTAAAATCATAATTTAAAAAAAAAAAATTGGCAAAAATATTTTTTATGTTCAAAAATATATTGTTGAGTGTTGGTAAATGATATTTAAACTAAAATGATGTATTGAAACAAAAAAGAAATAAGCGAAATTGGGCATCGGTCGACCAATGAGCTAATTAATAGGCTCAAACACATTAAGAGACCGAGGCCCACCTATAAAACCCAAAAGCCCTTTCTCACTCTACACATTCCTAAACCTCTAGATCCCCCAACCAAACCTTTCACCTTACACACATGACTCTTTCTTCCATCCAAGCTTCCAAAGCACCTAAAACACACTACACACTGTAAAACTCATTTTTCAACCATTGTCCTTACTCAAACTCATTACAAACTTATTGCTCCAAACATTTTTCACTAAAATCCGCAAGTGGAATATAAGCTCTTTCTTCATCTCTTTGAATTGGGTAAGGTTTTCAAACTCATGAATGATATTTTAAGTTTTTGAAGTTAAGTTTCACTAGAGACGCTTGAGTTATGCTAGTAGAATTTTGATAATGCTTTTGAATAGTAGATAATAGCTTATATAGTCTCTAATTGGTTTTATGAAATCTTAAACCCTAGGGTAGAAGTGTGTTAGTTTTGTTAATTGAAATGGATGATGTTAATTGTATTGTTATTAGTGTCATTAGGCAACCAAGGTGACAGAGAGCACCAACCGGAGCCAAGTTAGCTTAGTCTTCAAAGGGAATGTTAGCAAATCTTGTTTATATTTTAAAGAATGTATTATGGGTTTTTATACTATGTTGCATTGAAAATGGTTAAATGCATGTCCACCATAGTCATTATATTATTATATTATGATATTGGCTAAATGTGCCCTAGTGGTGATAAATCTTGAAATGTATATGAATTGAGATGTTGGTATGTGGATTCATGATTGTTGCCTTGAATGTGTATATTAGTTGTTGATACAAATCAATTGATGATAAAGAATACCATGGATTATAAATGAGACATTGTTGGCATGAATTAAGCATAAATGAGTTTATTATGGAACATATTTGGTTATATTATTGATCATTGGTTGGATATTTTTAGATAACGAAATTATACCTAAAGTGGTTCTAATAAGTTATATATGTGCTACGTAAAGAGAAAAGAATGCTTATTTGATGGATTGTGTTGTATGACACATTAATAGATAAATTGCGCTTATTATACCATGATAAAGAATGTAGTGGCATGTCATAGGAAAACTCGAGAATTCTCAACCATATGTTTTATGCGAATAATCATGCTAAGTGGTCATAACCATAGAATCAAACAACAACTCCTAAAAGGGGTGACGACACCACTCCCTTTGGACCTAAAGTATAAAGAATCCAGAAAGGGGTACAATAGGTGTCACGAATTCGGTCTTCAGACCCTAAAGGGAGCATAGCTCATAAAGTTTCGCTTCGACCCTAAATGACTGTTTTCATTATCCTTACTAGAATTATGGAAAATTATATAAACCTAAAATGTTGATTAATGAATTTAGTTAATTTATTTTTTTTTAATTAACCCTTTTATGCATAAGTGGCCTATGGATATGTTTTAGTAGTTAATGAACTTAATTGGTAAAAACTAGAAATCTGTTGCACAACATGTTGACCATATAGGCAACTTGTACAGTGTCGTATGTCATCATGGGAAGACCATTAGATGTAAAATTTATTTGGTAATGATACTATTTGATATTTATATACTTCATCTAGTGATTTGTGAAGCATTTTAAAACTGAGAAAAGTATCAATCGATTAATCTGGAAAGTTGTCACTAAATGCTGATTTTTCTAGTTTTCAAATGTCAGATGACTAGATTAACGACTAGCTAGTCGCTAAGTCATTCGCCTTGAGGTCACGATTTACAAATTTAAAAAACCAAATAATTAGTTTCACGACTAGCTGAGTCACAAAGCTAGTGGCCTGGACAAAATTTTCAAAAATCTCAAAAACCAAACGATTAGCTTCGCGACTTGCCAAGTCGTCAAGCTAGTTGTGTGCCAATTTTTTCAAACAATCTTTTAAAACGAGATGACATGCTTAGCGACATGGAAGTCGCCAAGCAAGCATCTGTGACTCAGAATGACAAGTCCTACCAGATTTGACCAAGTTTGACCGGGTTTGACCTGAGTTGACCAAGTTTGACTTTTGGCAATTTAGTTCCAAATTTGTTAATTTGATTTTGTAATCCATTATTGATAATTTTTTATGAGCTTAATCACTTGTTTATGCCTGATTAAGTAAAATGCATTTATTTCTAGAATGCATGTGTGCGCGCTCACGAAAAGCCTTAATTAAAGAAGCAGCATTGCATGTGTTTATTTGAGTGAGATTGCTAACCAGACATACAATAGTGTGACGCTTTTCTTTCTTTCTTTTTTTTCTTTTACTCCCTTCGTCCCACTAATGTTGCAACATTTCCTTTTTACACATTTGCCGAGACATAATTTCAACGGTAAATATCTTTAATTATACACGACTAAAAATTATGGTAACTTTATATTTAAAAAGTAGACATTACAACGAATAAAACAAGATCTCACTTGACTATATTTTTTCGCATACCTAAATCACAATATACAAAATAAAATTAGTTGATGAATAGTGTCCAGAACCCTAATGTTGCAACTAAAATGGGACGGAGGTAGTAAATAAATTTCAAGTAGGTGATCGAGTGAGATTTGGACCAAATCATTGCATATCATATAGTTTATCTTGGAGATCACTCATTATTCTATTTTATCAATATGTTTCTTGAACTTGCATGTTATTTGAAAGTGTAAACTTTCAAACACTTTGTGAAATCCCACATTGTTTAGCTAAAAGGCTAATAGCTTCTATGTAATGATTGAGACAACCCTCACCCCTTGAAGGCTCTTTTGAGGTGAGTTAGACCTTCTTAACATGGTACCAGAGCTGATCTGGGCGTGTGTGGATGGATGGGTCTTACTATAGGCCGCCTTGGGAATAACCCGTTGGCTCTATGCTCGTATGTTGGGCGTGAGGGGAGTGTGTGAAATCTCACATTACTTAACTAAAAGGCTAATAGCTTCTATATAATGATTGGAACAACTCTCACCCCTTGAGGGCTTTTAGACTTATTAAGACTAATGGATGGAAATGACTTGTAATGCAAGTTAGACTATTGTTTGACATTGAGATTATTATATAAACTTATTTTGAAAGATTGTAAAGTGTTTGGAAATATTACCATAAATTTTAAACCAATAATTTATCTTATATATAAATAAATATAAATATATTATGTGTGTCGGCTATCCGCTTTAGATCCTCCGAAGACGGAGGTCGCTAAACATATTCACGGGCCTGTATAAAGGCCGAGAAATAAATAAGAACTACAGCACTTCTTTTTCATTTTGTCATTCCATTCCTTCTCCATGTCTCTTTCTCTACACTCTTCCCCTTCCATAAGTGTGATTTCTACATAGACAATGATAAATATAACAGGTACGTTCCAGCATTACTTTAATTCATTATTCATTTACATTTATTTTATATCCTTCTCCCTCCTATCATTCTTTTTTTATTTTTAGAACAGAAAGTTGAATGTTGATCAATACATACTTTATAAGAAATCAATTCCATAAGCAAACATATAAAAATACTATAATCAATATCAGTTGTACAGTTGGCACAAACACAAGTCTTTAGAAGTATTCTAAAGACAAACCACTTTCACATTACATTGCCTTGTTGGCTATAGTAGATTCTCTAAATGTCTCATCAAACATGAGAGGTCGATGATTCTCTCTATTATCATTGGTCCATTGAAAACTTCAATATCAACTAATACATATATTTGATCCCAATAACATCTCATTATACTACTATCTCTACCTATACATATGTCTGTTCTCTACATGTTTTGTCATATTTGCATTATCATGCAAGAGAGAGAAGATAAAAATAAAAATAAAAAAAAGAAACGTTTCGAGTGGTGAAAAAACACCCAATATATATCAAATCAAAGAACCCCACATGTCCAATCAATCAAAGAATGACTTTATATCTAAATATTGCACGTTTGAGCGATCACCACTCTGAACAGGTCACACTATTAGTGATCACTTTGATAATTAACCTAACTATAATTAAATTTTAAAAAGAAAAAAGACAAAAGCTGAAGCATGTCATGTGGTTTTGACCTTTAATTCATAAAACCTTAATTTATTTTTTCCTTAATTTTGAAACTAATCTTTGTACTTAATCATTCTAACATCATGCGGTCTGTCATTAATCGCCTTTTGATGAACTTTTTGATCGACTTTCGAACTTCATATGCTTTTATTTTATTTTATTTTATTTTATTTTATAGGTTTATTTTCATTCCCTAACCTGCTTACATAATTCGACCATAACATGACCTTAATGCTACAACTAGTGACGGAGGAAGGGCCGCGGGTATATATAATAATAATAATATTATTATTATTATATATGAATTTTGATAGTTTTTTTTTATAATTATTGGATTTATTTTACTTTAAAAAAATTATATTTTTTTAATATATTTCAATTATATAATGATATTAATACATGATATTTTATTTATTTTAAATTTTAAATTTTAATTATATATTTATTAAAAAATATTAATTTATAATTTATGTGTAAAAAATAAATAAATTGGTTGAAATATGCTGTAAAAATGAATAGATGTTTTTTATAAATTTAATTAATTTTTCAAAATTAATTATTTTTTAAAAAAATAGAGTTTTAAATTAAATTTTAATTTAATTTATTAAATATTTTTACTTTTAATTATTTTTATTTTAAAAAAAATTAGTAGCAGTACTATGGAATGAACTCTACTTAGTTTGACATCCACTCAGATATGGTCATATCAAGTACTTTAGAAAACATTTTTGTGCACATTCGGTTTGAAATTGGAATTGAAATTTGTATAACAAAAAAGATTTGGTCAAACTCAAACAAATTAAGTTATATAACTTTTTATATTTGATAATCTGACAAGAATGATGTTACATATATAATAGTTAAGTAACTGTAAAAGTAAAATCTGACAAGCTCTCTAGTTCACTTCAGTGTGTTTCACAGAATGAGTAGTGGAAAAATAAGTGGGTTCAAAGAATGATTGAAAGACATATAAGGACAAACTCTACCACCAAAAAAATATATAATGCCAAGTCAACCACTTCATGACTATAAAAGAATCCAATAAATTAAACTTCCTTACTCTATATAATATGTGATAATTTTCCGGAGAACAGTTAATTCTATTTTATCTAATTTTTCTTTTTCTTTTTTTTTTTAAGAAGTTGAACCACATATATAATTTTTAAAAAAAAAACATCATAGCAACAATAATATTAATTTTAAATGAAGTTTTTATTTTTTTAAATGTAAGAATGATTATACTATTTTAAATATATAAAATAAACTAAACCAAATTTATCCGTTTAATTAATATTAAATTTGAAAAATAAAATAACTTAATTTTTTTAAAAAAATAAAATAACTTAACGCATTCCTACAATCCCAATATGAGAAGTCTCGAGGGAAATAGGGTTAAGAGAATCTCTTTATCATGTGTGGGTTCCTCATTGCTCTAGTGTCAACAATCTCTGTATCTCGACCTTACAGAAAGCTAACTTTGATGGGTCTCTCTTGTCTGGAATTTCTTGAATTCCAATTGACTCTGTGTCAACTAAGATGATTTTCTTTTAAAAATAAAATAACTTAATTTTTTTAAAAAATAAAATAATTATAAGTGATTATAACCATTTTATATCATTTAATTTAAAATAAAATAATTATTATTATTACATTCTTTAAAAATACGTAGTTAGAGAAAATTTTTATAAAAATTAAATAAATTTTTTCATTATATTATTTGCTACATAGATAATTAATAAAATTTTCATTATTTGAAGTATATATAATAAAATGTTTTAAAAAATACTAAAAAAAAGTGATATATTTAATCTAAAATAAAAAATAAAAATATATAAGTATAAATAAAAAATAATTTAACATGTACATTTTTAAATAATAAAATTTTTTATTTAAAAAAACAAATCACTTACCTATACTTTATTGGTTACTACTTTCGATTTCTTAACTATTTTCTTTTTCTCTTTTTTCTCTTTATAATGCACTACCTCTTTCCTTTTCTTTTTCTTTTTCTTTTTTTCTTTTTTTTTTTACTTTTTAATATCTAAACAAATACGTACACCCATGTGTAGACTGGGCTGTAAGTACATCTGAATATATCAACTCCTACTACAAGTTATCTAGGAGGAAAAATTGTTCACTTAGTTTTTTTCATGTCACCCTGGTAAAATTATGTTGAATATATCAACTCGTACTGCAAGTTATCTAGGATCATGTTGAATTTCTGGAGTCACACTTCAACTTCACATCACTTGCTATCATCCAAAAATGCGTACAATTTGTTTTATATTTTTACTATAATCCAAAATACCCTAAATGAATTGGGCTGGATCATATTATTTTAGTATTACTCCTAACATTTCAACCCTCCCTCTGAAAGTGAGAGTTATTAAAGACGAAATTTTTCAAATAATTTTTATGAACTAGTCCGTAAACTTTTTAAATATATAAAATTATCTGAAGATTACAAAATTTCGTATTAAAAATAATATTTTTTATTTTAAATTAGGACGGAATCCTTATCTAAATCTATTTTAGGTATCACATTGAAAATAACTAACACTATTGGAGTTATATATCTCTTTATATTACCGATGTAGTATTGGATTTGATACATTAACATACTCTAGTGTTTTCATCTTAAAATAATATATATGTTTATATATATTGGTTAAATTATTATTTTAAAATTAATTTTATTATAATTTTTTTAATTATTTAAATATTTAAAACTTTAAAATATAAACAACTATTTTTGATATAATAATCAGATAATTAGATTATTTTTTTTAATATATAAATCATTCACTTATAGAATAATAAAAAATAAATAAAATTATAATAATTTATTTTATTAATTTATTTATTATAAAAAAATAAAATTTATTATTAAAATAAATAGTCTCTCAAGTTATCCAATTAACGATTATTATAACCAATTAAATAAACTCTTTATAAAATAAATATTTATATATATAATTATTTTATCAATAAAATTAATTTATAGTGTAATAATATAATAAATTTATATTAAATAATTTTTCTATATTGTTATATCAAATAACATATTAAAGGAAGTATAATTTTTGTCATTTTCAATATGTTCATCTATATAAATTCTTTTTAAAATGTACAATATTATATGTACTTAGTACCCTAAACAATCAAATTTAGTATTATTTTAGCTTTATCAAAATCATAATTTTAAAATGTCTAATTATTTATAAAAATGTAACAAAAATAAGCCAGTAGTAGTGCAAACCAAATTCCAATTAAGATTAAAAAAAAAAAAAAAAAAAAAAAAAAAAAAAAAGAAAGTGGTGCACATTGTGAGGTGCGGCGTGAAAGTGAATTTAAAAAAACGGCATGGAAACGTTTTTCCGATGAATGCGGCTACTTGCCGCCCTCTTTATTTTATCATCACTTGTTTGTTTTCGTGAAATGACTTCTTATCATCAATTCAAAGTCTTTTTTTTTTTCCTTTTTTTTAACTTTCTCCTTGAGATTCAAACAAAAACAATTGCTAGTACATCATAAAATAGTAGTATCAAATTAATTTCTAAATCATTTCTATCAATCAATTATAGTAGATCTACTGCCACACAATTTTATCCCTTCCACCTCCTTTCAAGTGTAATATTTTAATAGTTGGATAGTTGCTTGATACTTATAAAATAAATAAATAAATAAAATAATTATATATCAAATACTTTTAACTATTTATTTATTTATTATCTTATTTAATTTTATTTTTCAAAAAGTACAAAATTTCATTCATTTATTTACAATTCTCAATATTTAACTAAAAATTATAGTAAAATCATAAATGAAATATAAATGATTTGAGATTATATATTCATAGATGTTGCTGTATATTTTAAGGTAAAAATATAATTGAATATTATATAGTTAATCACTACTTTAATATATAAATATCCATTTGTTATTATTAATGTAAAAATATTTTTATATATTATTTTAATATTATTATAAAAGCCGTATCGAAATTATATAGTATTTTTATTTTTTAATTTATTTTTTAATATAATATATATATATTACTCTACAAATTATATATAACAATATATTTGTGAAAAAGATATAATTATATATGCTTATTTTTATAAAAATTAAATATTTAATTGTACACATTTAGATATAGGAGGGAGGATATATTTGGAATTTTGTAATTACCACCGATATACCCTCTCCAAATAACATCTTAAAATAGTATTTAGCGGTCTAACAAATACTTACCTGGAGGATATATTTTATTTAGGGTAACTTTCAAAAAACCACCGCTAGTTTGACCCTGGCCAAAAAACCTCAACTTTTTCATTTTTGACAAAAAAAAATCTCTTTTGGATGGAATCTGTTAGATTTACGGTTCATCCGTTATTGGATGAACAGTAACATAGGGGCATTTTTGTAATTTTTTCATTTTTTATTTTTTAAAAAAAAAATTAAAATTATAAAAAAACTTTTTTAAAAAAAAAATTTTTCTCTTCCTTTTTCTTTTCTTCTTTTTTTTTTTTTTTCTTTTTCTTCTCCTACATCAAACTCTCTCCCCTCTCTCTTTCCCACCAAAAATTAAAATATTGAAAATAAAATATAATCTCAGATTTATTATTATTATTATTATTATTTAACATTGAAGTGAAGAAAAAGAGGGGGGAAAAGGGAAAAAAAATAGAAAAATGAAACAAGAAAAAAATAGAAAGAAAAATTAAAAAAAAAAGTTTTATTTTAAAATTAAAAAATATTTTTATTTGGAAAAAAAAAAACTTTTTATCCTTTTTCTTTCCATTTTTTTTCTTTTTTTTTTTTCCCTTTTTTCTTTTTATTTCTTTCTTTCTTTTTTTTCTTTTTTTTTTCTTTTTTTCCTTCTTCTTCTTCTTGACTTCAATGTTAAATAATTATAAAATAAGCTTAGATTATTTTTTATTTTCAATATTTTAATTTCCGGTGGGGGGGAGAGAGATTTGGTGGGGAAGAGAGAGGGGAGAGAGTTTGATGTAGGGGAAGAAAAAGAAAAAAGAAAAAAAAAAAGAAGAAGAAAAGAAAAAGGAAAAGAATTTTTTTTTTAAATTTTTTTTTAAAAAATTAAATAAAAATGATGAAATTACGAAAATGTCCCTCGGTCACTGTTCATCCACTAATGGATGAACAGTAAATCTGACAGATTCCATCCAAAAGAGGTTTTTTGGCCAAAAATGAAAAAGTTGAGGTTTTTTGGCCAAATGGTCAAACTAGCGGTGATTTTTTGAAAATCACCCTTTTATTTAGCAGCTAAACATCCCATTTTTACAGTATGTTAACCAAACTATTAACGCTAAATGCAATTTTATTTTATTTTATTATCATTTTTTAATTCTATGAAATGCTAAATTAAATTGACTTATATAAGTTTATGTCTCTTTTAATGTTTCTTTATTATTTTGGTATTAATGGAATTCAATGTGATAAGTAATTGAGAAGCAAATTCTTATTTATTCAAAATTGCCAAATTCTAAACAACTTTATGTTTCTCGCTATAATTATATTGGTGTAATTTTGGTAATTTATTTTTATTTTTGTGATTAATAATACATGCAGTAACTTTATATTTTTAACATTTAATTTAAAATTTAAAAATATATCAAAATATTCAATGAAATATTTAATCTAACTGTTAATTTAGAAACTAATTTAATAGTTAATCATTATGACTATATGAAACGTCAACTAAAAATTTTGTGTCAAACACTTAGCATTGTAAAACTTTTAATTATAATTTCAAATTGCATTTAGATTTTAATTAAATTTTAAAAAAATAAATTAACTTAAAAAAAAAGTAAGTTTAATAACATCTTTTAGAATGCATTTATTATTTCAATTAACATCTGAGATAACATTTAGAAAAGTTATTAAAGATAACTTTTACCTCAAATGTTTACAATAATTTACTTTAGGGTTATTTCCAAAAACCAACCGCAGGTTTGAAAAATTAGCCAAAAACCTACAATTTTTTTATTTTTGGCCAAAAATCAACATTCTGACAGTTTCCATCCATTTTACAGTTCATCCGTTAGTTGATGAACAGTAACCAGGGGTATTTTGGTAATTTTTAATTTTTTAAAAAATAAAAATTAACTATAAAGCAAAAGAAATTTTAAAATAATTTTTTAAAAATCAGAAATTACAAAAATACCCCTGATTACTGTTCATCGACTGACGGATGAACAGTAAAATGGATGGAATCTGTTAGAATGTTGGTTTTTGGCCAAAAATGAAAAAGCGGTAGGTTTTTGGCTAATTTTTCAAACATGCGGTTGGTTTTTGGAAATCTCCCTTTACTCTATTAAGCTAAAGGGAGATTTTTAAGTGTCAATAACAAAAACAGATTATGGGCCGGGCCGAATTAGTAAAAAAGAATTATGATGTCCAAATAAGATCCGAGGCCAAGAAAGGATGTGAAAAGTAGATCAAGGTCAATCAACTAGCAGACTAGTCAAGGGTCAACAGAGTATAGGACCTATAAGAATGGGCGGAGAGGATAGCAGTGGGAAAGGGGGAACTCGAGCCCTGTGCGCTTCGTCACGCCATCATCATTAGAGATAGACTAAGACACCAAAGAGGACGAACCAAATCTAGATTGACGAAAGCAATGTGAACATGTTAAAAAAAATGAAGAACAAGAAAAAAAGGACCGTCAACTAGGGGTGAGCGGGACCGGTTCTGGTACCGGTTCCTTGAAGGAACCGGTACCGGAACCGGTACCGATACCGTTAGTATTTAGAACCAGTACCGGTTTCAGTGCGGTTCTGGTTCGGTTCCGGTACCGGTTCTAATGGTACCGGTTATTCAGGTATGGTTCTAGTACTGGTTCTGAGAAAATAATGAAACTATTCACAATTAATCAAATTATTATTATTATTTTTTTTGAAATCACTATTTGTCAAATTTATATTTACATAATAATCATTTCAAAATCAATATAATAAAACAAACTTATACATATGAGAAAGTTACTAATGTTCTCAATTACCATAATCAATTTGTTAATTTGGTTCTCAAATTACATACCAATAAACTCCAAAAGATTCACTAACAAATTTAAATAAGTTTAAAAGCTCCATAACCTTACAAATAAATTGTGTATTTCAATTTTTTTAAAAAAAATTAATTAGTTAACATACACATAGTAATTTACCAGAATTTAGTTGTAATATAAAAAGTAATTAAAAAATTAAATTAATATTCCAGGTAGATTGTTCAAGTGAACACATTTAACACTCCACTTTAACTCTTGAAACAATATTCTTCACAACTTCAAGATCATTTCTAATTTCTAAATATTATATATATATATATATAAAAGTGTTGAAACAATTCGATGGTGCCAAAAAAAATTAAATTAAAAATGTTACATTTTTGAATTATTTATATAAAATTACAACCGCGATATACAATTTGAAAATTAAAAAAAAATATATAATTTTTGGTACCGGTTCCAAATAATCTGTTCTTTTTCGATTCCGGTTCGGTTCCCGGTTCTGGAGCGGTTCCAAAAGGTACCATGCACAGCCCTACCGTCAACTATAAAGGAAACAGAAACGATGATGAATCAAGAAAACTTAGATGGAAAGAAAGGTAGCTAAAAGGAAGAGAAAGGGATCTAATAATCTTTAAAAAACGAGTAAAAAAGAGATTTCAAAATAAAGAGAAGGATGAGAAATTGCCATATAAACATAGGAACATTACTAAGCAAGGGAGACGCTTCTGGCCTCGTCTTTCTGAAGAACAAAAAGAGAATAGTGGAGATGAGGAAAGAATAGTCCAAAACATTCAAGATTGTGGAGTGTATTAACTCTTATAATCAAAGTTGCTTGATACCAAATCCAATTACAATCCCATCTTGGATATCAATCATCAAATCAATTTCCTAAATTGATTTCTTAAATTAATGGTTGTAAACCGAATTTTTGATTTAAACATTAACCTTTCATTTGTAGTTAATTACATTGATTAATTCTAAAATCCACCCAAATTTTAAAACATTTTATTTTGGCATCTGGTTTTGCAAAGTTATAATAAACCATCCCAAAACCACTGAAAACAAAACTAATAGTGATTTCGGTGAGTTTTGTTTTAGTGATTTTTCTAATAATGTATTTTAATAATTTTTAAATTTTTTGTTATATAATTTCACTAAATTCTAAATATTTTATTAAATAATTTAAATATATTTTTAATTATTATTTCAAATTTTATTAAACTAAAATAAATTATTATATAGTTTTAGTATTTTTTAAATGTTGGGTTTGATAATTTTTAATATTTTATAGTTTTATTTTTTATTTTTAAAATTTACTAAATTAAAACCAATTGTTGGGTGGATTTAATAATTTTTAAATATATAGTTAATAATTTTTAATATTTTTTAAGTTTAATTTTAAATTTTTACTAAACTAAAACCAAGTATTATGTAGTTTTAATAATGTTAAATTTTTTGTTTAATAAATTTTAATAATTTTTAGTTTTTTATTTATTTTAAATTTACTAGAATCTACAACAAATGTAAAAGAAAAAAAAAATTAAACTAAAAAAATATAAAATAATTAGAATATAATTTATTTAATTTAGTAAAATTAAAAGTTAGAAATCAAAACTATAAATTATTAAAGTTATTGAATTAAAATTTAAAATTTTCTAAAATTACATAATTATTTGTATATTTAATTTAGGGTGTTGGTAAATACCGCATCATACCGCACCTTATTATTTCATAATTTATAGTTTTAACCTTAATAAGTTTTTTAATTTGAAAATATATTTGATTTAAAATAAAAAATTGAATCTAAATATAATAATATAAAAATATATTATTATTTTAAAAATTAAAAAAAATAAGAGAATAAAAATCCTAAAAAAGTGGTATTATATGAGCTCTCGGTCTCCTAACAAAAAATAAAACAAGTTTTCTGGTTAAACTACACACTAAATATTATTCAATAATGAATAACAGTAGTGTTCTTGTTAAACTACTGCGATGATACAATAAACATTATTTAATAATGATTAACAATAGCTCGAATTGAAACTCCAAAACTAAATATTGAGAATTTGTATAAAAATAACTATCTCATTAGTTTATATATTACTCAAACTTATATATAATATATTGAAATATTGAGTATATAAAATATAAATATAAATTAAATTAAGATATCCGAATATTAAAAATTAATTAATTAAAAGGGGATTAATATAAATTAAATTAAGACATATTAAATTAAAATATTAATTAATTAAAAAATATTAATTAATAAAAATAAGGATAAAATTGAGAAAAGTGTGATATTAACTAAATTAGAATGCTATGTTTACCCGATTAGTTTTAGTATTTTTTAAATGTTTGATTTGATAATTTTTAATATTTTATACTTGTATTTTTTATTTTTAAAATTTACTAAATTAAAACCAATTGTTGGGTGAATTTAATAATTTTTAAATATATAGTTAATAATTTTTAATATTTTTTAAGTTTAATTTTAAATTTTTACTAAACTAAAACCAAGTAATATGTAGTTTTAATAATGTTAAAATTTTTGTTTAATAAATTATAATAATTTTTAGTTTTTTTTATTTATTTTAAATTTACTAGAATCTACAACAAATGTAAAAAAAAAAAAAAATATTAAACTAAAAAATTTAAAATAATTAGAATATAATTTATTTAATTTAGTAAAATTAAAAGTCAGAAATTAAAACTATAAATTATTAAAGTTATTGAATTAAAATTTGAAAATTTCTAAAGCTACAAATTATTTCTATATTTAATGTAAAATTAAAAAAATAAAAAATTATTTAAATTCATATCTCAACATACATTTTCAAAATTAAATAAAAATATTATTTTATTTTCATAATTTCTGAAATTTATAAAAAAAAAAAAAAAAAAATCGATTGCCACACACTAACAGGGAAGGAGTACATATGCGGAAACAAGTTGTGTATAGTCATAAAAGGGATTCGGATAAATGTTCTAATAATTCCAATTAGAAAATCATTAAATTAATTAAGAAAATGTATGGCAAAGTAAATGTAAAAGAGAAGTAGCAATGAGACGTCATTGTTTCCAAATGGATGGATATGAGAGCTACAATTTAGGGGTACAGCCTTTGATGTTACAACAAACAGTTGCAGATAATTGACCCTTTTCCTCATTATTTTATTACCTCTCTCTAAAATCAATATAATAATATTAATAAAAATAATCAATAATCTTCCCTCTCTCTCTAAAACTGGTTGCGTATAGCGATTTAGATGAAAAGTCAGCGACTCTCCTCTCCTCTTCTCTCATCACTTCAAATCCCTGTTGTTTGTTTTAACTCCTCCATGAACAACCACCACGACTAGAGAGTATAGTATTATCCGACATGGACAACTACCAAGGCGATTTAACCGACATAGTCCGAGGCACTTCCTTATCAGACAACACCACCAATAACAGTCAAGACATCAACTGGGACTTACAACAGTTCTGTTCCTCTTCCGACAACAACACATCTTCAGTATTCGGTGACCCTTTTGGTCATATGCGAGATCCGCTTCTTCACGAGCTCAACATCACTACTTACAATTACAACAACAATAACGCAATCTCATCTTCTTCAGATGTCAAGAGCAATAGTAATAATAATTTATTTTCCAGAATTCAGATCTCATCTTCATCTTCTAAGGTTCCAATTTCGTCAGATGACTCGCCGATTGGAAGCGAAATGATTAATGTGAAAGCAGGTCCACCTACTACTTGTTTGATTGATAATACTGCACCTCTTCAGATCTCGTCTCCGAGGAATATGGGAATCAAGAGAAGGTATTAATTGCTTTGCTATTATTTTATTTTATTTTAATTTACTGATACTTTGAATTTGTCTTGCTTTCATTTAATTTCCTTGCTTGAATTAATTAACCTATTCAATATTTAATTACATAGTCCAGAGTTTTATTTATTTTATCTTTAACTATGCTTTGTGTTCATGATTCAATCAAAAGGTGTTATTATTATTATTTCTTTTGAAGTTGGGAATTCATGAAATTTAGTGTTATTAATTTTAGGATCTGAAATTAGGGTTTTTGATGTTTTGTTCTTAATAATTTGAGGAGGGGATAGTGATTCGAACTTGGGTCATGTTGTTATGGAAATTAGGGTTTGGTATCAATCACATGATCTTAGATATTTATTAATGAGTTTGAATTTATAGAAAATATTCATAGACTTATCTTTAAGACTTTTTTGTTGTTTAATCTGACTGAAAAGGCTTATTTTTTTTAGTCTTGTAGAAATGTACCAAACTTTAGGTTATCATATACTATTTATATATCAACAATATTTTTTATATTGTAGTAAGTATTGGATCTTAGTAATAACCTTTATATGCATGAGAAGATAATTAATTTAATAAACAATGTTGATGATGTAGAAAGAGCCAGGCAAAGAAGGTGGTGTGTATACCAGCACCAGCAGCAGCAAACAGCAGGTCGAGTGGAGAAGTGGTTCCTTCAGATTTATGGGCATGGAGAAAATATGGTCAGAAACCCATCAAAGGCTCTCCTTATCCAAGGTAATTGTATTGTATTGTATTGTATTGTATGTCCTTATAGTAATCAGTTAGCAGTTAGTTGCATGAAATTAAATATATAAATAACTTGAAAATATAATAATAAAGCTGCAATTACTATTGAAAACAAAGTCCTATTTGTAATTGATAATGGAAGTGTATTGTATCCAGAGGGTACTACAGATGCAGCAGTTCAAAAGGATGCTCAGCTAGAAAACAAGTGGAGAGAAGCCGAACCGATCCGAACATGCTAGTGATAACATACACATCTGAGCATAACCATCCATGGCCAACGCAGAGAAATGCATTAGCAGGATCAACAAGATCACAGCCTTCAAAAACCACCTCAAAAAACAACAATTCATCATCCTCTCAAGTACAAACAAGTGATCATCAACAAAGTGACACAATTGCACCACAACCACCAGTTGTTGTTGTTGGAGGAGGAGGAAATAGCTCAATTAAAGAGGAATTTGAGATTGAAGAGCATGGACTTGAAGTAGGGTTTAGTATGAGTTCTTCACATATATATAAGCCTAGTTTGCCTGATGAGATGAACACAGGATCTAATCAGTCTGATCAGGATTTCTTTGCTGAATTGGGTGAGATTGAGACTGACCTGTTGTTCAGTCAAGGATTTGGTAGTGATCAGAAGGAGAGTAAAGGGTTGGACCCATTTAATCTGTTTGATTGGTCAACAACAGGGGATACATTTGGAGAGGAAGCCAGGAGAGGTTTATAACAAGACCTTGAACAACCAAACACACACACTCAAATAGACTGACTATATGATTTTGTTGTAAGTTTATTTTGTGGTGCAAAAGTATTATCAATTCAAGGTCATGTTATAAACCTTTTTGTGATTCTAGGTTTGATTTGAAATTAAATTTTTTTTTCTTGAATAAATATTGATGGGAAAAGAGAGGAGAGTGCTGGTTGATTGGAAGCAGAAGGCAAAGGAGTCCCACATTCCTTTTGGGAATATTGGTGGATGGGACAGAAAGCTGGAAAACAGAAGGTTTCAACAGTTGAAGTTCAAGTACTACTTGCATCAGACACATCACTCTCTTCCTGTTTTATTTCGATGGGATGGGACTGGACTTGCCTCACCTTACCATTTTCATTATTATCATCAACATTATCATTCTCTTCCATACTACTGCCAGTGGCCTGCTTGCTTCCACCGCAGTAAAATAACTTTTGGTAAAATTAGAATTTATTTGAGATAATTTATAAGTAGAAGAAAATGGGAAGTAGAAACACCTTTTTCAAAAATATTTCTTTAACTATTTTGCTCAAAGTATTTTTTCAAATAATTTATCATTTCTGTAGAAGAAGTGGAGAAGTAGAATTACTTTTTTTTTCTTTTCCCGCGGAAATACCACTTTAGTTGCTTCACCGAAAGTATTTCCAATTTTTAAGCATTTTTATATTTCTTTTCAACCAATAAAAAAAATGTGTATGCATTCAAAAAGCTGTAAAATTACTTATATAAACTATACCAAATAGGTTTTTAATAGGTTTTTAGTATTTTTTTGAAAAAATTTCTAAAAAAATAAAAAAATGGTCAAAATTTTGAAAAATTGTTTTTTTTTTTAAAATTTTTTTTTTTATAGATCAAAGATGACAACTATTCAAATACAACAGTTTTCAAAAATTATATTAGGGACTCAATTATTTTTATGTTTAAAAACAAAAGGCTGTCTTTGAATAAAATTATAATTTAAATAATAACAAAAAAAATATTGAAAAATGTTACTACTGGAAGTTGTATTTATTTATAGTAAAAGGAAGAAAAGTCAAGGTGTAGTTTTGATTGCTTTGGTTTGAAGAGTGGAAGAAATAATATAAAAAAGAGTTGAAAGCTTGACTATTTCTTAGAAGTCATTTCTAGGGATGTGCACTGGAGAGAAATAGAGAAAGATATTGTAAGTTGCTTTGGCTTTCTCATTTTTATTTGACATTGGGATTATTCATTAATAACTGAATCTGACAGTGAATGAGTTGTGTTCATGAGCTTCTTTCATGGGATTCCTACTGCTGCAATTGCATATTTTATGTATTAACTAACTTGGAATCAACCAACATGGCCATACTGCTCTTCTCTTTTATTTTTATTTCAACACTAACTAATTTTTCTATAGGACATCAAATAACCATCACACTATCTGATTTATTTTATTTATTTATTTTTAAATAAGAATAAATTATGAGAGGACTTAGGAATTTGGCCATCACAATGAAATAACATTGCTCTCACTACATTCTCATAAAATATGCTGATGACATTTGATAGATAATTTTATATAATTAAGTCTAGAGGTGAAACTAGAAAATATTTGAACAATCATTTTTGTAATGCTTTTTTATTTAAAATTTTTTTCCTATAATTATTATACTCCATAAATAATTAGATGTGTAGCTCTCTTTTTATATCTTCTCTTCTTGAACAATGACATATTGATGCAATATAAGATGTGACATTCATGACTTTAGATTTGTGAACATGACCAGAAAATCACATCTTTATTTATTCAAATAAAATCTTGCAGAGAGATCTCAACATTATAAATCTACTAGTAATAAACGTGTATATATATAGATTTTGAGTGGCAAAATTACCTCACACCAATCTTTTTAAATTTAATTTTGAAAAAATTATCAACTTATTTTAAATAATTTATAATAAAATTTAAATATTTAATTAAAAATTAATTGTTATTAGATAGCAGATGAGGATGTTTAACTCTGAATTTGTAACCCTAAAGTGAAGCGGTCCCAACACATGTCAAAAGTTGACATTACATATATGTGAACTTTATTCCTCTCTAGGTAATGCAATAAAAAATTCACTAAATTTATTGGCAAATAGTGACCCTAAGTTCTGTCAAATCCATCAACTTTAATGAAATTTCCAAAATCCTATCAATTGAAAGTCACTTCAATAGAGAAAAACAACAGTTTAAAGAGAGTATTTTTTTCACCTCCATTGTTTGATTGACGTGGGTGAGATGCAAATTGTTTGTTGGTGTTATGGGAGAGACTGTAGTAGTAGTAGTCATGATTTCCAGAAGAAAGAAAATGAATTTGGTTGATGACTACATGCAGCAACTATATTAATTTAATAATACTCTTTTGAAAGGTTATTATTTTAGGTTAAGTTGTCATCATCAATAATTATTAATGTTAATGCTTTGCTTTCTTATCAATAAGCATGCACACATGATGCATCACTTCATCTTTTCCTAATGTCTAGTCAATTTCTTATTATTAGTCCTATAAAATCATTACTAATTAGTGTATATGTTTCTTATCAATATATTGTGCTTCGAAACCCTACATATTAACTATACTCCTACCTTTCTAGAAATTGAATTGTCTTATGATCCATATTAAGACGTGGATATGAATATTAAGTTATAGGGGTCAACAAAATTATTCAGGTAATCACATAATTCGGTTCGGTCAAAAAAATATTAATCGGATAATTCGGTTAAGTATAAGTTTTAAAAAACATTTTAAATAATTCGGTTAAGTATAAGTTTTAAAAAACGTTTTAAATAGCGTTTCTGATAACATTTAGTTTATATTTTAGGTTTTTTATTTTATTTTTTATTTTTAAATGTGTTTGATAACCGCATTTAAAATACCTTTTAGGTTTCAATTAACGTTTAAGATATCGTTTAAAAAAAACTATCAAACATAACTTCCAACCTAAACGCTAATAGTGATACTTTATTAATATTTATTTTATAATTAATTACATCATTATCTTTTATATTATATTTATATTTGCAATAAATTTTAGTAATTTTATAACTATCAGTTAATTTAAAAATTAAAATTAATCTCAAACGTTCAATCCAACAGCTACCTTTACTGCTAATTTAAAATCTAATCTAACAGCTAACTGCTAACGTTATCTGAAACGCTAATCTAACAGCTAATTAAAAATCTAATGTCAAACATACTCTAAGAGTTATTACAAATTTGGGTAATTTAGATAAATTAAGGTAATATGAAATTTGACTGAATTAGCTTAATTACCCGAAATATAAAACACTGTAATTTTATATTTCTAATTCTCTCTTTTATTTTCATATTTCATAAAAAAAATCTAAACCTAATGTTTTCTCTTCTCTTCTTTTCTTTTTGTTCTATCACCGTTGTTCCTCATTATACAATCATTACCTATTATATAATTCTGTTACATTCGGCCAAAAATTTTACAAATCGGATAATTCGGTTAATTCGAAAACTATTATATAATTCGGCTAAATCGGTTAATCGAGTAAAGATAAAGTTCAGGTAATTAGGGTAAAGTAAAAATATTTTTCAAATTTTATACTTCAGTTAAGATTTTACCCAAATTTATCCGAATTACCCGAATACTCACCCTAATAAGTTAGCATGCTAAGAAAAATAATAATCTATTTATAAAATGATAAATGACATCTATAAGGAGAAACTTTAATATTAATAATGGACATAAGTAATCCATGAGTAAAATTCGAATGGCCATCTCCGACCCACACCCATACCCTATCTCAAATATAAGGCATACCCCATCACTCTAGCATGATTTTCATTCCAACCCTACTCATACCATATATATAATAAATAAATATATGGTTAAAAAGATTTATAAATTTTAATTTGTAAAATTGTAAATAAGTCCAACAAAGTGTGAAGAAAAGTAAAACACTATTAATAGTGAGGGACTTGTATACAAACAGTCTATATTAATATGTGGGTTGGATTTGATTTTTTAACTTTTCTACCCTAAATATAAATAAAGTAAAAGGGTTGGAGTTGGTTTTACCTACTACGTGAGTGTTTTTCAAGAATTAATATACGTAAGCCACGCGGATCCACTTAGGGCACATTCGCAAAGCTCATATTGATCCTTATGTATAAAAGTAAAGCTATTTAGAGCATCTCTAATGCGGTTGTTGTTCATTTTCTGATTTGCACAACCATGCCAAATTTTTAAAAGATGAGAATAAATTTTTATCTACAATGTTGATGTGAATAATAGATGTGAAGTTTACGTGGTATAGACGTGGCATAGACATTGTCTGGTAGAACTTCTATTTGTAGAGATATTTATCCACAGCCAACTCAGTATTATTTTATATTAATTACAGTAGAACCTCGATAAATGAATACCTTTGGGACCACAAAAAAATATTCGTTTAGTGAGATTATTTATTTATCGATTAATGAATAAAATATTTATTTATCGAAAAATGAATAATAATTCATTTATATGATAATTTTAGTTTTCTTATTACATAATTTTGTACTAAATTCAAATGTATTTAAAACTTAAACTTTAATTACATGCATGTTTTTAGAATTCTATATTAATTAGTTGTACATGTATGCATTGAGTAGAATAAGTGCAAAGTATCACGTACATGAATGTAGAATTCTAAAAACATGAATGTAATTAAAGTTTAAGTGCAAAGTATCACGTATTTCAGTCCCATGTTCTAAAAACATGAATGAATTATATAAATAAAAATATATTGTTTGAAATATAGTAATTATTCATTTATATTTACATAGGGACTATATATACTTCATTTATATTTATTCGTTAATGCATTAAGCGAGGTTATTCGTTAAGCTCATTAGCTCAAGTCGGGACCGAAGAAATTTATTCATTAGACGAGATTATTCATTTACCGAACATTCATTTATCGAGATTCTACTGTATGTTTTATCCAATTACTTTATCTTACAAAAATCGAGTTATTCAGTTTTTGATCGGTTCTAGTCGAAACCGGACCGACCCGGCCTATTTTGCACTATAAAAATCGGGTTCGTATTTTCAGCAGGATTTCTATTTTTTTTAGATTTCTTTTGCACTATAAAAACATCTTATGTTATTCTAAACCTCATCATGCAATAATATTATTTTTTCCTCTCAGTTTGAGATTTGGCTTTGCCGTTCTCTTGGATTAGGGTTTATTGACGCCCAGTTAAATGAAATTGACTACCAAAATTCGTGATCGAGTCTAAACAATCTTTAACTTTATTTTTTGCTTCCGTCCTGCGTCATAAACCCTTAAGAGACATACATCATTCTCTCAGGCCATTCGAAAGTTTAAATGGTTTGTAGCATACGCTAAATGCTATCATTGCAACTCTACGACTAAATGCTATCATTGCAACTCTATGACAGTGATATAGCGTATTTTTAGTTGTTGTTTTTAGTTATTTTATTTAGTATTATTTTTGGATTGTATGCCATCTTTTGATAGAGGGAATCTGTGCTTATGCATTAATTACTTAAGGCCTTCTCCAACCCAACTACCCTATCTCAAATATAGGGTAGAAAAACTACAAAAATCAAATCCAACTCATCCACCCTATTACAAATTTCAAGAATTTTTAGGATGTTTGCATGGAGGTCCTTCACTATTAATAGTGTTCTACTTTCGTCCATGCCCTATTGGACCTATTTGCAATTTTACAAAATTAAATTTACATTTGAATCCTTTTAACCATATATTTGATAGTTATAAAGTATTAATTATAAAGTAAACATTAATTATATGATATTTAAAATAATAAATTATTAAAATTTAAATTATTAATTTTTAAAAAAATTAAAATATTTAAATTAATTATTCTTTATGATAATAATAATATAATGTAAATATTTAAATAATAATACTAAATAATAATAAAATAACTAATCATAAATTAAAATCTACATAAAGTAACTTGTACATGCATTTAAAACACCACACTCATACACAAATTAAAAACTACAGTTAAAAAGACACATATAATTTAAAATTGCGGATAATAGTAATCATTTTCTCCAATTTAAAATTGCGGATAATATGGTTTCAAATGAGAATGATGACTTTGATAGGTTTCTTGCAAGACATAGACAAATTAGAGATAGAAATGCTCATTATGCACTTCGAGATGCATTAATTGATCATTTGTGGGATCGATATGGTAACTCGGAAAATTAAATAAATATCTACTTTTAGTATTTAATTTTGTTATGACAATGTAATTGTTATTTATCGTGTTATTAAAATTAAGGCTTTTTTTTATATATGGACTTTTTAAAGTTTGAGTTTTATTTATAGGTCCAGTGTAACACCCGAACCCCCGCCCCGACGGAAAGGGAACACGGAGACCGGATGTCACATGCGGAAGACAAATAACAAAACATACAAATAACAGATAGTCAGATAAATACAAATCATATTCAAATCTGAAAGACAGTTCTTATAAATCCAAATTCAAATAGTTCGAAATAAATTCAAAACCAAATTGTAGTTGAACTACAAGTTCCAAATGAAAGACAATTACATAAAAATATCCCAAGAGTACTTAATCTGAAAACAAATCCAAAACATGTGCAGCGGGTTCAAAATACAGAAATAAATCCAGCAAAATAAACTGATATGAAATCCAAATCTGAAGAGGATGCCATGTGAATGCTTGATGCTAGTGATATCCTGCTATCCCACCTAACTGTCTCAACTCAACAATTCCATTCCCAAAAAGGGTTCAAAACATACAAAACAAAAATAGAAACAACGAAGGGTCAGACTATCGATGTCTAGTTAGTAAGCCAATGCCCAACAAACACATACAAATGCATCTTATTAAACAGAATAGTATGTCATGCACAAATGCAAGATAGTTATCAACCAAAGGGTACAAACAGAAGCAAACAAGTTGATTAACAAATCAAGTTATTCCCAAATTAACCCCCTTTAAGTGATCTAGGATAAATGATTACAGATTATTTCAATTACCGACTGAAAAAGGCTTTACAGTTCTCAAATTATTTTCAAAAGGAAGACCGTAACCGAATAGTAGTTCGGTAAGCAGTCCGGCAGGTTATTCGGTCAGAGAGCATTACCAGACTTACCGAATTGTAGTTCGGTAGACATTCCGGTAAGCTATTTGGGCAGAGAGCAATTATACGAATCCAAGGAAAGTTTAAGTGACAGTTCGGTTTTTATTTCGGTATGAAGCTCGATCAGAGAGTTTAATTCTCTCAGACATGCCGAATTGTAAATCGGTACCTAGCTCGGTGAAGAGTTCGGTCAGAGAGGTTGAACAGTCTTCGGAGGTTCATAACGAACTACAGTTCGGTAAGTAATTTGTCCAAAGAGTGAATCTAATGATCTCAAGTCTGACCGAATTGTATTTCGGTAACCAGCTCGGTAAGGAGTTCGTCCAGAGACCATCCTACGTCTAGTTTTCCAATTTTAAGTGACAGTCCGGTATCTAATCCGGTAAGCAGTCCGGTTACGAACCCTGGGCACATTTTAAGCCTATTTCAAGTTATGTCGATCGCCAATCAAAGTCTAGCTATCCAATTGGGTCTAATCCTAACACTTACAGCCAGTTAAGAGTCACAATTAACACTACCCAAAGTTAGAACCCAAAAGAAAACAACTAGTAGCAGCCAGAATCAAACCACAACATATCCAACACATAAACAAAAGCAGAAACATATTATTATCACAGAGTTTCAGATTATCCAAATTATTTAGGTGTTTAACTTACCAGGTCTGTCCTTAGTCTAATAACAAAATCGGGAACAGAACAGACAGATAGGGTTAAACCGTCAGAGATGGATCAAAGATCCCAGAAATGATGCCGTCGCATCCAGAAAATGGTTGACAATCAAGGCCATATACGCTTTCGCGCATCAATGTATACATCTAGTTTTCCCTAACAATATGCTGGTCTTATCGTATTAACCTTAGGACAAGACTTTAGCAGATTACAAAATTCAGATTTCAAATAGCAGACAGATAGCAAACAAATATGGACACCATTTCATATGTCCGAACATGATCAAATAATAGGGCAGCAATATTCCCAAGCAATTTATATCAAATGCAGCAGATTAAGTATCCAATCACAGATTTCGACTTACATTAGATTAATCAATTTGCTGACAATTTAACAAACAAAGGCAACCAAAAGTAAGGGTGTAAACATGGCTACTAACCTTATTCGCTAATCCCAAATACCACCGTAATTACTCCGGTTGACGATCCCCAACTTGGTCCACACTAAATCAAGAATAATTCATAAATTCCCAATTCAC
The DNA here is from genome assembly GCA_031304145.1 of Cardiospermum halicacabum. Classification (NCBI taxonomy): domain Eukaryota; kingdom Viridiplantae; phylum Streptophyta; class Magnoliopsida; order Sapindales; family Sapindaceae; genus Cardiospermum; species Cardiospermum halicacabum. The sequence continues at coordinate 11,734,903 of CM062397.1, forward strand.
AAAAGTTAGGGCTTATACCCAAAAAGCAATTAAAATCGATTTAAACCCAATATACCCAAATCATGAAATTAACTTCACGGGTTTCAAAACTCATTCTATTAGAAACAAAATCCCTAAATCAATTGGTAGAGAACAACATCAATTCATCAAACCCTAATTATAGATCAAATCCCCAAATCAATTAAAAGTTAATTGAAAGCAAAGAGAGAACAAATTTATTACCTAGATGTAAAGAAATCAAGGCAACACAAAAATCCAATTGCAAGCTTTGAAAATCGTGGCTTAGAAATCCGTGGAATGTTTCTTGGTTTGAGAGAAAAGTGAGAATACGTAAAAGCTTCTTTCTAGGTTTTGTGACAATTGAATTTCAAAAGCATCTTTTCATATTTATATGGGTGGCAAATATCGCCATAAACCCACATGTTTTCACTTTAATTAAAAATAACCCCATTTATAAAATAATTACAAAATCATCTCAAATATCAAATTGTTTTCAAATGTAACCCAAAAGTCAAACTAGTCAAATCATTTGGTCAAACTAGAAAAGTCAACATTTTTCAAAAATGCCCATTTTACCCTTATAACGAAAATAAACAAAAATTAAGAAAAATTTCAAAATTAAGTAGACGAATAGCCCCAGATTACGAACGCGACATCCTGTTTAAAATTCTTTCAAATATAATCTTTGTAAAGTTTGGTTTGCATCCCATAGGCTGTGATTCCAATTTTACCCTCGGCTCAAAATTTTCCAAAAATCGCGCACTTCACATATTTGTGATTCACGATCACACATTTCATATATGAAATCAGAATTTCTGATTCAGTTGTTATTTTATTTCTGATTTAGGTTCAAAGAAGTCTGAAGAGAATTCAGAATTTGTGAAGTGATATTAAAATGACAGTACGGAAATGAAAATTCAAGTGGAGGGTAAAATTGTCAACGCGGCCTATTTTTGAAAATCAAACTTTCGCAAGGCTTATTTTCGTAAGAATTTGAAAATGGGCTTATAAAAAAAATTCAAACTTTAGATGACCCATTTTGAATAATTTCCACTTAAAATTATATATCTTTATGTTTTATGTTATTTTAATTCAAATTTATTTATTAATGAATATAAAAAATAAACTATTTAATTATGTTAATAATATTAATTAATTAATTAATTAATTATTCTATTTTAATAATATTATTAATTTAATTTATATTTATTAATACACAATCTACAATTATTAATCTTTCATATTAATAATGAATTCAAAATTTAACCACAAAAAATAAAATAATTACAATTTGACCCCAAAATGAATATAGGGTATGTGTAGGGTTGGAATGAAGATCAGGATAGAGTGATAGGGTATACCTTATATTTGAGATAGGGTATGAGTGTGGGTTGGAGATTGTCTAAGGACAAGTAATATTTTAAGTTAGAGATAACTCATAGGTGTGAATTTTGTTATGTATTTAGGGTGATATTCCTTTATATTAATTATCTTTTACCCATTTTGAATGATTTGTTTGGGAATTAAGCTTAATTCAAGGATCATGAGCTTATGGAAGCTTCTTGTAAGAAATAGAAGAAACAAGAATGTAAGAAGAACAAAAAGTGAAGAAATCAGAGCAAGAAATTGAAAAAGTATGATTTGTACAGTTGAAAGTATTTTGTAAGATAAAAAAATATTCGTAGAACTAGAAGATTGATTTGCCGCGTACATCGTAATTGAGAGTAGTCCTAGACTTAAAGAAATTCTTCATTTACAACAAAAGGTAACTGATTATACTGTCCTGGACGCATAGTTCAATATAGACCATGATTTAAAAAGATGTTGACAACAATTTAAGTTTTCAATTTGTACTACACAGTCTGGAGCAAAAGCTTGAAACTTGAAATAACGAATTTCACTGAGGGACATTTTTGTCATTTTATCTCCAATTCGATATTTTTGGAGACTTTTGGTTCTCTTGGATATTTTGAACACTTGTATAATCTTACATTAAAAAGAGAAAAAAATATCTTTTAAAATCCTCCTATAAAGAATATTGTGGAGAAGAAATTTCTAATTGCTTTATCAAACCCATCAAAGCCTTAACTCAAGATGAAGATCCATAATTTCAAGCACTAGAATATATTTTTTTTTACCTTGATTTTGAATATTCTTGTGTTAGGTCATGTATTCTATAATGATTTGTCTTGATTTCGATCTAATTATGATAGGCTAGAACTTTTGCAGTTGAGATTTCATAAACCTAATGAGGTCAAGTGATTGTAGAACTAATTATGTTGAATTGGTTGTTGATTTTCATGGATCTTACATATTTTAAACTTTATTGAACTTAAATTGATGAAAATCAATTTACGTAAGTGATTTGGTGTTCTTTGATGCTAGGCATAATTAGATCAACATTAAATCTAGAAAAATAAGGGATTAATTTGATACTAGACATAGCGATAATTGATCACTAATGTAGTTTTGTATGGATTTGTAGTTGATTGATCCCTTTCTAGTTAATGATTATGCTCTAGGCTTATATGAACATTATTTGTTTAGTTACAAATTTACTGGTAATAAAAATAAAAATAATATTACTATTATTGCATGGTATAAACATAATAATATGTGTCTAGTTTTGATCGATAATTATGTGTATGAGACACATCAAAGTAGTAGGTATTATTCAAGAACAAAAACTAGATGCAACCATTATGAAATTACTACATGGTGACATCTTTATTAATTCACGTGATAGTTATGATGATTGAATCCTTAGACATGAATATGTCACAGTTCCTACATAATGAGTATATTTAATATAGTAAAAACATTATCCTTAATTGTAAATCATATCATAGACTTCTTTGACTAATCTTATAGAAAAATAAAAAAGTAATCGTATCCATCACATGTGATTATGTTTCATTAAAATCAAATTCAGACCTTTGTGAGAAACTTTAAGCAACCAAATGGGCTCTATAATTTATAATTTCCTTTTTCTCATTTCATTTTACAGAAACACTCAATTATAACTAATTAGTTTAACACTTTCTAGCATTCAATTATGGGTCAGATAATATTTTATATATTTAATGAATTTAATTTCGTCTAGATCACTTACTTCCACTTCACTTTTTGCTATTCAGTTTTTTTATATTCATTTATAGATTGTGATTCATAATCATCATTCATTATTCAATTGATACTGCTTATGAAAATATATTGTCAATAATAAAATTTTCATGGTTTCTTTATTATTTATTATTTTTTTATTTTTGGATATCTTCTCATTTTTGGATTCATTTACCTGTTTCAGAGGTCTTTTCCACATTTAAATATTTAATTTTCTTATTTCCTAAATTTTTAGGAGCAATATCTTTTAAAAGCTTTCATCAACCTTTTTCTCATTTTTTTATATGATACATATTTTGACCTAATAGGTCTTTTAACATTTTTTATAGATTTCATATGTCTTATCAATTGCTATATGTTTTGTTTTCTCAACGGACACAACTAATCATGTTAAATTCGTAACTTGGGGCTAATTTTATTGCCTAATTTGACTAACCTCGTTATTTTATTTTTGAGGGTAAAATATCAGTTTAGAGACATCTGAATTTTTAAGTCAATTCTTGTGTTTTTAAAATATTTTATTCGGAGAATGATTTTGAAACAAAAAAGGGAAATTTTCAAAGTTCATCTAAATATTTTTTCAAAGAGGTATGTTTTCATATAGTCAGGTTACTGGTGGGTTTATTTGAAATTTTGCCTTTAATAAGGTTCAAACCCCTTTTTCATGATCAAAATCCTAAAACACTAATTTTCATTATTTTCTCTCAACTATAGAAAACTTAAAACCTAAAACAAACAAGAATTTACATCTCTCAAATCTCGTTGACGGGTGTCGAGTCCGTCAATATTTAAAATATCCTATAAACGACAAATTAATTGTAGTAAACAAGGTCGAATCCACAGAAAAACGGTTATCAATTCTGAGTTGTATATTATCCAGGTTGTAAAAACTGGAGGGTTTAAAGAGTGAATTTGAATTGAACACTAAGAATGTAAATATTAACGATCAAATATATTAAAAGACCCAGATAGCCGATCATTTAATTAATGTGTTGATCATTGATTCTAAAGATATCTTTATCGATTTTAATAACTACAGTTATAGTTGTTGACAACGTGCCTAACCACCAATCTTTTCCATAGTTTTAGACTGACCGGGTACGAACCTTTGAATCAATCACTAATCTAACGTAGATTGCATTATGAACTAAAAAAGACTTATGGTCACAACCAATGAATCAGTACAACGGTACTTGAACTATGATTGTGAAACCTTAACACTACCTAAATCAAATTAATTACAAATTATCTGACTTGACCTTAGCTATGGGCACAGAGATGACCTTAACTATGGGCACAGAGATGACCTTAACTATGGGCACAGAGACTACCCAAAAATATTAAATGATAAAGCCCCAGAGACTACATAAATATTAAATGATAAAGTAATGAAGTAAAGATCTCACAACACGACTTAACTAAATCGATCGTTTAATGGGTAGACTAGTTTAGCACCCCACGGACGCAGTCAACATCATTGTCTATAATATAAACTAAACCTACAAAAATAAAAGAAGAGAAAAGATAGAAAACACTCAAGCCTGATTGTCTTCTGAAAATATTCCCAAAACCTAAGATAATCAAACAATTCTGTTCTACAGAGTAATATACTCTATTCAGAAAAAAAAAAACCTCTAAAATCTCCTTGAAATATTCTTTATGAAAATATAATCTCTGATTTAAATTTTGAATGATTTGAAACAGTCTTTGAAAGTTTGACTTAAATCCTTGACTCTCTACATTTTAGGTCTTTAATCCCATAAATCTTCATAATTGCACAAATACCTCCAAAATATTCACATTCACAAAAACTGAGCAAGTTAATAGAAGATTACAACTATATCCTCAGAATAATTAATAAAATAGTGTATAAAGCTTAATCACTCGTCCAAGAAATCAAATTAATTTCGAGGCATTTCGTCCCTAGTCTTTTGAGTTGTTTATCACATCTATTTTTCCTTGTTTTCAAGATAATCTCATAAGTTTCTTCTTTGATTAAATTTAAGTTTTCAAAAAGAAAATATTTCAATAATGATTTGGAGTCTGAATTTTGAGTTTTAGTCTGATGTTTTTAACTGTTCGCGATTCAAAACCCTAACTTTTGAATCTCTATTAACATTTTGAACTACTGTATTGATTATATAATTTTCTATCCATTCGTTAGGCTATGATGTTGGTGATTGCCAGACGGAATGAGCTCTGTAGGGGATTTAGTGAATAAGGTTTGTAACCATATTTAAGCCCTCACGATTTGTTTGTTTCTATATAAATCTATTGTTGCATTAAACTGAAACTGAAAATATTTAAAATTGAATTTACATAACTGTAATATGATATTAAACTGTTATGTTGTAATCTGGTTATTTGTTTGGTTGTAATTTATTGGATTCTGGGCATGTGCTTTCCATGCTTGACGGATGTAATTATTTATGTTGGAATATTTTGATTACCTTGCTATTGTAATTTGACTGATTAAATTTAATTACTGTTGCATTCTGGATATTGAAAAATGAGTTGTAATACTTGAATAAAAGCTTTTTCTAATAGTGTTAATAGCGATAAGATCGACATGCTGTAGGGATAGAAGTATACTTAGATCCATGATAAATGTACTAGCTTTGATTGTATATATCTGTCTGTTTTTGACGATATCCGTCTATTTGGGGTCTATGACCTATTTAGGAGCTGCACTCAACTTTCTGTTATCTGTTTCTATTTTCTGAATTTGTTATTAGACTATATACGAACGCTGATAATCTGCGATATTATAAACTGCTACCCTTTTGTGTAAATATTAATATTGCACTATTCTAATTTAACTGCTGCTATTCTGATTTAAATGTTGTTGTCTGATTTGGTTGTTGGTGTTCTGGTCTAGTTGCTTAGTGGTCGGGCTTTGGGTTACTTACTAGTTAAGTTTTGGGTTGCATAGTAATCTAGATTCGGGTTTGGCTTGTGGTTGCGTTTGTGATGCTTTGTTGAGTTTGTTAGTTGGTTGTTTGGAGGTTTTAGGTCCTAGCTTAATTCCTTGGCACGAAACAGGGTAGTAGGAATATTACACTAGATCTGGAAAGGTATAATTAAGTGTTTAGAAATGTAGGTAGCTATAGAAAACCATAATAGACTAATAAAAAACAATGATTGGCTAATTTGACCCCCTAAACGTAGGAATTTTACCATTTCTGTTTGTGACTTCGGCCTACGGTCCCAATTGTCGTTTCAAAGTTGTTCGACTTGCGATTTTCTTTTCGAAATGTTATGGTACATCTTAATTGGATTTTAATTGTGAAAGTTATTGCCTTTTTAAGTTCTAAAGTCTCTAGTGTACTAGACCTCTATAGATACTACTGATAATATTGATAAAGTTATATTTTTTGGGGTATTCAGCTAGTCGAATAGGGTATAATTACTATTTCAGTTGAGTGAACTAGAAGCTAAATTTATAGACCCAAACTTGAGTGACTTGAGTGATTCCTCAGAAATTGAAACCATTCCAAAATAAAATATGAGAGTTTCTAGTGAGTTCCCGAGTGAAAATTTGAGATTCTATCGTCAGAAGAATCAAATTTTAAGGGGAAATAGGCTGGAATTAAGATATTAAAGCTGTTAAGATTCAAAAATATAAGTTCAGGTCTAGGGTGGTTGTATAGAAACAATAGCAGAAAACACCGAAGAAGATGTTGAAAAAGCTGAAATTATTGAGAAAATTCAGCAGAAAATATGAGGAAAATATAGCAAAAAATATTGAGGAAGATGCAGCAGAAAAAATTGAGGAAGATGCAAGTATTGGTCTCCCAATTGCCCAAAGAAAAGGAGTAAGGAAGAGTAGGAATCCAAATCATAGATATACTTTTGGAAACTATATTTCTTATGGAAAGTTATCTCATAGTTTCAGGGCATTCACCGCAAAAGTAGAGGAAATTAAAATACCTAGATCAGTTGAGGAGGCCTTATAAGATCCAAAATGGGAACATGCTGTACAAGAAGAATTAGAGGCTTTACAGAAAAATGGAACTTGGGAGATGACTACACTTCCTCAAAGAAAGAAGACTGTTGGTTGTAAATGGGTATTCACAGTCAAACATAGGGTAGATGAGAGTGTGGAGAGATTCAAAGCGAGGTTAGTTGCCAAAGGATTTACCCAGTCCTATGACATCGATTACCAAGAAATATTTGCTCCAGTGGCCAAATTAAACACTATATGTGTCTTGATCTCATTATCTACAAATTTGGATTGGAAACTTCATCAAATGGACGTCGAAAATGCCTTTTTAAATGGAGATTTAGAAGAATAAGTATACGTGGATGTGCCAAATGGTCGAGAGAAGCAACATGAGACAAGAAAGGTTTTCAGATTGATAAAATCATTGTACGGGCTCAACAATCTCCTTGGGCCTGGTTCGGAAGATTTACAAAGGCAGTGGTGGCGTTTGGTTATCAATAGTGCAATGTTGCCACACATTATTTGTAAAACATAAAGGAGATGGAAGAATTGTTGCTCTTAGCATGTTTGTAGATGATATAATATTAACCGGAAATTATGAAGTTAAGATTGAGTTGACAAAGAAGTTCCTAGGCAAACAGTTTGAAATCAAGGTTTTGGGAGGCCTAAAATATTTTCTAGGAATGGAAATTACAAGGAGTTCTAAGGGTATATCAGTTTCTCAGAGAAAGTATACCATTGATCTTCTTAAAGAAACAAGAATTCTTGATTGCAAACCTTATGAAACACCAATGGAGTCGGGAGCAAAATTTACAAATCAAAAGGATGGAGTACCAATAGATAAAGGCAGATACCAAAGGTTAGTACGCAAGCTACTATATTTATGACATACACGGTCAGGCATAAGTTATGCGATTAGTGTTCTGAGTCAGTTCATGAGTTGTCCAAATAAGGAACATATGAGTGGTTTATTTCGAATACTGAAATACTTGAAGGGATCTCCAGGCAAAGGTATTTTCTTTGAGAAAAATAGTTCCAAAGGCCTTGAATTTTACACTGATGCGGACTGGGCAGGTTCCCCGGTGGATAGAAGATCAACTATAGGCTATTGTGCCTATGTTTGGGGTAATTTGGTGAGTTGGAAAAGCAAAGAAAACAACCTATTATAGCAAGAAGTAGTGTTGAAATTGAATTGAGGTTAGTGGCACATGAGTTATGTGAAGGTCTATGGCTGAGGAAATTAGTGGCAGAGCTAAAGGTTAGTTTGAAGGAACCTATGAGACTTTTTTGTGACAATAAATCAATTATATGTATGGCTAAGAATCTTTCATCATAGGAGAACCAAACATGTAGATATAAACAGATATTTTATTAAGGAACGGATCGAAGAAGGGGCAGTTAGCTTACTATTCATACCTACAAATCACCAGACTGCAGATATATTTACAAAGTCTCTGCCAAGAATTGTGTTTACTGATATGGTGTCCAAGTTAGGTCTCACTAACATAAACAACCCCGCTTGAGGGGGTGTTGTTAATCACATATATTATTTCTATTTGTTTATGTTTATCTTATCTGTTAGCTGGTAGGAGTTTTATTTATAGTTAATTAGACTTATTTTAAAAGAGTTAGAAGTTGTACCAAACTAAATAACTCTATTAAGTTATTTTATAAATAAAACCATGGTGTCTGATTGTTAAATCATCAGAGAATTTACCCAAACACGTATTCGATTAATTTTAGGAGTACAACTAGTTAATTGAACAACGGAACACACTGCAAGTCAAATAATTAAACTCATAATTAATTAATTTGAACCTAGACAGTGTTAGAATTTTATAATCATAATGTCATGAATGGTCGTGCTAATTCATTGGTTATGACCACAAGTCTTGTGTAGTACTTAATTCAATCTATAATCTATATTCTGATAGATTAAGGATTGATTCGGTCATGTTATTCTAAAATTTGTGGAGAAGATTAAATTATTAGGCACACTGTATAACTAGAATTATGATTTTTGAATTAATAAAACATATAAATTGATTAATTAATTTTGCTAGATGCTTAGTTTAATTGGTTGTTTACTTTCTCAACTTCAACTTTTAATTTGATTAATTTAAATATGCTCTTAACATCTCCTATTTTTAATCAATTGTTGGCTAATCCAATTGAAAAATATATAAGATTGTTGTTCATTGTGGAATTATTCTATTATCCTAAATTTTTTTCTTTTAACTCTTTCATGAAAATCAGCTCGAAATTTTGAAATAAAATTTAATTTTTTAAAAGAAATTTTGTTTATTAATTTTGATTTACTTTATTACTCTTCCATTTATGATTAATTATTGTTATTTCCATATATTTTTTTAAAAGTAATTCTTATTAATTTAAAAATTAAAACTAATAATAGACATTTAAGTAAGTAAATAACCTCATTTTTAATCTAACGTTAATTGGTAATTTGGAAAGTGGATAACAATCATGCTTAAGCCAGAGGGTTTAATCAGATAATCTCAACTATTAGATCTTAGCAAACTTCAAAACTTGTCCTTTACCGTACAAACACAGTGAAGTTTCCTTTAACTCTATTAAAGGATCTCCGGTTATCTACCTATTTTGAATTCTCTTCTGATGCTAATTATGTCACTACTTCAATCTTCCTGTTAACCTGAACTGCCTGCATTTTCTGAATCAAGCAATTTAACAGAAACAACAGTTAATGACAATATCAAGACTTGCTTCTGTATATTATCAAATTTGTATCCATTTGATCAAGAGCTATGCTATACCTCGAGTCCTGTTTGACTGCCGAGATCACTCTCAAACTGGATTATCCATGATAGCTAAAGGTGCCTGCAAATGAAAAGGCTACAATGTGGTCTCTTTTGTCTGCGGAATAGCTTTTTATTGGTCGAATCAAGCAAGTAGTGATGCTTCTGTTAACCCATTTTAAGTTCCACATAGAACTTCATATTTGATGGGCAAAAGATCAACTGATCAAGTTTGTAATATCGCTAACCAGATACCTCAGAAGCACTTATAGCTTTTAAGCCAGTTCTATGGAAAATGCGAAACATGACAAGAGCTCATATAACGTCCTTCTTCCAAAATTTTGCAAGGAAAATCTGCAATCTTCAATCCTTGCAACGAAAACCAGTTACCACTAAGGAAGTTCAAATTCCTAACTGTTATAAACTCTGAAGATTCACTTCACATCCTTATATTCAATCCAGCTAATACCTGCATCCTTGGTTATGCGGTTCTCATTCATCAATTCTTGGATGGAACTCAAGTTATCCCATCTTCCTAAAGAAGAATATATGTTAGATAGAAGCACATAGGGGGTGGAACTTCTGGGTTCCAGGTTGATTAATTTTTGAGCTGCCTTTTCTCCAAGGCTTACGTTAGCATGAAGCCGGCAAGAACTTAAAAGAACCTCCCATACAACAGGATCATCTTTGTATGGTATCTCATTAATAAGCATTTCAACTTCTCCAAAACGACCTGCTCGACCTAGACAGTCGACCATACAAGTGTAATGATCCAATGCTGGTACCAATTCATGTTCTTGCTGCATTGACTTGAAAATTTCAACTGCAGTATCTACCAGTCCTGAATGGCTGCATGCAGTCAAAACAGCTATAAAGGTAATATTATCAGGCTTTGCGCCTGATGCAATCATGTCTTTGTAGAGACAGACAGCCTTGTCACCATATCCATTCTGTGCATATCCATGTACCATTTCATTCCAAGTAACTGTACTTTTACAAGGCATAAAATCAAAAATCTTCCTAGCTCCTCCTATATCACCACATTTGCAGTACATATCAATGAGGGCGCTTCCTACAAACACATCATTTTCACATCCATCTTTGGCTATCAAAGCATGAATCTGTCTCCCTTGAAATGAGGAAGCTAGGTTTGTGCAACAACTCAGCAGAGTCGCAAACGTGAATTGAGTGGGAATTGGTCCCTTTTCCCTCATCTGCTTAAACAGCATGAAAGCTTCTCTATCTTTAGAATTGATGGAAAGACCTGAAATCATAGAATTCCAACAAACAATGTCCAATTCAGGAACTCTATAGAATATCCGTTCTGCCAACTTAATCTTTTGACCCTTTGAATAAATACCAATCAGTCCACTGGCAACATATCTGTCCATATGAAAGGCAGACTTCTGTAATGCAGCGTGGACCTGTTTACCCGCCTCTAAAAACCCTGATGCTGCACATGAACTAAGGACAATCGCCAAAGTAGTGCGATCAGGCTGCACTCCACGAAATTGCATGTCCCTAAAAAGCATCACTGCATCCTTGTGATTCTCATTTTGAGAATAGCAAGAGAGCATTGCATTCCATGAACTTACACTAGGAGTCGACATGCTATCAAACATCCGTCGTCCAGTTTCAGTGTCCTTGGACTTGACACAAGCAGCAAGCAAATTTATATAAGTAACCTCATTAGGTTCAAAACCACAACTCTGCATTCTTTGCATGTATTCTATAGCATTCTCAATTTGGTACTTTTGTCCGTAACCAGCTATCATAACATTCCAAGAAACAACACTAACTTCAGATAAATTATCAAAAAGCATCTCAGCAGAATCCATTTCCCCATTCTTCGTATACATATCTAGCAACGAATTACACAAATGAAGGTCACTTCCAAACCCATTTTTAATCGTTAAACAATGCACTTGCCTACCAACTACATCACCTAAAAACTCATCATCCTTCCGAACAAAATCCCCCACATCCCCACCTACACTACCTCCTCTAGCACAAACACCCAAAAATGTAGACAACGAGACAGAATCTATAACCCTTTTGTTATGCATCATCTTAAACACCCCCAACGCCTCAACAACTCTATCCGTTAAGGCTAACCCACCCATCATAGTCGTAAAAGCAACCTCATTGGGCTCTAACATCTCCTTAAAAACTCGAACCGCATAATCCATAACTCCAGCCTTAGCATACACACATAGCAAAGCATTAACAACATAAATGTTACAATCAAGACCAATCTTAATAACAAGAGCATGAGAAATACTACCACTTGCAACGTCAAGCAACGCAGCACAACCACTCAACACACTAGCCAAAGTGAAATGCGTAGGCATATATCCTTCCTTAATCATGCTATAATAAACACCCAACGCATTCTCTTCAAACCCATTTCGGACCAACGCGCTAATCAGATTGTTCCAAGAAACAACATTTCTCTCAGGCATTTTGTCGAACATGTTCTGCGCCAAGCTCAAGTTTTGAGCTTTACATTGAGAGGTCAGAATGGCATTCCAGGAAAAGATGTTTTTATACGGAATTAGATCGAACACGTGTTGCCCAGAAGTAAAGTCATTACATTTCGAGTAGAATTCAATGAGACGATTGGAGAGGAAAGTGTCATTGAAGAGTATCTGATGTCGGAGTATATAAGCATGAACAAGCTTCCCTTGAGAGTGGGCTTTTTTGTCAATACAAAACTGGAGAAGACTTGTTATAGTTTTCTGATCAATTCTCATCTCTCCCGCGGAATTTCTCCATACAAAACTTGAGTTAGAAATAGAATAGACCCAGTTACTTTTTAACCGTTAAAACGGCATCGTTTAAGTGTTTTTCATTTAAAAGTAATATAAATAGGGTTTGTCTGTTTTATATCGTTACAGTGAGTAGTGAGTAAAAAGAAAAGGGAGTGATGGAGGTTAGCGGTTTGGATTCAAATGGAAGACAGTTCAAGAACGCAGGAGAAATGTGGAGGGAAGAGATTGGAGAAGGAGGAGAAGAACAGAAGAAAATTCAGTGGTATCGTCAAGGCATTTCTTACTGGGAAGTAAGTATGATTTTTGTGTATTTGAGTGTTTCGTTTGGTTGATTTAATTTGATTCAGGGTTGCTTTTGGGATGAAATAGGGTGTTGAGGCATCTGTTGATGGGGTTTTAGGTGGATTTGGGACTGTGAATGACGCTGATATCAATTGTAGTGAAGCGTTTCTTCAAACCCTATTCTCTGATCGATTTCCCAGTGCTGGAAGAAACCAACATCTTGTTGCTCTTGGTATTAACTCTCCTTAATCTCTCACATGATAATCCTATCAAAATAAATTAAGTTTAAATCTTCTAGGGTATTTTATTGCTGAGTTTCTAGTTGGAACTTGGAAGTTGAAATTAGACAGCAAGTTTCGTTTGGGAGCTTCTTGTGCTGAATTGTGAAGCAGGATGTATATATATTTTCCTCCAGTTGCATCCATTTATATCATTTGCTTCTGATTTTGTTTATAAGTCTTTATGTTGTTTTAAAAACTGCAGATTGCGGTTCGGGTATTGGGCGAATCACCAAGAATCTACTAATAAGATATTTCAATGAGGTATTTTTAATTAGCCATTTTTTAGTGGGGGCTATTGTTTAGACCTGGTATACTATTCTAGCTGATGAATTGCGAATCTTGTACTATGGTGTTGTGAGATATGTAGCAAATATCATCTTGTTGGACTAAATGATAGTTTTTCTTTTTCAGTAACTATCGTGGTAAGTATGAATGAGAATGTTGCACTTCATTTATCTCAAACTTATGATCCAACCGTTTGGAATATTGACCAGCTTTATGTGCACTAAATGTAGGGTAGTATATAGGTCTTAAAAAGTGACCTTAAGTTCTTCTTGATTGCTAGTTTAATTGTGTGTGTTCAGTTCGGTAAGTCAAATTGTTTTGGGGCACACATAAACTGGCCAACTTGGTGTTGGATTGAACTTGATTTCTCAGTAAGTGAGTTGATAGTGACACCTTAAACACCCTCACACTGGGCTTTATATGAACTGTGGTATCAATGTGTTTGTAATCATATCCTGTCAATGTTTGTCATGTATCTAGATTTTATAGTAGGTTAGTGTGGCCTAGAATTTTGTATATGCCAATATATTGAGACTCTTCATGATGCATATTGTTTTAATATATTTTATAAATCTAACTTTGGTGATTAAAATTGGATTTCTAATTTGTGTTATATATCTTGGTTTTCTTTGTCCGTGATTAATCTTTTTCAGGTTGATCTTCTTGAGCCAGTGTCCCATTTTTTAGATGCTGCACGTGACAGTTTAGCTTCTCAGAATTCGGACATGCACAAAGCAGTTAATTTCTTTTGTGTACCACTCCAGGTAATTTACTTCATAATTAATAATAAAGTAAAACTTTTGAAGTTATTTGACAAATGTGAATTTTTTTTCCTGAATCAAAAAATCAGTTAACTAAAAAAAATGAAAAGTCAAGTATAAGAAATTGTTGAGTAAAAAGAAATTGAAATGATAGTTGGTTTGGACGCCTAATTTATTTTCCACACTATTTCCACCGAGTATTACCTACTGTAGTGGATTGATTGTTAGTATAGCCACTACAACATATAATTTTGTAGATGTGCACGCTTTAAGGTAAAGGTTGAGGCTTCCCTAAACCATTCTATTTAAACTTTTCAATTCCTTTTTTTTCTTTCTACAAGTAGTCTCAACTGCATTTAGTTCACCTTACTAACCTTATCTTATCTGCAGGAATTTACTCCCGACACAGGAAGATATGATGTCATATGGGTCCAGTGGTGCATAGGACACCTCACAGATGACGACTTTGTTTCATTCTTCAACAGGGCTAAGGTGACTCATTTCTGCAATTAATAATGCAAATGTATACAATTTCATGGTGGTTGTTTTTCTATTGACATACAATACTTAAACTATTTTTCTCAATTTTAGGTTGGTTTAAAACCTGGTGGATTTTTTATCCTGAAAGAGAACCTTGCAAGGACTGGTACTTTATTCCTCACCTATATAACTTTTTAGCTTACATTTATTTATTATTTATAATGTGCAGATTTATACCAATTTCCTATCAACATAGGTTATGCATTATTTATGCTCTTTAAATGCATTTGCTTGACCTACTCACATTAAACCCCTTATAGGAAGTTATCTATTTGTTTATCTAAGGCTCTTTTGTTGTTAGTTGGAGAGACATCACCTATGTTATCTTATTTCCTTCTTTGGTTCCGAAGCTTTTACTTAAGTAGGCCATCTCTCTTTTTCTTTTTCTTTTTTTCCCAAAAAAAAGGGAAAAAATGATTAATTAAAATTAAAAATTCAGAAATCATCTCAATCTGCCATAGAGACCGAATCATATTAAGAAATCAGGTATATGGCCAGATACTCTGATAAACAGCTCATGGTTGAAAGATATATTAATGTTATGGGTTTTCAAGAGTTTCAGCTCTTCTTATGGCAATGCAATATGCAATTTGCTTTTTAACTTATAATGGAAACTAGAGTTAGTTTTAGACCCAAAGAGAAGACTACTAGGTTGACACTGAAGTTTTATAAATTGCAACTTGACAGTGTCTTAGGATGTGGAAAAACATAATTATAGAAATGGGGATTTGTAACTTGAAGATGAAGATGAACTGCAAAAGTTTGTGTATTTGACTGTGACAAATGGAGGGGGAATATATGGTTTTCTTTGTCTAGCTTGTAATCTTTCACTTCATTTTAATATGGATTGCAAAAGCCTTGCTATCTATCTTGAAAATGATTCTATACTTGAGACATTTTCCCAGAAATTGTTATGATGAAAGGTTGTGTGGTATTTTGAACTGTCTATCAATTATTTATGTGTCGATGAATTTGAAATTGCTAGTAGTGAAATAGTCACAAGATGGTACAATGGTTTGTAGGATTTGTGCTGGACAAAGAAGATCGAAGCATAACTAGATCCGACTTATATTTCAAGGAACTCTTTTCTCGGTGTGGACTGCATCTCTACAAATCCAAGGTAAGTAATCCAAATTAAGTTGGTCTTTTATATAGAAATGAAAGGTTCAAACAATCTGAATAAAGAAGTGCATGGTTTAAAGTAATTGACCAATCATGTTATAGAAAATTGTAAGAAAATGTTAACCTTTAAGGTGCTAGCCTTTCTAAGTTATCATTCCTTTCATTTTCAATACATAAGGATCAGAAAGGATTTCCTGAAGAATTATTTGCTGTTAAGATGTATGCTTTAACTACGGATATGCCAAAGAGAAGTCATAAGACCAGATCTAAAGCGCAGGCCAACAGGCCCTGCATCATCAAATGAGGCCTTGTTACTAGCAACCTCTGAAGTTCCGCATGTAAGAAAGAATTGTTCGCTGTGAAGATGTGTTCCCTAACTACGAATATTCTAAAGAGAACTCATAAGACCAGAACTCAAAGGCAGGCCAACCAGCCCGGCATCATCAAATGAGGTTTTGTTACTAGCAATCTCTGAAACTCCTCATGTAACAAAGTTTAATTCTCCAGTGTAGAGATTTTATACTTTATGAAAATGACAATAGATTTTATACTTAGTGATCTGCTATTGAGTTACTAGCTAGACAGGATTTAGACGCTCAACTGAAAGAACTTCACGTGATCTGTTGAGTTACAACTGTTGTTTCATAGGCACATAATCTGTCTTCACTATTCTGTTCAAATTAAATGATCAAATATGCAAGCTATCTAGGAGAAAAACAGAACATATGAATACATGTAATTAACCAGTTTGTAGTTTCATATATGTATATATATACACTTCTCATCTGCATTGCAGACTGCTATGTCTTTGACCTACATCAGCACGGCCATGGGACCTTCTATGATTCTCAGAAGAGGAAACATGGTAAGAACTGTAAACCTTGCCTATCATATGATGTATATAATCCAAACTTGGTATTTTCCTAGCCTTTTTATCTGTACACATCAGTCCTAAGCTTACTCCAAGTTTAGCTTGCTCAAACATGTCTTCTGTCAGATTCATCCTCTCATCGATCACCTCGTTTAAGCTTCCTGGATAATGCATTCTCATATGCTCAATGAAACCAGTCTCACCTAGCTCAAACTCTTCAACCCTCCTGTTTGCCACCAATTCCAGTACTAGCAGTCCAAACTTGTATATATCTGACATTGATTGAACAAGGTTAGCTCTAATTACTTTCTTCATTAGGTTTGTATGATAACAAAGAATTAGACTTACAATTGGTGGCATCATTGTGGATGCCAATATGAAATCTTGAAATCAATGGCTCTAGCTTGTTAGATAACAGTACACTGGAAGTGCTAAGATCATAGCCAACACGAGACCATTGCTCCTGCATATAGAACATGCCTTCAACAACTCCAGTCAATACTTTCAATCTGTGTCTCCATGAAGGAGCTGAACCAGCAAGCCACATCTCAACGGTCTCTCCATCTATCCATTCTGTCACAAGAGATCTCATATGCCGATTTTTACACCATCCTAGAACCCGAACCAGGTTCCTGTGTCGCATCTGAACCAGAACCCTGCATTCCTCTACAAACTGATGCATCTTTTCTGCGGAAACACTATCCATATACATTTCAATCTTCACTTTAGTACCATCTCTCAACACTCCTTTATATATAGAAACTCCATCACATTTCACAACCAAATTCTTCTTTGAAAAGCCTCCTGTGGCTGCCTTGAGCATCCAAGTTGTAAACTTGTGGTGTCTGCGCAGAGGTCTCGGTAGATAATCAGGCCTTGCAAAACAGAACCACCCGGAACAACATACAATTACAACAACAAAAAGTGGAAAACCGACCAACACAACTATCTTCTTGATAGTGTAGCTCCGTTGGCTTGGTAGAAGACCGGAATGAATAAAACTAGAAGCGTTGAAACGCTGAAAGAACTTGATATCAGAAATTTTCATCTCTGAGAAATAATTGTAGGAAAGGTTAAGACGAGACAGATTTAAAAGCCGAGTGAAGTTATATACCGGGACGTCTCCAGATAGAAGGTTGTGACTCATATCAAGAGATTGTACTTGAGTACAAAGAAGTACATCAGAAGGGAAACTACCCTTTAGAGAAGTGTTAGAGAGATCAATAGATAAAATGCTTATAGGACAGTACTTCCAGAAGAATTCGAATGACAGGTAAAGTGGGGTGATCTTAGGATGGCTTCGGAGGTCGATTTTAGAGAATGTTTCGACACAGTTAGGATTTCTTGATAGGTTGCAGAGATAAGAAGCAACAATGGTGGATTTGAATATGTTGTTCAAGTCCATAGGAGTGTAGTTGCAGTACTTGTGAGATGGGTTGTGGAGACAGTTGTTGAAAATGGTGGTGTTGAAATCTGGTGGAGGGTGTAAGTTGTTGAGATCTTCTATGAGTGTTGTAGTGAGTGTTGAAGAAACTAGGAGTGTGATTGTGGCGAAGAAGATGGTTGAATTTGTGGACATTGCAGAAGCCATTGACAGATTCTCAGAATTGGTGCCAGTTACAAACGGTTGGTTGATGATACAGTGTTGTGGAAGGGCAATTTTCTTTTGTAAGGCATGCAATATGTGAAACGGTGCGTTTAGTTGGTGTTAAATCATCTATCTTGAACCATTAACAGTTTCATTTACCTATAACTACCAGGTTTATTAAGTTTATTAATCACATTGCTGCACCTACATTACTAAAATATACCAATATATTTAAATAATTATTTTAATTTATTTTATTAATTTAATATAATAAAATTATATATTATTTTAAATAATATTAAAATTACTGTATTAATTTTAATTTAATAATTAACATAAATTAAATTAATTTCTTTTATAAAATTGTCTAGTTAATTTAGAACTTCTCAACATAAAAATTGTTAATTTATATTTGATCTTCACTAAATTATTGTAAATATATTAGCTAGTGTGTTAATGTAACTTTACTAATTACTATAATCTTGGTTGAATACAAATATGGTTTAATATATTTAGAAAATCGAATAAGGTGGAGTGAATGATTATCCTCCTCATTATTTCAAATTAAACTTTGATATTTGTTAAGTTTATGTTATTCGTATTGGATTATATGTTTGTGTCTAGTAGGACTATGGTATTTTATTTTAGGGATAAATAATATATGGCCCATTGTATTTGTATAAGTTTTTCAGTTAACCCCGTATAAATTGTCGTCTCAACTCAGTTAGCCCCTCCATGCTGATGTGATGTATGATATGGTTATTTGATATGTGATGTGGGTTGACACATGTGATATATCAAATGACCACGTTAGTACTGAGGGGCTAACTAATACAAAATGACTAACTAATACAAAATGACAAGTACATAGAGCTAGCTGAGACGAAATTTTGTACGGGGCCTAATTGAGAAAATTGAAAAATACATAAATAAAATTAATTTAAAATAAAAATGTATGAATAATTATATATTATAACTTATGATATATCTGATTCACCTAACTATCTATTTTACATACTTTAAATATTCATAAAAAAAAAAGAATTAACTAACTTCACTAGATATGAAAACATTCAATTAGAATTAAAACAAAGTTGACACAATAACAAAATATTCTTCGTCTATAACAAGTCACATTATTATTATTATTATTATTATTATTATTATTATTATTATTATTATTATTATAAAAAATAGTGAAAATTCTCACAACTGGGCCAGTTCAAAATCAAAAACGTTATTTTAGTCCATCTTCCAAAAAGTTGCAAAATTAAACAATTGAATTAATTTTTAACTAGAAATGAACCAATATTATAGTAATACCCCTAATATAAAAAAATTATTAAAAATAAATTAAAAATAATTATCAGAAAATTAAAATAAATAAAACAAATCATAATCCCTAATATACCCTTACGAATCGTTGTTTCAAACCCACCAAAACCTCCTCCCTCGTTCATTTCAAACCAACAAAATCTCCTCCCTCATTCATTTCAAACCAGAGCACGTAAGTAACCTCCATCAAAACCTTCATCACAAGAGCAACCCAGAGCACCCATCGTCACCCACAGAATAACATCATCACCAAGAGCAACTCGTCGCCTCTTCTTCCGAAGCCAAATATCGTGAACGACGTCGACATCGTCTGTTTTTGAAGTCAAACGCCGTGAACGATGCCATTCTTCTGTCGTAATCACCGTCACGCAAGTCACATTCTTCCTTCGACATCACCGACATTCTATTTTACCATGGTGAAGATGCGGTTACCATCGAACGCTCCTCCTGCAAAAGCGAAATCTCATGCCTCGACAAAGAAGTCGTCGAAGGCTCCTCTTGCAGCTGCTATGTCTCCAGCGATGAAAAGAAAGCCGTTGAAGTCAACACCATTATCCTCAGTTCCACTGAAGACCAGAAAGTCACATAAACAGGTTATGTTTCTTTCGATTTGTTTATAGTAGGTAGTATTTATGTGTTGACTGATTTTAGGTTAGAATTTGGTATAGGATATTGTTGATTTTGGTTAGGATGTTGTGATTATGTGCTGCAATGCTGTTGATGATTTTATGAAATTGGAGTTTTCCTCCCATGGAAACATTCTGTATTTGGTCTATTTCCAAGCCATGAAAATAGGCTAAAGACAAATCTTTTTCAAGCTTTTATGGTCTAGAAATGGGCACATTACAAGAATGTTTCCTTGTATATGGAAATTGTAATGCACTTAGACTATTTCCTGACCACCATACACTGAAATTGCTAAGTCTGGAAATAGTTATGGCTTTGTTAAATGTCAGTAATTTACCTGCCATGGAAACAATTATTTATTTGGTCTATTTCCAAGCTATGGAAAAAGGCCAAAGACAAAGCTTTTTCACGGTTTGTAGGTCTAGAAATGGGCATATTACAAGATTGTTTCTTTGTACGTGGAAACTCTTTTGCGGTTATACAATTTCCTAGCCATCATACACAAAAATTGGTAAGCCTGGAAACAGTTATGACTTTGGGCTATTTCCAGGGTCTGGAAATAGCCCAAAGCCATAATTGTTTCTTTGAGCATGCCAACTCTTAGTCTTACCAATGAAATCAAGCATTACATGGTCTTTGTATTATAGTCATCAAGATTTTCAAATTACAGCATTTGGCAGTCTATGATATTCATTACTCTATCAGAGAATGCCATTTTACAATAACTGTGGAGAGTAAAACCTTCTTTGAATATTTCAACTGTTGGTCTCTTTCATGTCATCATCTCCAACAGCAGTATTCCAAAACTGTAGATATCCTCTTTGGTTTAAATTGTTTCACCTAACCCATATTCTAGACATATAGGTAGAAGAAGCAAGAGGAGAATAATCAAGCAATCATGTTTGGTATATATAATGTATAAGTATGTTTATATATATATATTGTGGTTCGGAACTACAGTTGATCTAGACTGGCTAGGCCGAATAGTTTAGAGTCTGGTTGAGACCGATTCTCAAGTGTCAAGAGATCTTGCGAAATGGAAAAAGAAACGTTCAAGCGGACCTGGGGACACTGGTGTAGTGTCTGCAGTAGGCACTCTGACGCTCAAGTCAGATTTGGATTTAAATAATAAACTTAAAGAAAGCACTAGAGTAAATATTGACTTCCTGTTGATAAACGTTCCTATCGGAAAGGAAAAGCCTCGGAAAGAAGATGATAGACAGTTTTTGAAGCTCTGAGCTTGAGTGATTATGTCCAGGAGAACGACCGGAGTCTGGGATGGTACACCAGAGTATGATCGAAGGCAGTTAAACGTGAGAAAGACTTAAGAGCACTATCAGTGTTTATTTCGATAGCGTTTCAATATGTAAAAGTGTGTCCTTACTTCAGAGAATGATCCTTTATAGAGGATCTATGAGTTGTTAGATGGATCTTGCCGAGATCCTTGCGGAAGGATCTACGCAGGATCCGGGATTTGGCGAGCAGGAGGCTTGATCAGTTTTGACCGTCCTCGGAAGGTGTTGGGCCAATGGGTTTCTCGAAAGAATGTGGACTTAGTCTTCTCGGAATGATCGGGCCTGGGCCTGGGTTATGGTCTGTTGAAAGCTTTGGGCTTGGACCTTTGAATTCGAACCGGACTTAGGAACTTTGACCTCTACAATATGTATAGTTTTTCTTACTAGATGCGACATTTCCTATAGAACCTTTGACCACAATGGAATTGGTTTCCCATTCAACTCAATTACTTGTGTTGATGGCTAGGTATCTAGCCAAACCGAAGTCTCCCACATGAACAATCATATGTTCATCTAGTAGAACATTACTTGAATTCAGATCATAATGAATGACCCGAGTTTTATAGTGATCACGAAACGCCAGCGCAGCGACCACATCAATAGCTATGTTGAAACTGTGTGAGGTTCAACATCTGTCAAGTATTCTCAACAGGATGCATCCAATTTTCTAGGCTTCCATTTTGCATGAACTCGTGAATAAGAGCTTTAAAATCATTAACTTGGAAATTAATGCTTGAGCAAGCGCTAACTATATTGAGAAGATTCCGGTGTCTGGTTTTCCTTAGCATTTCACATTCTGCAATGAAGCTCCCTAAAGCTCCAAATTGTTCAAGATTGAATTCTTTAACTGCTACTGGTTTTTCATTCTGTTGAAGCATTCCTTTATACACAGAGCTGTAGCTTCCGACTCCAAGCAAGTTCATTGAAGTAAATCCATAAGTAGCTTTCAAAAGCTCATTGTAAGAGACTCAAAAAAAATTCTTCTCCCACAAGTGCTTCGGATGTTGAAGCTTTCCTTAGCTTACTTCTACAGTAAATGACAACCACCACAAACATCAACACGCCCAAATAAAGACCTACAATGATTATTGGATACGGGCTTTGGATCCTAGATGATTGTTACCCTTTGTCGACTCTTGAACTGGACAAGTCGATAAGTTCAATAGTGGGATTCCCTATTTTCGACGATAGAAATCATGCTCATATTGCCAAAACCACCTGGCATAATGTGTGTTTGGTAGGTAGATTTTTAAGTATTTTTTATTAGCGATTTGACAATTTAACCGTTTGAGAGGAACTTTTTGATTAGCGATTAAATTTTTAATTAGCGATTTCCAGAACGCTACTTCAAGTAGTTTTCACTAATCGTTAATCAAAAAGCTCCCATTTTACCCTTATCAATTTATGAGTATTACTAAATTACCCTTATTAATATTAAAAACTTCTATTTGTACTAAATTAGCTTAATTTTAATAATATTTTTATTTATTAAATATTATTAAAAATCTTTAAATAACTTTTTTTTAGTTAGTCTATATTTTATTTATTTTTTAATTAGTTGATAACTAAAGAATGGTTGGTTTTAAATTAAAAATCTTGAAAGAAAAAATTGTTTAAAAATGAATACTAACGCTAATAAATTATATTGTAAGGTAAAAATAATATATTGTATTGTTTACGTAATTTTATATCTAACAACTACTTCAACATCTAATTGTTATTACCAAACACTCATGCCAAATCCTTACTTCAACATCTAATTTAACAGTTAACAGTTAATCACTACTTCAGCAGCTAACTCAACATCTAATGTAACATCTAGTGCCAAACATACACTTAAGTTATTGAATGACAGGTTTAAATTACCAAGAAAATGAAGATTCTCCGACTCTACTAGAATGACTCTTGAAAATTTGTTACAAAAAAGATCCAAATTCTTTAATCCTCTTAATGAATCAAAGAGAAAGGAATATTCCCAAAGTTCGCTCTCAAATTAAGGACTTCCAATTTGAAATAATTCTCCAGAGCAGTTGGAAGTTCACCGAAGAAACCATTCTCAGAAACATTCAGTACCTCTAGATTGATCAAAGCACCAATCTCTGAAGGAAGAAGATCATCGAAAAAGTTGTACGATATATCAAGAATACTCAATGAAGTTAAAAGGCCAATTGTTTCGGGCAATGAACTGCTAAGATTGTTGTGAGCAAGGTATAGATACTGCAAGCTCCTTGTTAATAGAATTAATTTGATCAAAGTTAATTCCTTATAATTAGGGGTGATTGATAGATAATTACTTGTAATTAGGAGTGATTGATTGGTTGTAATTAGTCAAAGATTAACTTGTATAGTAATTAGTCACAATTAGATGGAAATTAGTGGTTAATTAAATGTAGATTGTTATGTTCTCCTATAAATAGGTTGTAAATCCTTGAAAGAAATCATTCAGAAAATATCAAACACAAAAGTTTGTCATGGTATCAGAGCTTCATTTGTGAGAAAAGTTTTATTTTTAGTTCTTAGTTAAATTTTTTGGGGGATCTTGTTGAGTTTGTTTTTTTTCCCGCAGTGTTCATTTAGTCAGTTTTGTGAAGGATTGAGATTTTTTTTAGAATCTTGATTTCCTTCTTCCTAGATACACTAATGTCTAAAGAAGAGAATAATAAGATTGTGCGATTTAATAGGGAAAATTATTTCGCGTGGGAATTTCAATTTAAGATGTAAGTCAAAGGGAAAGAGTTATGAAGTCATATAGATGGTACGAGTAAACCTTCTACTAGCGAGGTGGGTCTTGTTTAATGGGAAAGTAAAGATGCACGAATAGTGCTTGGTTGTTGGGATCTATTGATCCTCATATGGTGAATAACCTTCGGTCTTTCACTACTGCTAAAGAAATGTGGGAGTATCTAAAACATATTTACAATCAAAATAATATTGCTAGAAAATTCTAGTTGGAATTGGAGATTGGAAACTACAACCAAGGTAATATGTCCATTGAACAATTTTATGGTGGATTTCTTACTTTATGGAGTGAGTATACATGTATTATTCATGCTAAAGTCCTAAAAGAGGCACTAAGTGCTCTTCTAGAAGTTAGTTCTGCTAGTCAGCGAGATCAACTCTTGATGAAGTTACGACTAGAATTTGAGGCTATTCGAGCAAGTTTGGTGAATCGTGATCCTGTTTCCTCATTGGATGTTTGTCTTGGAGAATTGTTAAGAGAAGAACAGCGACTTGCTACTCAACTTGGAATGTCAAAAGATAAGAACCATATGGAGGTCGTTCCTGTGGCCTATGTTGCTTAGAGAAAAGGTATTCAATGTTATAGTTGCAAAGAATATGGACACATTACTCTCAATTGTAGTAATAAATTTTGCAACTTTTGTAAGAAGAATAGACATATAATCAAGGAATGTCTAATACGACCCAAGAACAAACAATCACACGCATTCAATACATCTCTTCAAGATACCACAAATCTCACTTTCATGCAAAATGCTACCACTACTTCATCAAGTGTGACTCAGCCCACACTTACTTCAGAGATGGTACAACAAATAATTATGTCAGCATTTTTTGCTTTTGGGTTTCAAGGTAAGAGTTCTAAACTTACACCTTGTTTTGTCGATTCGGGGGCCTCAAATCATATGACTGGAAATACAGAAATATTGCATAATATTCAAGAGTATAAGGGTGATCAACAAATCCAAATTGCTAATGGTAGTACTCTTCCTATTACTGCTGTTGGTACTTTAGGAGATGGTTTCAAATATGTTTTTGTCTTACCAGGGTTATCTACCAATTTGATTTCTGTTGGACAACTGGTGGATACTAATTGTGAGGTGCATTTTTCTCATGATGGTTGTATTGTGCAGGATCAGGAATCAAAGAATGTGAATGCGAAGGGGCCTAAAGTGGGACATTTATTTCCTCTCCATTTTTCTATTCCTAGCTTGATGTCATTAGTATCCACAAACCATAGCTAATTCTAGTGATGTATGACATAAGCAATTAGGTCATCATCTTTGATTGGTTATTTGGGGAATCAAGTTAGGTTATCATCTCTAGAGTCATCTTCAAATTGTGCTACTTGTAAACTGGGCAAAAGTAAAATCTTACCCTTTCCTAAACATGGCAGTCGAGCAAGTAAATGTTTTGAGATCATTCATTCTGATGTTTAAGGTATTAGTCCAATAATTTCGCATGCTCAATATAAGTACTTTGTGACATTCATTGATGATTATAGTCGTTTTACTTGGGTATATTTTCTTTGATCTAAGTCTGAAGTATTTTGTGTGGTTCAAAATTTTGTCGCTTTTATTGAAACATAATTTTCCACATGTATTAGAATTTTACGCTCAGATTCAGAAGGGAATATATGTCACACTAGTTTCAAAGTTATCTACAACAAAAGGTATAATTTCTCAAAGATCTTGCTCTTACACCCCCAACAAAATGGGGTAACAGAACGTAAGAATCGTCATTTATTAGATGTTGTTCGTGCTTTGTTGATTGAATCCTCTGTTCCACTTAAATTTTGGGTAAAAGCCTTGTCTACTGCTGTTTACTTGATTAATCGCTTGCCAATGCATATCTTACACTATGACTCTCCTTATCATCGTTTATATGGTAGTCATTTAGAGTATCAGTCTCTTCATACTTTCGGGTGTGTTTGTTTTGTTCATCTTCCACCCACTGAACGTCACAAACTTTCAGCTCAATCTGTTCGATGTGTTTTTATGGGATATAACACAAATAATAAGGGTTTTTTTTGTTATAATGTCATTGCTAACAAACTTCGTGTCTCTAGAAATGTGATCTTTTTTTAGAATGAATACTACTTTCAATCCCAGGTTTTACCAACAAATGATTTTGCCATACTTCTCTCATTTTGATGATGTGTTAGATGATAAACACTTTAAGCCAGGACTTGTATATGAGAGACATCGTCCGCTCGCTTCAACGCCCCTTCAAGACACTGATTCTATACCTGATCCTGATGATGTGGACATTCTACCTCGACGGTCTGGCAGGGTAAGCAAACCACCAGATAGGTATGGTTTTTCTCCAATATCCCTTGTTGCAACTATGGATACTATTTCCATACCTTGATCTTATTCTCAAGCATCCTAAAATCCATGTTGCAACAAGCTATGCAATAAGAGCTTCAAGCTCTTTTGGAGAATCACACTTGGGAGATTATGGCTTGTCCACCTGGTGTAAAGCCTATTGGGAGTAAATGGGTCTATTCTACTAAGTTTTGCTCAGATGGTTCCCTTGAAAGATACAAGACTCGACTTGTGGCACTTGAAATTGTCAAGAGTATGAAGTGGATTATGAGGAGACTTTTGCTCTTGTGGCCAAAATGACGACCATTCGAGTAATTTTAGCTCTTGCTGCCTCTGAAGAATGGTCTCTATGGCAAATGGATGTTAAGAATGCGTTTCTGCACGGGAAATTAAAAGAAGAAATATATATGCTTCCTCCTCAAGGTTTGTTCTCTACCCCATTTTCAGATATTTGTCGACTGAAGTAGTCTTTATATGGCTTAAAGCAAGCACCTCGTGCCTGGTTTGATAAGTTTCGCTCAACGCTTCTTGATTTCAATTTTGATTAAAGTAAATTTGATTCATCTCTTTTTCTGTGAAAGACTGATATTGGGGTTGTGCTGCTTCTAGTATATTTCGGTGATATTGTAATTACAGGAACAGATTCTCAGTTAATTAAACAGCTACAACAACATCTGAAAGCATCTTTTCATATGAAAGATTTAGGTCAATTGCAATTTTTCCTTGGACTTCAGGTTAAATCTACATCAAAAGGAATGTATTTGAATCGACACAAGTACGCATAAGAGGTGATTAGTTTAGCAGGTCTTCAAGACGGCAATTCAGTACTTACACCAATATAGGTAAACTTGAAATTGCAACAAGAAGAAGGGGAACTCATTGCTAATCCATCTCTCTATCGGCAATTGGTTGGGAGCTTAAATTACTTGACGATTACCAGACCTGATATAGCTTATGTTGTTCAATAAGTTAGTCAATTTTTACAGGCGCCACGTAGTCTTCATCTTGCCGTTGTCTGTCGCATAATCTGTTATCTCAAAGGAACTTCTCCATGAGGTTTGTACTTTCTGGCTAAATCTCCTACACATTTGATTGGTTATACAAATACAGATTGGGTTGGATGTGCAAACACTCGTTGCTCTATTATAGGATGATGAATGTTTCTTAGCAACACTCTTGTCTCTTGGAAGAGTAAGAAACAACCTTGTGTCTCCAAGTCCTCTACCGAATCTGAGTATCGTGCTATGTCTTCTGCATGTTCTGAGATAGAGTGGCTTTGTGGGTTGGTGGCATTACTTGGTTATCCTTAACACCAACCTACTCCTCTTCATGCCGACAACACAAGCGTCATTCAAATTGTTGCTAATCCCATTTTTCATGCAAGAACCAAACACATTGAAGTCGATTGTCATTCCATACGAGAAGCTTTTACCAGTGGTGTGATTACTCTTCCACATATTTCCACTACTCTTCAAACAACTGATGTATTCACCAAAGCATTCTCTAGACCTCAACATCAGTTCATGATAGACAAATTGATGCTTGTTGATTCTCCCGCATCAATTTAAAGGGGATGTTAATAGAATTAATTTGGTCAAAGTTAATTGCTTATAATTAGGGGTGATTGATAGTTAATTACTTATAATTAGGAGTGTTTGATTGATTGTAATTAGTCAAAGATTAGCTTGTAATTAGCTAGTAATTAGTCACAACTAGCGGGAAATTAGCTAGAAATTATCGGCTAACTAAATGTAGATTGTTATGTACTCCTATAAATAGATTGTAAATCCTTAAAAGAAATCAGAAAATATCAAACACAAAAGTTGGTCACTCCCAAAGTTTCCAAGTTCAGGAGGGAAATGTCATGTTAGGCTATTGTCTCCTAAATATAGTTGAACGACTCTAGTGATATTACCAATGGAATTTGGAATGGAACCAGACACTAAACAGTTTCCATTAATGCAAATCCTTGCAAGTTCTAAAGCATTCCTATACGGTCAGGAATGGAACCTGAGAGACGGTTCCCTTCTAAGCCAAGTACATACAGGTTGATATGCGTTGAGGAATTCTCCCAACAAACTGATTTCTTCCTACTGTCAGCCTGATAAGTTTGGTAGATAGATTAGCTAACGGATTTGATAGGCTCCTCCGAAGTCATTATCATTTAATGCCAGAGTTTCTAACTTGGTATAATTGGCTAAAGAAGCAATGAAACGAATATCATCAGCAGCCCCAGTACCTAACCTATTCTGACCCAAGTTGAGAATCCGCCAAGGTTGGAGCCAATCAATGTCATCCTAGACGCATGGGAGAAAGAAATAGCCCGACAGAAATTTCACGAAGAGTGAGGCTGATGTCCCAAGCTAGACTACCTGCTAACTGGTTATCTACCAACATCAAATATTGGAGTGTAGAAAGAAATATTGTAGATGGAATGTGGAATTGTACCGGAGAGAAAGGTTTTGGAGTTGGGTCAGGTTACCAAGCAGTGGAGGAATTATTCCCTCCCGATTGTTGTGATAAATAGATAAATCCATAAGAAGCTAATGTGTCAAGAATTTTCCCAATAAGCGGATGATTTGGAGGTCCAATGAGAGTGACAAATTGTAGGGGATGATTTGGAGGTCCAATGAGAGTGACAAATTGTAGGGAATACCTACCTCAAGGTTATTGTCAAATTAAATCATACTGCTTATTCTTGACAGACGTGGAATGACACTATGAAAGAGGTTCTACTGAAGGTTGATAGACCTGACCTGAAGAAGCTTGAATTGCCAATAAATAATAATATAATGCATGTTAGCTTCTGAGAAATCAAATCCAATTCCACCACTCTTTGATGCCGATGGCATGAATCAATAGAGTTGTGCCACGAATTCAATACTCTGTAACCTGTGGGTTGGTGGTTGAAAATAGTGCGCTCCTTGAACCTATATAGATAGTAAACAATGCCCATTACAGATCTCCCTTCATAAATTTCAATGCTCCTACTGCAAAACCTAATCTCTAGATATTAACAAACCCCAACAAATCGCTTCCAGCAATTATCTCTCTAACAACTAGCAAAACCACATTTTATATTAGTCCAACATGGCTTCAACAAAACTTAATTTGTCAATCTTATGTTCTACACAAAATAATGCACTTTCTATCAGTAAATTTCAACAAGGTATTATTATTATTTTCCAACTGAATACCAATACAGAACATATTTGCTTCAGTGAAAATATCATATATTTTCGTCCCATTGAAAATTTTAAACCAGTGATTATGGACCTACCCATAACTCACAAAGCCTATACAAAAAATCCTTACACATGTAAATGTCACATATTCCAGAGGAAACTAAGACGCACAAAGAGATTTACAATATTATATACATAGCACTACCCGTGTACCTAAGGGTGGCAAAATGAACCGTATTTACTAAAACTATCCATGTTCACACACATATGAATTAAATAAAATTAAATTAATTAATAATGCAGTTTAAAAAATGTCCACTCCATTCCAAATCCTTCTTTTTCTAGAAAAAAATTCGGTTTATTTCAAATCTTTTTTTTTCTAGACAAAATTCTATTTGTGTCTACGATTTTGAAAAAAAAAAACCTTAAAAAGTTTGATGCTCTCTTGTCATTTATTAAATGAATAGTAAAGTATTTGTAGGAGTAATCATACCATTTGATTATTTTCTCTTTATTCATTTATTATTTTCTATATTCTAATTTTTTATATTAATTATTAATATTACATATGATTAAAATTACATATTTAACCTTTTTAAATTTAAAAATTTCAGTGTTCTAAAATTCGGCCGAGTAGGCCAAGTACTCCCCGAGTAATCGCTACTCGGTGTCCACTGATCCGATTACATCAAAATCGGTAGAAAAAATCGGTTTGGAAGTACTCGGGGAGTACTCGGGAGTACTCGGGAGTACTCGGTCCTCCTAATTATTCGGACCAATTCGGGTTTACTCGTCCGAACTCGAATTTACTCGGCCCAACTCGAATTTACTCACCCAATTAATATTTTTTATGGATTTATATTATAATATATTATATTATATCATGACGTTTATGATAATCAACTTCTTATTTGAATATAATATAATTTATAATACGTTAAAAATATATATATATATATATTTTTTTTATTTTGCTGATTTCATTTGACCAACAATAAAAAAAGTTTATATTTAGTTGACAAGTAAAATCCGAGTATTCCATGAATAGTCGAGTACTCACTACTCCCTATGATGCCGAGCGATCACCGAGTAGCGAGTTCTTTAACCTTGAAAATTTCCAAACTATAATCTCATATAATTTGAAAATAAAATTTTATATTTTTTCAAATCAATTTTATTATGATAATTTATATTTTATTAAATATTTTTAATTATTTACGAAAAACGTAAAAATGTAAAAATTTTCTATTGTGCTTTATGAAATTATTGTTTCTTTTATAAATATTATTGATTATTTTATTTTTAATTTTTCTTCCTGTTTAATTCTTAATTTTTGATATTATTATTAAAATTAATTAAAATAAATTTTTTATAATAAAAGTATTATTTTCTTTATAGATTGTTACATTTTTATTGTAAATTTTTGTTTATTACTAATAGGGTTGGGCATAAAATCCGACCGACTCAGATCCAATCAAGACCGATCCGGAGTGGACCAAAATTTGTGGTTCATGGCCAAAACGGTTCCGGTCCGGTAAAAAAATTTAAGACCTGTCATATTTTTCGGTCCAGTCCTATGCCTCTGGTGATCGGACCGGACCAATTAATAGTTAAAAAATATATATATATATATATATATATTTATTAAATAAATAAACACATATGAAAAAACATAAATAAAATATTAAAAAATAAATTTCATATACTTATTTTATAATATTGATGTAATTTAATTGGATAGTAAAATTTTAATATTTAATTAATTTAATTATATTAATTTGAATTTATTAGGAATAAAAATATTTGAGGTGAGTAATTATAATATTATAAATTGACATTATGAATGTATGTATTTAATTTGTATGGAACAAGCTCAAGACTTGCAAACTCTTGACATTTCATGTGTTTATTTTATTATAAATTTTAAAACAAATTATAATATAACAAATTACTTATATTTACATATTATTTCAATTTTAAAAACAATTATATCAAACAAAGTAATATTTATTTGTATTAATACATTAAACAATTATTAAAATAAATATGGTTATATAATAATTATCATACGTATTCTTAATGGTCATTTTACCATTTCTACTGCTTATAAGTTATTTATTATCAGCTTAAGTAAAACACGTCAATTATTTATCAAAAGCATATTACTCAGTTAGGTAAACAGGTCATCAAATTATTTTTAAACTACTTATTATCTATAAGTTAAAAAGTCTAAACTTGCGAAAACACTCCCTAAATAAACCACAGATAAGAAACATAACTGAGAACAAACTTCTAAATAAATTCTGGAAAACTAGAACGTTAATTGACTGATTCAATTTACATAAGTAATCAATTTTCGAATCATCATTTAATAGGACTTGACTCACTATAAATTTATTTGAACCCGAATTCGAGCCGAGTTTAAGAACAGGTTCGACTCAGCTCATTTCCACCCTTATATGAATATGATACACATATTTGTTAAACTACTTTTTATAACTACCAATTTTTTTATATTATTTTATAAAATATTTTTAAAATATGCTTTTATAAAATTAAAAATTAAAGTGCCAATATTTATCAATACCCTCTCATTTTAATCCATAATTTGAATTCTGTTGTGCATATAATTACTGTATTTCCACCTAAAGGGTAGGTATAGTACATGCAGAAATTGATAACATGCCTTTGTACACGTAGTACAAACTTTTATATATATATATATATATAATATCTGATATCAATAAATCAATCAATGACAATTTTGCTCTCTGCACAATTGTTTTTCTTTCTTCATCATCGACAACTTTGTTCTCTGCACAATTGTTTTTCTTTCTTCATCATCTCTATTCTGCTGTACTCTAGTTTAGTAGTTATTTTAGTTGATAAGTTTCAAGATCCATTCCAAGATTACCAGGTATTTTCCGATCCGAATTCATTTCCAGATAATATTAAACTGTTTTCTTCTACCCCACTTCTCTTTTTATTTTTACAACACGTTATCAGCACGAGTATGCTCTCTGGTTGCCGCTTTGCCCGATCTTCCGGATCAGAAAGTGTCTGATGATGATGTTTTCTTTCTTCTGTGTGTTCTGGGAAATTTTGGAAATTATAATGGGTTTGGGAATTTTTGGAAAAATACCATTATTCACCTGAGTTGAATAAATGGTGGATCTGGAAAGTTTAAAATAATAATATTATTCACCCGAGCTGAATAATTGAATTTTTGAAATTGAATTCTGGAAATCTAAAGAATGTGTTCTTATTTTGTATAAAATGAAAAATCTTAAATTTGATGAGTTGGAAGTTTCTGGGAGAAATTATATGAAATGGTGTGATGATTGCGAGTTAATATTAAAAGCCAAAGATTTATTTAAAACCCTCGATAAGGAGGTGGAAACAACTGAGGTTGAAAAATGCAAAGCCATGTATATAATCAAAACACATCTAGTTAAGGATCTCAAAAATCAGTATATGAATATAAAGATCCTGCAGATCTTTGGCAAGCTTTAAAATCCAGATATGATCGCCAAAAGGAAATCATATTGCCTGAAGCACGTGATGAGTGGGCCAATTTAAGGTTCCAAGATTTCAAAGGTGTGAGCGAGTGTAACTCTGCCATATACATGATTGTGAATAAATTGAAAATGTGCAGGGAAACAAAATCTGACCATGATATGTTGGAAAAAACATTTACCACTTTCCATCCTTCTCAGACTATTCTACATCAGCAGTATCGTGAAAGAAAATTTGTGAAATATGATGATTTGATTGGTTCATTAGATCTTGCTGAAAGACACAACCAGCTGTTGCTGAAAAACAGTGAAAGACGCCCTGTTGGCGCCCAAGCATTCCCAAAAGTGAATGCATATTATAATGAAAATCCAGGCCGTGGTCGTGGTTACCGTGGTCGTGGTCGTGGCCGTGGTTGTGGCCGTAATTCTGAGCGTTGGAATGATTATGGAAATGGACGTGGTAATGGCGGAGGTGGTCGAGGATCTAGAAATGGCTAGGGACGTGGTCATAACAGGGATTATGGAATCCATATCATAATCCAAATGCTCCCCAGAAGTGGAATAATAATAATGCTAGTTCCAGCAAAGGCAAGGAAATTCTGGAACCACAAAAGTTCAATCGTGGTCCTTGTTATAGATGTGGCTCCCCCACTTGTTATTCTAGGACTTGTTGTGCCCCCAAACATGTAGTTGAAGCTTATCAGAAGTTGAGACACGAACAAGAAAAGGAAAATAATAATGAAGAAAATCTGACTGATATTTTTGGTGATGGTGATACCGGTCCAATTGACATATCAAATCTGGAAACTGCCGATTTCTTTAAAGATCCTGATGGGAGGATAGATCACCTGATTGGTGATGGAACCGTTAATTACAAGTGAATGTATTTTCTTATTTTAGAATGTA
Organism: Cardiospermum halicacabum; assembly: GCA_031304145.1. Lineage (NCBI taxonomy): Eukaryota > Viridiplantae > Streptophyta > Magnoliopsida > Sapindales > Sapindaceae > Cardiospermum > Cardiospermum halicacabum. Next base: position 11,769,173 of record CM062397.1, read on the forward strand.
AATAGAATGGAATGTACTTTTGATTTTGGTTGTAAATATTTTAAATATTAATGAAAGATATTACATTTCCATTCAACTAATTTTGTGTGTTATTTTATTGAAGTTATGAATTCAAACCAAGAAATGGCTTCACATGGGGATATCTGTTTAGCTGATAGTGCTACAACCCATACGATTTTAAGAGATAGAAAATATTTTCTAGAATTGATTCCAATTCAAATGAAAGTGAATACTGTATCAGGTCCTGTATATCTGATCGAAGGCTCCGGAAGAGCTTCAATTGTGTTACCAAATGGCACTAAATTGGAAATCGAAAATGCATTACACTCTCACAAATCCAGAAGAAATTTACTCAGTTTCAAAGATATACGAATGAACGATTATCACATTGAAACAGTTGATGAAAATGGTATTGAATACCTATGTATTGTTTCAAGAAAATCAAGCTAGAAGCTTGTAGTTGAAAAATTACCCATTTCATCATCTAGATTATATTATACAACCATCAGGCATGTTAAAACACATGCTATTGAGAACCAAAAATTTTCTGATCCCAGAATATTCCAGCTTTGACATGATAGATTTGGGCATCCAAGATCTACAATGATGCGAAAAATAATAGCGAATTCAGAAGGGCATCAACTAAGAAATTATAAAATCCTACTGAATGATAGGGACCTGTGTATCCCATGTTCCCAAGGGAAATTGATAACAAAAGCATCGTTTACAAAAGTAGGTTTTGAATCTCCATCATTTTTACAGAGAATTCAAGGAGATATATGTGGACCCATTCATCCACCTAGTGGACCATTTCGCTACTTTATGGTATTGATAGACGTATCTGCAAGATGGTCCCATGTATGCTTGTTATCCACTCGAATGTTGCTTTTGCTAAATTGTTAGCACAGATTACTCGATTACGAGCTCATTTACCAGATTACCCTATTAAAAATATAAGACTTGATAATGCTGGTGAATTTACATCGAAAGCATTTGATGAATACTGTCAAGTATCTGGGATTGATATTGAACATCCAGTTCCACTTGTTCATACCCAAAATGGATTAGCTGAATCATTAATTAAGCGTCTTCAATTAATTGCGCGAACATTGTTAATGCGCTCAAGATTACCCGTTTCTGTTTGGGGACATGCTATATTGCATGTTGCAATTTTGATTCGTATCCGTCCAACTGCTTATAACAAATATTCCCCATTACAATTGGTATTTGGGAATCCTCCTAACGTCTCACATTTGAGAATATTTGGGTGTGCTGTATATGTACCCATTACCCCAACTAAAAGAACAAAAATGGGGCCGCAGAGACGTATAGGAATTTATGTGGGTTTTGATTCCCCATCAATTATCAGATATTTAGAACTAATGACAGGAGATTTATTTACAGCTAGATTCGCTGACTGTTATTTCTATGAAAGTAATTTTTCATCGCTTGGAAAAGGAAATAATTCTCCAGAAGAGAAATCTGAATTAACCGAGAAGGTTCTAACTTTGACGCATATGGATCCACGTACCCCGTAATGCGAACTCGAAGTTCGAAGGATCCTACATTTACAAATGATAGCTAATTGAATGCTTGATGCATTCAATGATACTTCGACAATAGCCAAGTCTTATATTGAAGCTGCTAATGTACCAGCAAGGGTAAATGTTCCAGAAGGACAATCTCAAAAGACAATAGCAAGCGAAACTCCAATTCCCCGCCAGAAGCGTGGTAGACCCCCTGGTTCAAAAGATACAATCCCACGAAAACGAAACAAAAATGATTTGGATCCTAAAACCACATCTGACGAAATCCCAAAAGTTGATGAGATTCCTGAAAATAGCCTCCCAGAAGGAGAAAATAATACGGAAATACCATAATCAAAAAATGAAGAAATTTCCATAGACTTCATCCAAGAGACTTGGAATCGAAATGAAACAATCGTTGATGATTTATTTTCATATTCAGTGGCAGTTAGTATTTCATATGATGATTATGAGCCACATGATATCCAAGAATGTAAAAGTAGGCATGACTGGAAAAAATAGGAAGAAGCAATCGAGGCATAATTAAATTCGTTCAATGAACAGAAAGTTTTTGGACCCATAGTCCGAACACCTGAAGATGTTCAACCAGTTGGTTACAAATGGGTTTTTGTTCGAAAACGAAATGAAAGAAATGAAATTGTGAGATACAAAACACGTTTGGTTGCATAAGAGTTCTCACAAAGACCTGGAATTGATTACAATGAAATGTATTCCCCAGTCATTGATACAATCACATTTCGATTTCTGTTAAGTCTTACAGTTGCTGAAAAATTGAAAATGTGTTTAATGGATGTAGTTACTGCGTATCAGTATGGATCACTTGATTCTGATATTTACATGAAGCTCCCAGAAGGACTGAAATTACCTGAATCTCATCGATCAAAATCTCGAAACTTGTACTCCATAAAGTTACAAAAATCCCTGTATGGATTGAAACAATCTGGGAGAATGTGGTATAACCGCCTGAGCGAGTATTTGGTTAAGGAAGGATACCGGAATAATACGATATGTCCGTGTATCTTCATAAAGAAATCAGGGTCTGGGTTTGTAATTATAGTAGTTTATGTCGATGATATGAATATCATTAGGACTCCAGAAGAGATCCAACAAACTGCTGAGTATCTGAAAAAGGAATTTGAAATGAAAGATTTGGGAAAAACGAAGTATTGTCTTGGTCTAGAAATTGAACATAAACCAAATGTGATATTGGTTTATCAATCAGCATACATTGAAAATGTCCTAAAAATGTTTAATATGGATAATGCCCATCCGTTGAGTACACTCATGGTTGTAAGAACACTTGATCCCAAAAAAGATCCATTCCGATCGAAAGATGATGATGAACAATTACTTGGTCCTGAAGTACCATATCTGAATGCAATAGGTGCACTGTTATATTTGGCTCAATGTACGGGACCAGATATCTCGTTTGCTGTAAATTTATTAGCGATATATAGTTCTGCACTGACCCGTTGTCATTGGAATGGAATCAAACATATTTTGCGTTACCTGAAGGGTACGAAAGATTTGAGATTATTTTATACGAATTCTGATAAATTTCTGGGTTTGACTGGTTATGCCGATGCTGGATACCTTTCGGTTCGGATCCGCATAAAGGACGTTCTCAAACTGGCTATATTTTCACGTATAATGGTACTGCGATATTCTGGAGATCTACGGAAAAAACTTTAGTACCCACGTCCTCGAATCATGCTGAAATTTTGGCATACATAAAACTAGTCGAGAGTGTATTTGGTTGAGATCGATGATCCAACATATCCAGAATTCATGTGGTATCTCTGAAACTACAAATGGGTCAACTGTAATTTTTGAAGATAATGTTGCATGCGTTGCCCCAGTTCGGGGAGATTACATCAAAGGAGATCGAACCAAACATATTTCCCCAAAATTCTTCTACACCCACGAGCTTCAGAATACGGGTCAAATCGATGTGAAGCAAATTCGATCTTCCAGTAATCTAGCTTATCTATTAACGAAATCATTACCGACATCAACGTTCGAGAAACTCGTTTACGAGATCGGAATGCGAAAGCTCTCCAGATTAGAAAATTAGGTTTATTGGTGTTGTAAACATGGGAGTTTTTGTAATTGGATTCCATAACTGTATTCTTTTTCTTTCGTCCAGTTTTTTTATCCCGTAGGGTTTTTTCTGGGAAGATTTTAACGAAGCAGTCAATGAGTGGAAATCCAAGAGGGAGTGTTACATATATAATTAGTGGATTTCCACCTAAAGGGTAGGTGTAGTACATGCAGAGATTGATAACATGCCTTTGGACACGTAGTACAAACTTATGTATATATATATAATACCTAATATCAATTAATCAATGACAATTTTGCTCTCTACACAATTGTTTTTCTTTCTTCTTCTCTATTATGTTGTACTCTAGTTTAATAGTTATTTTAGTTGATAAGTTTCAAGATCCATTCCAAGATTACTAAATATTTTCGGATTCGGATTCATTTTCCGTTAATATTAAACTGATTTTTTCTACCCTACTTATCTTTTTATTTTTACACCAAATTCCATATTATTGGTTTTTTTTTTTTTTCAACCTTACACTCGTTCGTTCAGGGTACCAATGTAATTTGCGTTTTTCCTTTCATCTTTTCCCTCCATGGCCATTGGCCTCTCCTTGATGTCGATGAGATAACGTGGAACACCTGAAAAACGAGTGGTGACATTTTGAATTACAAAACAAGCAATGAAATGGAGATAATCTCATTTCAAGTCACAATTCATATAAAACCAGAAACAAAAAAATGGGGTTAACTTCTACTACTACTACTACACTTAACATATTTCGACACCTTCTCTTTTCAGTCATGAACAACGATAAAAAACATGCATCCACACTCGCATTAACCCGTCTCAGGAATGGGAGTCTCCTCTCAAACCCTAGGACTGTTACAGGTATGCGCCTTCTTTTCATAATTTATCATCTTACTAACAACAATGACTCTCTTATACCATAACATTTTCCGGTTCTTCAAGTTATGAGTAGCATGGAGCAACTGAAGTATAAATTGCTTGACGTCGGCATAACCTGTGATGATTCTTGTTCTCCTGGACTTTACCATCGCTCGCTTTGTCCCAAGGTAGTATGATTCTGACGTTTAAATTTGGTTTAATTTTCTCTAATGTGTTTTATAGGGGTTGTTGTGTTGTGCTGATTTTGTTGGCCTTATGTATTGAATTGAATTTTTGGAATCGGGATGTAGTGCAGAGGGGGTGCATTGTTGGAGAGAAGTCTCTCTCTTCATATTAATGAAGAAGGGTATGTAAATTGGGCTTGTTTAGCTGATTTTAGAATTGTGAAATCAATTATTTTGGTGGTGATAGTATGGGTTCCCTGCAGGGATTTCGCTATGTGGAGATGTTTTCGGGTTGATTGTGGATGGGCAGGCCGGGTATGTGACAACCATCTTCTGCCTTTTGTATTTGAACATTCTTAGGTGTAGTAGTTTTGTTTATCTTGTGTTGCCTTAATTCTTAGCCAATTGATAACTCTAGTTTTAGGCTTTTGCAGGCAGTGACAATGTTAGAAGATCTATGTCATCCAAACAAATTACAAAGAAGGGCTTAGGATTAGAACCACTAGGCGAAGAGGCAAGTGAACTTACTTCATTTTTTGTTTCGTGTTTCGATCCAATCGTGCGAGATTTTTCTTTCTTCTGAATATTGTTATACTCAAGGTCTGAAAGGTTTGTGATTCTCAATCACTTAAATTCTGAGTTTATGCTTTATCTGCAGAACAGCTTCTTATGTTGTTCAATTCAATGTATTAAGGCAAGCTAATTAGATTTCAAGATCATATGATAGGTTTCTTATAGAGTCTTTTTTTTGTGTCTTTTCTTAAGAAGCTATGTCATTATGGTTGAAGAGAAGTAATTATTCCTCTTTATGTCTTTCTTGCAGTTAATTGCATATTTTTCTGCACGAATGATATCAGAGGCAACCCTTTGCAGAAATTCTGTCATGCAATTATCTGGTGCTCAGGTCCCTTTCATTCAACTTTGCTAATATATTGATTATTGCTAGTTGTAATATTCTGCAGTGTCTTTTCCGTTCACTTCCACGTATTTAGTTTACTGTTTTCTGTATTGACTCAGTTCTCTTTACAAAATCATCAGCATCTTGAGAAATTGCAATTTTATTTTGATTATTTGACAATTATTATAATATTTGGAACACTATCTTATTTAGTTTACTGTCTTAACAAATTCATCTCCTGCATTCCTTCTCTTTTTTCCTCTCATTTTATATGATATCATTTGCATTTATGATGATACCCATTCACTTTCATCTTTGATGTCATCCACTTCAACAATTCAGTTTCATTCCTTCTGAAGCATTTGTTAACAGGTTGTTATGGCTTTCCCTTATAAAAAGGATGGGCTAATTGTTGGTTGCAAGTATCGCACTGTGGGGAAAAAGTTTTGGCAGGTACTTTTCCTACTGATCGTTATTTTGATTGTGATGGAAGGAAAGATCTTTCTATATAATATCAGCCGGACAATGAATTTATGTATAGCAATAGATTGTCTGATATTTGAATATGCTACTCAATCTTTTGAATTTACTTATCTATTGCTTCCTGAAAATATTGTGCCCAGTTGGGCTCTTTCATTACAAAGAAATGAAAATATAATTACCAGCCTGCTTCCTATTTAAACATGCATGTATATTCTTGCAGTGTATTATTTAACCAGCTCGAAATTTAATGTTAATAAATACTCTGACATAATTCCTTAGCATGGTTATTTCTGCTTTAGAGAATGGATATCTTGATTCTATGATAAGTTGATGCTCATGATTTCGAAATCCCATTTGTTCATTCACTTACTTTAGTAGACTTATCCTCCCTATTTTCTTTCATATGAGAATTATAATACCATTCAATGTGTATTAATAGATAGGAATTATGTTTATAAAAACATAGATAAATTGCTGAGATATTTAGAGACTAAGTGACTCTCCCTATTACTGAGAATCATGGGACTCATTTTTTCCAACCTAAGGCTCACCAAAACCACTATCATATTGCACACATCTTCTCTTTTCTAGTCTAATAACCCTTTTTATATAGTTACATTTCTTTCCCATAATACTCTTCACATTAGATCTATCATGTTGATGCCATTTAAATAAGAAATCTATTTGAAATTTTTATTTTCATTTCAGGAGAGGGGAACTGAAAGATGGTTATATGGACTAGATGACATAACTGATGCAGCTGAAATCATCATTGTAAGAATATTGTTGCACATATCTTTGTTGCATTATCTCGTCACTCCCTAATCTTTCCCTGTCTTTTCTAATAATATGTATTTCACTGTAACTATAGGTTGAGGGTGAAATAGATAAGCTTGCAGTTGAAGAAGCTGGCTTCCAGAACTGTGTTAGTATTCCATGCGGAGCACCACTAAAAGTTTCTGACAAAGAGCTACCACCTCAGGAAAAGGTGTGTATATGACTTGAACATTTTGGAGTCTGACATACTGGTTTTTTCAAATAGTACAAATATAGTTGTTGAAATAATTATTCTTCTTTTAATTTAGTGTGTTAAATATTTGTTGAATGTATTTGAAATTTATTTTTAAATTTGAAGCAGTTCTCTCACTGACTTGACCTATTCATTGTTGTAAGTTGTAACAAGACATAGCTGATCTAGGTGATTTACTCTCTGTTAGAAAGGTTTTAGAATTCTAGATTTTAATTTTTCTCCATATAAAAAGTTCAAATTCTTTTGTTTAGGAACCATGGACTGACAATTTTCTCCCACTTGTGCTGTTATCAAACAAAATGATCACTGCTACTGAACATTTCACTTAAAATCCCATAATTCACTTTATACTTGATGATGTTTAGTTTGATTGTTGATGATAAAGTTTGACTGATCAGTGCAAGTCCTCTTTTATTTTATTTTCAGGTTTATGCTACTCTTACAAAGAAAGCATGACAAGTTCACACCAGACTAATATTTAATGTTAATGATTCCTAGTTGCTACAAGAATTAAATGCTAACCACTTGTCACAATACAAAAATGAAAAGAAAAGGTTAAAAAGGAAAAGATGAAGTACATGTGTCTATCTGTAAACTTGTCATAGAAATGGAGCAATAATGTACTATGTTAGAAATACTGAACCTTGAGATGGATGGTGGTGACTGTATGCTATAATATTGGAGTGGCAAGATCTTTTTCTTTCTTACTTACTTTTTTCTTTATTTTTTGGTGACAATTGGCATGTTTTTCATTCTTATCATTTATCTTAGTTTTTGATTTTTTATTTTTCCAACTTGTGTGATTTAACAAGAATCAACATAGGATGGCTAGCCATCTCTTTCCACTTTTTAATTACTATTTCTGCATCTTCTGTTTACATGGAAAGTTAGGACACTGGATATCAATATCTATGGAACTGCAAAGAGTACTTGGATAAGGTATGTGGACTTAACAGACATGTACACTTGACTTGGTAAAGCAAAGATGAAGCTTTAGCTTGCTTTTTATGTTTGCATTTTTCATTTGTACCTTTTAGGCTTCTCGTATTGTCCTAGCAACTGATGCTGATGAACCTGGCCAAGCCTTGGCTGAAGAGCTGGCTCGTCGTCTTGGGAAAGACAGGTTTCAATTTCTAATTTTTTTAACAAATTCTTGCACTTATGGATACTCGGTTTTCTTTAGAGATAGTATGGTTCCGATTTTATAATCATGTAGCTCGTCACTATAACATGGACTTGTTATCCATGACCTGAAGGAAATATAAATATGATCAATTATCATGTTGGACTAGCTTTCGCTTGGATGCTGATTTTATGCATCCGAAATTTGGCCAAGTGATCTAAATCAATCACTCAGTTCTAACCTGAAATGCACTCTAAATGCTTGTTTAGTAGCAATTTTATTTCTCTTAATGTATGGAAGAAGGATCAAACTTAAGTCTAGAGAGTAGCTGCTGTATGTCTTAATACATTTTTCAGAAGAGCTGAATATTCCACATATTTCTGGTTCTTGATATATTTACTAGTCCGTGCATCTTTTTTTTATTTTTCTAATTACTTGTTTCATTTATTTGTTATTGGTTTCAGATGCTGGCATGTGCGTTGGCCAAAGAAAGATGACATTCTTGATTTCAATGATGCAAATGAGGTTGGAACAATATTTCTATCTTGTCCCCAGTTTGTGGTGCCTAAAATGGAAACTAAAGGCTTTAGTAAAAATCTCAAACACAATAGTTTCCTAACTGGCTAAAATATTCAAAGCTAGGTACTAAAGCTTTCAATGCAGTTCTTATTTAACAGAGAAGTTGTCTACATGCCCAATTATGCAATTCTTTACTTGAGCAGGCAGAGGACAACAGACTTTTTTAAAAAGATAAATATCAGAACACATTTCTGAAATTGGAAAATCATACCACAAAAGGCAGTTGCAGACCTAAGCTCTTTATAAATCCCACAACTAATTTGCGTAACTTCTTGTGATGCAGTAGATATTTGAGTCAATCATGTAACAGTAAGCACTGGGACCTTAATTGAATTCATGTAGCCAACTCTAATTGAATTTTTTTTTTTAAATGTATGTAACACTAATCATTACAGATGAGGTTTTGTATTATATACACTTAGCATCATCGGTTTTCCATTTTGAATTCAAAACCTAAAGCTAATGTGATTTTGTTTTGTTTCGTTTCGTTCGTGAGCCATAGGTTCTGAATTGTTTGGGGGCAGTTGCTTTGAAGGAAGCCATTGAAAACGCGGTGCAGCGGTGTAGTGTTCAAGATATGCATTCTCTTTAAAGGAGTTGCATGATATCTTTCCAGATTTCGAAGTTTGCATCGTATAGAGCTATAATATCTAGTTTCACAGGGGTTTAAATGATGAAACTAACATGAGATCTGTTAAATGTACTAGTTTACAAGTTAATTATGAGACATTTTTTAACACTTCATTTGAGTCAGTAACCATTATTCACTTCATTTGAGTGTCCCCATGATTTTCTCAGCATAGTTAACCAGTGTTGGCAAAGCAGCTTCAAACATAACAAAATTTATAAATCTTAATTAAGGAAAACTTGATATAGATTGTATTTCTCATCCAACTAAGTTATCGAACTACTTTACACTTCAGATGACAAATCAACTTAACTTAGGTAGAATGAAAATCATGAAGTGATTCATTCATATTCCACAAGGTAAGAAAGTACTGCATTATGAGTAACTACATGCATTTTGTAGGTAATTACAACAACTAACTACATATCACTAGATAAATCATAACATGTAACTTTAATTGATAATATAAATGCAACTTCCTTTTTGTTTATGCTACTTACTATTGTGTCATAGGAGATGTCCCCAAAAGCCAGCGCGTGTAGGCTTCACTTCTGACGCTTGGCAAGCGGAAATGATACTCTCTGAGATGTTAGTTGTGGCAAATCTGTCTTCGGTTCCTGGGTTGTGTTGGGATCACCAGTTTCTTCATCCTCTTCGGTTTCTTCCATTGCCTGAGCAGACTGCTTCGTTGGTATCAACAGCTGGTAGTTAGGGCTAGTCAGTGTGTGATGTTCAGGTGGAAGTGAAATTCCAGGAGATGCAATTGACTTTGGCAATGGTCTTTTGTTTCTGGCTCTAGCGCATTCTAGTAGAACCTGAGGGACAGATGTTTTTTATGCTATGTTGGATAAATAAACTAGATTTGGCAACATCTATTTGTGCTCTATATAAAAACAACTTCCAATAACTAGATGAATTTTGAACCAGGAATTCTCAAACTCATTAAGAAGAACAAGTTCATGAATATAACAAGTTTCTTTCTCTGACTAACCTCTCTAGGTGGGGGTTGGGAGAAGCTGCAATTGACTTTAGACTGGATAGCGAGCTTCATATCATCACAATCAATGGTAGTTTTCCCAGCGTATTCAGAGTAGACTTGAGCATCAGACAAGACATCAACAACATACCGATACCATAATTCCAAGAATTGGTGTATAACACAGGGTTCATAGGCCTCTACACCCATTGATTTCAGCAGTGACTTGACAATATTGGCATCCCTTGGCAAGTTCTCATCTCCCTCTGACATTTGTCAACACTGGATTATCTACCAACAAAAAAAAAAAAAAAAAAAAAGTTCAGAATAGGAATAAGCTCAAAAAACAACATATTGTTTCACTTTGTAGCAGACTTCTGAGCTAAAAAGCGGCATGTCAACAGTGGAAAATTCAAGACTTGTAGACCGAGTAATTGCATCAAAGAAACTATATCTACAAAGGGGTCAAGGCACTGCTCAAGACTATCAAAAAGATGTATTATTGTATTAAAACATAAGCATGACAAACACCAGAAAATTTGAATGTGTATTATTGTATTCAAGCAAGCAACACTAAGCCACACACAGGCATCAGCAATTTAACTCTCCCAAAATTCTCCAGTCAGGCACTACAAAAAATAAATTAGGGCAAATCTAGAAGCAATCAGGACAACTTTCAACTGTACAAACAACATTAACAGAGACATAAACTCGCTCTTCTTGAGCCACTTGCGAAAAAATCCATCAGAGATCAAAATACGAACTAAAACAGGCACAGCTAAAGAAAATGCAAATCAGAGTGATAAAAGCACAATACAATTCAAATACTTCGACTTGTATGAAGAAATCCAGAGAATCTACACCAAAATGCATAAAGAGAAGTCAGAGTTAAGCTATAGCTGACCTCCAAATAGTTAGATTCGAAGAAGTAAAAGTGTATCTGCAACAAAATGGACGGAGACGAGAGTGAGCAGAGCAGAGTCACCGAGGAAATTGTGAAATCGGGTGCGAAAATCAAATTGGGTACGAGCCTTAAGTCGGGTCAATCCCCCGTTCCTTTTAGCCAACTCCAACCCTCTTCTTCCCTAATCCTCATTTTAAAGATTTTAAATTATACTTTTTAATAAAAAATTTCTTTTTACCCTAAATCTATTCCAACTCATCCATTCCTTATAATAGGGAAGGGACTAAAAGTTAAATATTTAATTTTATATTTTATTTATTTAATACATATACTATTCTATTGTTGCTATTATTATAAGATGATATTATTAAATCAAAATTAAAATTAATATTTGAATAATAAATTTATTTAATTTAAAAAATTGTTATATTATAAAATTTAAAATTAAATATAATAAATAAAATAAATAAATTTAAAATAAATATAATTTGATTAAAGCAATAAAAGGAAAAATAAAAACATAATTTTTAAAAAAATAAAATAAAACATACAATATTGGACATAAAATTCCAATTAATTTCCCAAATTACCATATCGAACCCATAAATGCTCAATTAATGCATTTCTAAGTGCATAATGGGCATCTCTATTCCTAATTTGCCTATGTCGTGCTAGGAATTGTTGGAAATTATTGGATTCGGTATGAACCAAATCAACATCGTGAATTGGCGCTTCCGTCGAAATATTGATACTTGCTTCCAAATCACGTTCATCTTCAATGATCTTATTATGCATAATAATACATGTTGTCATTATATCATGAAGCATTTTTTTCTCCCAAAATCGTGCCGGTCCTTTAATGATTGCGAATCTTGACTGTAGAACTCCAAATGCACGTTCCACATCTTTTCTATAAGCTTCTTGTTTCATAGCAAATAATTTCTTTTTGGGACCTATTGGATCATGGATGGTTTGAACAAGTGTGAACCATTTCGGGTATATACCATCAGCTAAATAATATCCAGTATCATACTCAATTCCTTGAATCGTGTAATGGGCTTTAGGAGCTATACCTGCTGCAAGGTTTGCAAACAAGTGAGATGACTCTATCACATTAATATCATTGTTAGTACCTGGTAAGCCGAAATATGCATGCCATATCCATAGGTCATAATCTGCTACTGCCTCTAAAATAATTGTCGGAGATCCACCGCGTCCAGAGTATTGGCCTGCCCAAGCTGTTGGACAATTCTTCCATTCCCAATGCATACAATCAAGGCTACCCAACATTCCAGGAAAACCACGTTCCTCGCCTATGCGGAGCAATCTTGCGATATCATTCTCATTGGGCGGTCTAAGATAATGTTCTCCAAATACCTCAACCATAGCCCTACAAAATTTTTTCAAACATTCAATTGCCGTTGATTCTCCAATTTTTATATACTCATCGGTGGAGTCTGCTGGTGCTCCATATGCTAACATTCTGAACACGGCCGTTATCTTTTGTAAGCTGGATAATCCGGGTCGGCCAAGTGCATCAAACCTTTGTACAAAGTAATTATCATGATTTTCAACAGCTTGCACAATATGGAGGAATAAATTTTTTCTCATTCGAAACCGTCTTCGAAATATTGTCTCGTCATATAATGCGTTTTCAGCAAAATAATCATTCCACAAACGTTGATGTGCTTCTTCTCTTCCACGATTAATCACTCGATGGCCAAACATAGAGCCTCTACGTACCGGTTGGGTAGTTGTCTCTTGATCCAAATAGTGTCTCATTAAGTGGTCATTAGTATCACAAATTCGTAACAAAAGTGCTTGTCGCAATTGACCTTGACGTTGATGTGCTTGTATATATGTTGAGAGATCTATTTCATCATCTGAATTTAATGATGAAGAAGAAGATGAAGAAGAAGAATGAAACATGTCTCAATTTGCAAAATTATATGTAAATTTTACTATTATGGTGCATGGTAAGTGATGGAGTATTTATAGACAAAAATATTATATTTTTTTTATCTATCATCAAATCAAAAATCTTACACATGTCTCAATCGAATCTTTCTTTTTATCTATCATCAAATTAAAAATTTACAAATGTCTCAATCGAATCTTTCTTTTTACCTATCATCAAATCAAAAATTTACAAATGTCTCAATCGAATCTTTCTTTTTACCTATCATCAAATCAAAAATTTACAAATGTCTCAATCGAATCTTTCTTTTTACCTATCATCAAATCAAAAATTTACAAATGTCTCAATCGAATTTTTCTTTTTACCTATCATCAAATCAAAAATTTAATACATGTCTCAATTCAATCTTTTCTTTTACCTATCATCAAATCAAAAATCTTATACATGTCTCAATCCAATCTTTCCTTTTATCTATCATCCAATCAAAATTTTAATACATGTCTCAATCACATCTTTTTCTTTGTTTTTTTTTTTTTTACATATCATCAAATCAAATATCTAACACATGTCTCAATGCAATCTTTTTTTACTCACCATCAAATCAAAAATCTAACACATGTCTCAATGCAATCTTTTTTCTATCCATCATCAAATCAAAGATCTAACAAATATCTCCATGTAATCTTTTTCTATCCATAATGTCTCTATAAATACTAGAAATTTTCTACAACATACTCCCACAACTTATATCTTCTTCTAAACACTCAACCCTCTACAATCCATTTGTTAAAATGTCTTCTCGTACTACTTCATATACAATTGAAGAGGATAAGCTCTTATGTTCTATATATCTCGACATATCCCAAAATCCAATCATAGGTACAAACCAGTCGGGCAATGCATTTTGGTCTCGCATTGAAAAAGAGTATCATATTGCATTACCAAGCCACTTGAAAAATAATATTCGACCATCAAAATCTCTTCAAAATCGCATGAGCTTAATTAATCTTTCAATAGCTAAATTGAGAGGTTGCATCCGTCAAATAGAAAATTTAAATCCGAGTGGTGCTTCAGAACAAGATATAGTAAGTGTTTCTTTTATTTATTCTTTTATTTTCTTATATGTCAAAATGTATCTACCTTTTAATTTCTTTTATCATAAAATGCAGATGGATAGAGCAAAGGAATTGCTAATGCAAGATCCTAAATTCAAAAAGGGGTTTAAATTTGATCACTTGTGGCCTATTCTTAAAAATGCTCAAAAGTATGTTGACATCGAAAGTAGTCAAAGTCCAACTAGTCGAAAGCGAAATATTCGAAATGAATCATCACAATCAGATAGTAATACTTCTAAATATCAAGGTATGTCATCATTCAACTTAGATTTGAACGAAGATTTCATTGATGAGCATATAAATGATGATGGTAATGTGTCTACTCGACCTTCCGGAAGAAATAAAGAAAAAATGAAGAAGAAACAAAATGATGAGACCAACCAAAATATAAAAAGGTTGCAAGAGGAAAATCAAGAATTGAGAAAAATGTTTGAAGCTACTTCAACTGATTATAAAAACTCATAAGTTTTAATTAAACAACATAATGATATTCTAACTTTACGAGCACAAAATGAAGCAAAAAAACTACAATTGAAGGAAAAGAGACATGAGGATAAGATTATGATGACCAATTTGGATTCCATACAAGATCCAGCAAACCATCAATATATTGCAGCGGAACAACGTAGAATTTACAACAAAAGATTTCAAGAGCAACAAACCTATGAAGAATCCATGCCATTCAATCTTCAAAACCAAAACTTTAGTAATGTCGGAGGAAATGGTAATATCCTTCCGGAATTTTAAATATGTCTAATTTGTTTTTATTAATTTATAATTGTAGTTTGATGTAACTTTCCATTTTCTTTTGGTTATTTATGTTTTAGTTGTAGTTATTTTAATATGTTCAAGTTGATGTATTTTAATTTTAATATTATTTAAATTAATATTTTTAATTATAATTAGCCTATTATTATTTATAATTATTTATCTACTATTTATATTAATAAGTAACTATATTAATTTATTTAATAATATATATCAATATTGGACTTCAATTAAAGCTATTCTATTATATTTAATAAATCTATTTTTATTTTTGTAATACTTATTTTATAAAATTAGTTACTAACCAAATAATACATATATGTATATATGAATTGGGTACAAAATGCAATTAATAAATGTTAAGGGTAAAATTTATAATTTAAAAAATTAAAAAGTGTAAATAGGGAGGGGTGGAAATGTGACCCTATAGATAGGGAAGGATTTGAGAAAAAATATCTTCTCTCTCCCTATAATGTTTTGGAAATTGTAATAGGGAATTGGGTTGGAGCAAAAATAACCACTCTCTCCTCATAGTAAGGATGAGGAGGGTGGATTGGAGTTGGCCTAAGCCTATCTTCAATTTGACTCTATTTTGATATTTTGGTACTCAATATTAGAGTTTCAAATGAAATATTTTCAAGTTTTTGAAAACTCAAAAATTGGTTCATTTCTGACTATTAAAACTCTATTATATATATTATAGTAATAAAATTAAATAATTACTATAATTAAATATATTATATTAATATAAGTAATATTAATATTAATATAATATTTTTTATTATCAAAAAGTAAAATAAAATAAAATAACTATTCAATAATAAAAATTAATATATAGTATAATGATTATATTATGATTGGAAAGAGTGTATTTTGAGTTGCATATAAAGTGAATGCTATATATAGAGTTCTATGATCTTAAAATATATTAAAACTTCAAATGTTTTATTGGAAGTTGAAAAATATAGACTGGGTTGGATATGGTTTGAACTCTAAAATGACATATGGAGAGTTGGCTAGAGATAACCTAATCCGACCCGTTAGGTGTTTCAAATTTCTATGGATTGGACTTAAATTGCTATAATGTGCCCACGGTATTTTTATTTTTTCACCCCTTTTTAAAATAATTTAAAAAATATTTATTTTTAAGAATAATTTAAAAAATATTTATTATTTTTAAAATTTTGAATTTTAAAAATATGTTTATTTTGAAATTTTTAAAAATATATATTTTTAAGTTTATTTACATTTTTTAATCGACTTTTTTATTTTTAATTTCAAATTATCCAATTCCGGTAAGGTAATCCAATTGGTAATGCTAAAATTGTTATTTTAATTTTTTTTTATATTAAGTTTTCACCAATTCAG
Organism: Cardiospermum halicacabum; assembly: GCA_031304145.1. Taxonomy (NCBI): domain Eukaryota; kingdom Viridiplantae; phylum Streptophyta; class Magnoliopsida; order Sapindales; family Sapindaceae; genus Cardiospermum; species Cardiospermum halicacabum. Next base: position 11,785,627 of record CM062397.1, read on the forward strand.
AAGTCTGTTCAATCGTTTTTAAACCCACATTAGAAATCAAATAACCATTAATTTTTCAGACTAATTTTATGTGATTAAACACAAATTTGTGAAGCGGCCGATTTTTGACTTTCAATCGCAAATTTAAAATTTTGCAAGAATTTCAAAATGAGTGTATTTTTAAAATTCAAATTTTGAAAAAACACATTTATACAAGATTCCCTTCTTTCAATTATATTGTTTAATTTATTATTATTTTTAGGGATAAATAATACATGGCCCTCTATACTTGTATAAGTTTTTCAGTTAACCCCCTATACAAATGGTTGTCTCAGTTAGCCCCCTGTACTTTTGATTTTGTCTCAGTTAGCCCCTCGGTGCTGACGTGGCATCTGACGTGGTCATTTGATGTGTGATGTGAACTGTCATGTGTCATCAATGTCACACATCAAATGACCACGTCAGATGCCACGTCGGCACCGAGGTGCTAATTGAGACAAAATCACAAATACAGGGGGCTAAATGAGACGACCATTTGTACGGGGGCTAACTAAGAAAATTTATAAGTTTATAAATATATAAATAAAAATAATTTTAAAAATATATAAATATAATTAAACATTATAACTTTTTTTCGATTTAATTCGTCTAATAATCTATTTTAGATAATTTAAATAAATCTATCTTAAAATAACCATTTTAATGAATTTCATTATTTTTGTTTAATCTATTTTTTTTAAACTATTCCATTAAAAAAATTATTTTATAATATTTTTTATAATGATAGTGTGACTCGATAAGACGAATAATATTTTTTTCTTATGTCAACTTTGTTTTAATTCTAATTGGCATAAGGGTCTCAGGAGCCCCCAAACTTGGCTATATTTTTCAAGTTAGCCCTCAAACATTACGGAGGGTCAATTTAGCCCCTCAACTTTCAAATAGTGGGTCAATTAAGCCCTTTCGCTGATGTGGAAGCTGATCTGGCAACAAAAAGGGTTAAATTTAAAATGTCATTTAGGCCCTCCACATCAGCAAAAAGGGCTTAATTGACACAAAATTTGAAAGTCAAAGGGTTAAATTGACCATTCGTGAAGTTGGAGGGCTAACTTGAAAAGTACAGTCAAATTCAAGGGTTTCTAAGACCCTTATGCCATTCTAATTTGAATGTTTGATATCTAGTGAGGTAAGTTACTCCTTTTTTTTTTTTTAAAATGATGATTATTTACAGTATTTAAAATAGATAGATAGGTGAATCAGATAGTTTATAAGTTATAATATATAATTATAAATATATTTTTATTTTAAAATTAATTTTATTTATGTATTTTTAAATTTTCTCAATTAGCTCATTGTAAAAACTGTTGTCTCAGTTAGCCCCCTGTACTTGGCATTTTGTATCAGTTAGCCCCTTATTATTGATGTGGCGCGTGACGTGGTCGTTTGATGTGTGACACTGACGACACGTGGCAGTCCACATCACATATGCAATGACCACGTCACGCGCTATGTCAGCACTGAGGGGCTATCTGAGACAAAATCACAAGTACAGGGGGCTAACTGAGACAACAATTTGTACATGGGGCTAAGTGAAAAACTTATACAAGTACAGGGGGCTATGTATTATTTATCCCTTATTTTTATAAATAGTATATTTAAAAAAATTATAATTTAAATTTTTAAAATTTTTAATTTTTAAAATTTTTTATAAGTAATATATATTTAAAAATCTTTTCAAATTCAAACTAAATAAATAAAGTTAAAAAATATGTGGATCTCAATAAAAAAAACATATATATATATATATATAACTTATTTATTTTGAACCATAATTTTAATAAAAACTTAATCTTTTTTAATATAGAAAATGTTTAGAAAACCTATTCAAATATAAATATGGAAGTTTTTTTAATATAATTTTACTTTTTTTTAGCAAAATATATATTAAGATATCCATATATGTCAGGTCAATCAATTATAACATAAGAAAACTTTAAATTTAAATACCAAGAAAATATATAATGAATAAAATGAAAGAAAGAATAAAAAAATCTACATATATAAAAATAATTTAATGATAGAAATATTAAATAGAGAGAAAAAAATAATAAGAGTATTTTATAAAATAAATTAAAAAATATCTTAATAATTATATAAATTTAAAAAGAATAATTTAGGAAAAAATATATTAAGTGCAGTAATTGGAATTATTAAATTAAAGTGTAATGTGTTGCCAATGTTGTGAAATTATGCTGGTTAGGTGGATTCCACCTTTATACACGTCCATATACGTTTCATGTATCTGTTGGCCACTGGCACTTGAATGTTCTATATATATATATAAATATATATTGATATGTTACGTACTGATATCAATAACACGCACATTTTGCTTCTCTTCATCTTTTCTCCATTTCTATTTATGTTCTGCTGTACTCTGTTGGTAGTTGTTTATTTCAAGATCCAAGATTTTCAAGTTACCAGGTTACTTTCTGATCCGAATTCATTTCCAGTTAATATTAAACTGTTTTCTTCTACCCCACTTCTATTTTTATTTTTACAACACGTTATCAGCACGAGTATGCTCTCTGGTTGCCGCTTTGCCGGATCTTCCAGATCAGAAAGTGTCTGGTGATGATGTTTTCTTTCTTCTGTGTGTTCTGGGAAATTATTGGAAATTTTTGAAAAAATATCATTATTCACCTGAGTTGAATAAATGGTGGTTCTGGAAAGTTTGAAATGATAATATTATTCACCCGAGCTGAATAATTGAATTTTTTGAAATTGAATTCTGGAAATCTGGAAATTTAAAGAATGTGTTCTTATTTTGCAGAAAATGAAAAATCTGAAATTTGACGAGCTAAAAGTTCCTGGGAGAAATTATATGAAATGGTGTGATGCGAGTTAATATTAAAAACCAAAGAATTATTTGGGACCCTCAATAAGGAGGTGCAAACCACTGAGGTTGAAAAATGTAAAGCCATGTATATAATCAAAATACATCTAGTTAAGGATCTAAAAAATCAGTATATGAATATAAAAGATCCTACAGATCTTTGGGTAGCTTTGAAATCCAGATATGATTGCCAAAAGGAAATCATGTTGCCTGAAGCATGTGATGAGTGGGCCAATTTAAGGTTCCAATATTTTAAGGGTGTGAGCGAGTATAACTCCGCCATGCACATGATTGTGAACAAATTGAAAATGTGTGGGGAAACAAAAACAGACCATGATATGTTGGAAAAGACATTTACCACTTTCCATCCTTCTCAGACTATTTTACATCAGCAGTATCGTGAAAAGAAATTTGTGAAATATGATGATTTGATTGGTTCATTAGATCTTGCTGAAAGACACAACCAGCTGTTGCTGAAAAACAGTGAAAGACGCCCTGTTGGCGCCCAAGCATTCCCAGAAGTGAATGCATATTATAATGAAAATCCAAGCCGTGGTCGTGGTTACATGGTCGTGGTCATGGTCATGGCCGTGGTCGTGGCCGTAAATCTGAGCATTGGAATGATTATGGAAATGGACGTGGTAATGGCCGAGGTGGTCGAGGATCTGGAAATGGCCAGGGACGTGGTCGTAACAGGGATTATGGACATCCATATAATAATCCAAATGCTTCCCAGAAGTGGAATGTTTACAATGCCAGTTCCAGTAAAGGGAAAGAAATTCAGGAACCACCAAAGTTCAATCGTGGTCCTTGTTATAGATGTGGTTCCCCCACTTGTTATTCGAGGACTTGTCGCGCTCCCAAACATGTTGTTGAAGCTTATCAGAAGCTGAGACGTGAACAAGAAAATGAAAAGAATAATGAAGCAAATATGGCTGATGTTTTTGGCGATGGTTATACTGGTCCTGTCGACATATCAAATCTGAAAACTGCCGATTTCTTTGAAGATCCTGATGGGAAGATAGATCACCTGATTAGTGATGGAACCGTTAACTATAAGTGAATGTATTCCCTTGTTTTAGAATGTAAATAGAGTGGAATGTAATTTTTATTTTGGTTGTAAATATTTGTAAATATTAATGAAAGATATTACATTTCCATTCAACTAATTTTGTGTGTTATTTTATTGAAGTTATGAATTCAAACCAAGAAATGGCTTCACATGGGGATATCTATTTAGCCGATAGTGCTACAACCCATACGATTTTGAGAGATAGAAAATATTTTCTGGAACTGATTCCAATTCAAATGAAAGTGAATACTGTATTAGGTTCTGTAGATCTGATCAAAGGCTTCGGAAGAGCTTCGATTGTGTTACCAAATGGCACTGAATTGGAAATCAAAAATGCATTATACTCTCGCAAATCCAGAAGAAATTTGCTCAGTTTCAAAAATATAAGAATGAATGGATATCATATTGAAACAATTGATGAAAAGGGTGTTGAATATTTGTGTCTTATTTTGAACAAATCAGGCTAGAAGCTTGTGATTGAAAAATTACCTATTTTATCATCTGGATTATATTATACAACCATCAGGCATATTAAAACCCATGCGACCGAGAACCAGAAGTTCTCTGATCCCAGAATATTCCAGCTTTGACATGATAGATTTGGGCATCCCGGATCCACAATGATGCGAAGAATAGTAGCGAATTCACAAGGGCATCCACTGAGAAATCATAAAATCCTAATGAATGATAGGGACCTGTGTATCCCATGTTCCCTAGGGAAATTGATAACGAAACCATCGTTTACGAAAGTAGGTTTTGAATCTCCATCATTTTTACAGAGAATTCAAGGAGATATATGTGGACCCATTCATCCACCTAGTGGACCATTTCGCTACTTTATGGTATTGATAGATGCATCTGCAAGATGGTCCCATGTATGCTTGTTATCCACTCGTAATGTTGCTTTTGCAAAATTGCTAGCATAGATTACTCGATTACGAGCTCATTTTCCAAATTACCCTATTAAGAGTATAAGACTTGATAATGATGGGGAATTTACATCGAAAGTATTTGATGAATACTGTCAAGTATCTGGAATTGATGTTGAACATCCAGCGCCGCATGTTCATACCCAAAATGGATTAGCTGAATCATTAATTAAGCGCCTTCAGATAACTGCACGAACTATATTAATACGCTCGAAATTACCAGTAACTGTTTGGGGACATGCTATATTGCATGCTGCAGTTTTGATTCGTATCCGTCCAACTGCTTATAATCAATATTCCCCATTACAATTGGTATCTGGGAACCCTCCTAACGTCTCACATTTGAGAACAATTGGGTGTGCTGTATATGTACCCATTACCCCAACTAAGAGAACAAAAATGGGACCCCAAAGACGTGTAGGATGTATGTGGATTTTGATTCTCCATCAATTATTAGATATTTGGAACCATTGACAGGAGATTTGTTTACAGCTAGATTTGCTGACTGTCAATTTGATGAAAGTAATTTTCCGTCACTTGGAAAAGAAAAGTTTTCACCTGAAGAGAAACTTGAATTAGCATGGAAAGTTCCCACATTGGCGCATATGAATCCTCGTACTCCACAATGTGAACTCGAAGTTCAAAGGATCCTACATTTACAAATGATAGCTAATCGAATGCCTGATGCATTTAATGATACTTCGGAAATAACCAAGTCTTATATTGAAGCTGGTAATATACCAGCAAGGGTAATTGTCCCAGAAGGACGATCTCAAAAGACAATAGCAAGCGAAACTCCAATTCCCCACCAGAAGCGTGGTAGACCCCCTGGTTCAAAAGATACAATCCCACGAAAACGAAACAAAAATGATTTGGATCCTAAAACCACATCTGACGAAATCCCAAAAGTTGATGAGATTCCTGAAAATAGCCTCCCAGAAGGAGAAAATAATACGAGAATACCAGAATCAAAAAATGAAGAAATTTCCATAGACTTCATTCAAGAGACTTGGAATCGAAATGAAGCAATCGTTGATGATTTATTTTCATATTCAGTGGCAATTAGTATTTCATATGATGATTATGAGCCACGTAATATCCAAGAATGTAAAAGTTGGCATGGCTGGAAAAAATGGGAAGAAGCAATCCAGGCAGAATTAAATTCGTTGAATAAACGGAAAATTTTTGGACCCATAGTCCGAACACCTGAAGATGTTCAACCAGTTGGTTACAAATGGGTTTTTGTTCGAAAACGAAATGAAAGAAATGAAATTATGAGATACAAAGCACGTTTGGTTGCACAATGATTCTCACAAAGACTTGGAATTGATTACGATGAAACGTATTCCCCCGTCATGGATACAATCACATTTCGATTTCTGTTAAGTCTTACAGTTGCTGAAAAACTGGAAATGTGTTTAATGGATGTAGTTACTGCATATCTGTATGGATCACTTGATTCTGATATTTGCATGAAGCTCTTAGAAGGACTGAAATTACCTGAATCTCATCGATCAAAATCTCAAAACTTGTATTCCATAAAGGTACAAAAATCCCTGTATGGATTGAAACAATCTGGGAGAATGTGGTATAACCGCCTGAGCGAGTATTTGGTTAATAAAGGATACCAGAATAATACAATATGTCCGTGTATCTTCATTAAGAGATCAGGGTCTAGTTTTGCAATTATAGCAGTTTATGTTGATGATATGAATATCATTGGGACTCCAGAAGAGATCCAACAAACTGCTGAATATCCGAAAAAGGAGTTTGAAATGAAAGATTTGGGAAAAACAAAATATTGTATTGGTCTGAAAATTGAACATAAACCAAATGGGATATTGGTTTATCAATCAGCATACATTGAAAAAGTCCTAAAAAGGTTCAATATGGATGATGCCCATCCGTTGAGTACACCCATGGTTGTAAGAACACTTGATCCCAAAAAGGATCCATTCCGACCAAAGGATGATGACGAACAATTACTTGGTCCTTAAGTACCATATCTGAGTGCGATTGGTGCGTTTTTATATTTAGCACAATGTACGAGACCCGATATCTCATTTTCTATAAAATTATTAGCGAGATATAGTTCTGCACCAACCTGTCGTCATTGGAATGTAATCAAACATATTTTGCATTACCTAAAAGGTACGAAAGATTTGAGATTATTTTATACGAATTCTGATAAATTTCTGGGTTTGACTGGTTATGCCGATGCTGGATACCTTTCGGATCCGCATAAAGGACGTCCTCAAACTGGCTATGTTTTCACGTATAATAGTACTGCGATCTCCTGGAGATCTACAAAACAAACTTTAGTAGCCACGTCCTCAAATCATGTTGAAATTTTGGCATTACATGAAACCAGTCGAGAGTGTATTTGGTTGAGATTAATGATCCAACATATCCAGAATTCTTGTGGTATCTCCTAAACTGTGAATGGGCCAACTGTAATTTTTGAAGATAATGCTGCATGCATCGCCCAACTTCAGGGAGGTTACATCAAAGGAGATCGAACCAAACACATTTCCCCAAAATTCTTCTACACCCACGAGCTTCAGAATACGGGTCAAATCGATGTGAAGCAAATCAGATCCAGCAATAATCTAGTCGTTCTACTAACGAAATCGTTATCAACATCAACGTTCGAGAAACTCGTTTACGAGATCGGAATGCGAAAGCTCTCCAGATTAGTAGATTAGATTATGGGTGTTGTAAACAGGGGGAGAATTTTGTAATATTGGATTCACCAATTGTACTCTTTTTCCTTCGTCTTGTTTTTATCCCACTGGATTTTTCTGGCAAAGTTTTAACGAGGCAGTCAAAATATTTGAAATGGTGAAATCCAAGGGGGAGTGTTGTGAAATTATGCTGGTTAGGTGGATTCCACCCTTTGTACACGTGCATGTATGCATGTACCTTTCATGTATCTGTTGGACACCTGGCACTTGAATGTTTTATATATATATATATGTTCCATACTGATATCAATAACACGAACATTTTGCTTCTCTTAATCTTTTCTCCATTTCTATCTCTGTTCTGCTGCACTCTGTTTGGTAGTTGTTTATTTCAAGATCCAAGATTTCCAAGTTACCAGGTTACTTTCTGATCCGAATTCATTTCCAGTTAATATTAAACAGTTTTCTTCTACTCCACTTCTATTTTATTTTTACAACAGTCAAAGAAAATTAGAAGAGAAAAGATAAATTATAAATAGTTACTAAATAGATTTTGTATTGTTAGATTTATATGCAAAGTTGAATCTCAAAGAAGAAGAAAAAATAGTCTTCCAATATAATATTGTAAAGGTGTATAAAAATCCGTAGTCCACATAATTACTGAATTTTAAAATTTTAGAGGTATTTTGGAAAATTCGATCCATAAAATGAAACCAAAATTTTAAAAGTTTGTTTTTTTATATTAAAAGCAGGCTTGTAATTGTATTTTGAATTTAAAGAGTCCATTTAAAAGATTTTTTACTAAGAAAAATGTTAAAATTTACTTTGATTTAGGAAAGTAAAAATTAAGTGCCAGATGAGGTATATTTTTTTAATAAAAATTAGATGCAACAGTCTGTTGGAGTATCAAACCCAATACCACATCGATAATACAATAGGATAGTGACTTGTATTTAAAGTATTCAGAGAATGCCATTAGTATAAAACCTTTTGGATGGTTGTATCCAAGAACAAATCTGTGCAGGCTCAGTCCTGACCCAAGTGGGACAATATCATACTAATCTAGAGTTGAGGAGCAGCTCCGGAGGATCCAACAAGTGGTATCAGAGCCTTCGTTCATTAATGAAGCCCGTGACTAGATCCGTGGCATGTCTTGTGTTGAAAGTCTTCTTGACAATATGGTGGTCAGACGACGGGTTTCGTTGGTTAGTGACAGCAATACAAGATGATTTGGCGGATCGATAGATTATTTCAAGGGGAGACTGGTGACTGATGGTCTGGTGAATTATCTTGAGGGGAGGCTACGCAATGTGTGATCCTTGGTTTGAAGGATCAGGAGACTAACTCGAGTGGAGGCGATGTGGCCCTTGGTTTGAAGGGGAGAATTATTAAGGTGCCAAACCTGTAACACCAGAACCCCCACCTAGGGATGGCAATGGGGCAAGTAGGGGCAGGTCATTAGAATATTTGACCTACCCTGCCTATAGACTGGTCTAACCTGTTCTGCCCTGCCCTGTGGTGCGGGGCAGAATGTTTGGGCCCGTGATCTGCCCTGCGGGGACTTATTTTTGTCTATTCTAAAAAAAAAGTGTTTAAATTATATTTTTACATTGCTTTCTATTTTATCAAAAATTATATTTTTAAATTTGCATATTTGAGTTTGAAAAATAAATAATTTAATAATAATTATTATTAATTTATTATTTATTTGATATATAATTAATTTTTTATTTAATAAAATTACTTAAATATTATCAATGTTAATGAAAATAATTAATTTTTAATTATTTTGATGCTACAAAAATTAAATTTGTTTAGATATTTATATTATATCTAATACGAACAGTAAATTAAAAATATTTTTAAAAAATAAAAGATGAAAAATAAATAATCTAAATAAAAAATTAAGAAACTAATTAACACGGCAGGTCAATCGCGGGGTTGGGCGGGGCGAGGCAGATAGGACACCAACCAAATTTGGACTTACCCTACTTTGCATGCAGGGCAGGGCGCCCTGTATCTGACCCATTTCATGTACGGGGCAGATCAGGTCATGTTAGGGCACCTTGGGGCAAAGCAAGTCCGCGAGTCAGGGCGAAAATTGTCATCCCCCACCTCGACGGAAGGGACGCGCATGCAGAACTGAACGGACGAACAGACAAATAAAAAATACATATAGAGCAGAGACATAAATACAAAACAATAATCAAAGGTTGTATCCATTACTGAAAGCTTATGAAATCTGAAATTCAAGTACAAGTTCTGGCAATAAGTAGTTGTGTCTGAATACTCAAAACTGACTGTTAGTTCGGTACCGAGTTCGGTAATTAATTCGGACAAAAAACCCTCCCAGCATTATCGAATTATAGTTCATTGGCAAGCTCGGTATTCAATTCGAACAGAATGGTTATCTTGGTTCCTATCAGTTACACTGAATTGTAATTCGGTAGCTAGTTCAGACAGAAAGTGTTTTTAGGTTTCACTGTCTCACCAAATTGTAACTCGGTGAAGAGTTCGGACATCGATGTACCTTATTGGAAACCATTTATAAATGTCTCTATATAATTTACACTTACATAAAACGCTGATAGTAGGAGCGTTTTAGAAATTTCAAATTTAGAGGTTGGTTAAAAAGACCAAATTAACACACTTTTAATTAAAATCATATTAATTATATATTAATAAAATAATTTAAACCAATTATAATAATATTTAATATTTCCGGTATTATTTTTTATGGTAATATTTTATAATTAAAATTTTTTATAATATTTTTTTAGTATTGTAGTAAACATATTATTTTCTTTTGTATATTAGTTTAATTAATAATTGATATAAAAAATAGTAAATATTATTAATTATTAGTATTATTAATTAATAAATATTAAAATATTTAACACATTCTATTATCTATTTGAAGGTAATAGGGCAAAATATCTTTATGAGAAATAAAAAAATAATAATTCTTTTAAGATGTTCTTTTATATCATTTTATAATTGAATCCACTAATAGTGTTATTATTAAATACTTCCTCTATTTTTCTATTTTTTAATACTCACTACATTTACTATTTACACGCTATTTGATTCTTAACTTTAACGATAAATATCTTTAATTATACATAACTAAAAATTATAATAATTTTATATCTAAAAAATAGACATCAAGACGAATAAAACAAGATCTCACTTCACTACATTTTAATTTATATATAAATAACAACATAGAAAAAAAGATTGATGATGAATAGTATCTATTTTACAAATGTAGTCAGTAAATAAACACGGAGGAAGTAACTAATTACTAAACATTAATTCATCAATCCGCTTGGTCAGACTGCTAATGTAATCCGCCAATCTCTAACCGCTATTAAATACGCTAACCATTTCCTACTAATAACTAATAGTCAAACATGCCTAAGGTTGCGTTTGGTAGGTAGATTTTAGAATAGCAATTACATTTTAGATTAGTGATGTGGGGATTTAGCCATTTGCGCCTCGGCTTTTGATTGCGATGAGTGATTATATTAGCGATTTTCAGATAGCTACTTGAAGTAACTATCCCAAAATCGCTAACCAAAAAGTTTCAACTTTACCCTCATTAAAATTTGATTATTACAAAAATATCCTTACCAAAATAAAAACCTATATGTCGAGATAGTCTAGATCGTTAAAACTCTTTGATAGTCAAGATTGTATCTCATCTCTAATTAACGAGAAATCAACTTCAACAACACAAGGTATTTTTTAATATGCTTCTATCTATATGTCCATAATTACTCCATTGAATAATATTGTTTTTCTTATGCATTTATCTTCTGTTAATAGTCGAGTCAAAAGCCGTATGTGTAGAATTTGAAGCATGTATGAATTTGGGGAAATTGTTGCCTACTCTACTACTACTGTTATTTGCTACTGAATTCTGTTGTGTAGTTATCCTGCCTTTGATTCTGTTGTGTAGTTATCTTGCCTTTGATTCTGTTGTGAAGTTATTTTACCGTTGATTTTTTGCTTTGCTACCACGAGACTGCACAATTGTTTTCTTTTCCTTTGATTCTCTGCTCTGCTGCTACGAGACTACACGATTATTTCCTTTTCATTCTTTTCTAGTTCATTAATGAGTGTATGTGAGAGTCACAATGTTTCTTTACGTGTGTGACAGATTATGTGTACTTCTTGATCTTAGAGTTGTAGCATGAAACATTATTCGTTATTGATTGTTTTCTCCCCTACATATACTGAATTTGATAACATATTTCCCGTTGATTTTGGATCTAGAACCTGTTGAAAAAACAACCAACTCGAGTTGTAGTCAAATATGTTTAACTCAATTTTATTAATTCATACTTTTGATTGTCTTTTATTGAAACATTATTACTGTGTAGATTTAAGAGGACTTTATAATTATGCCAAAATAGAGATAGTATTATCTTTCTGAAATAAGCTAACCATTATCAACAACGTACACAAATATTTTAAAATAACAAAAATCGAAATAGAATATTCTGAACAAAATATTTTCATCATAGATATCATGTTCTTCACTAATATGAAATAAACAAAAATATCATAACTAGGCATTTAGACGAGGGATGTTCTCTTTCCTTTCTTGTCTTCACCAATGTCAAAATGCTTGCACCTCTTGATGGGGTGTTGGGACACATGCTTGCATTCCTGACATTATAACATCAACACAATCTTTTTGGTAGTTTTAGTGTACTTATGAAAAATAGGCTTTGTCTTATCACCATAACCAAATTGTTTATAAGCATTATGACTATTTCCTTGAGCGCTAAGACCGTCCTTACCCTTCTTGCATTGTGTAACCTTGTACAATGTGTGCTTCTAGTACTATCCTTGAGCAATATGTCTTTTTTAGTTTTACTCAAAGATAATATTATCAAATTATAGTTATATATTAGTTGTATTAGTTGAACAGGAGAGTTAATGGAGTGTTATAGTTAAAGAGCTCAATACTTAAGTAAGTGTATGTGGAGTAGTGTTTGATATGTTTTCAATGAGAAGAAAAATTATCTCATACATGTTCATATCATATTTCTTGGATTATTATTATTATTTTTTTATTAGTTTTGATTAAGTTTTTTGCAGAAAATTATGTTATTCATTCGTTTATTGCTAATCTATTTTATTTTTCAAATTCAAGAGTCTGAAATCTAGCTTGGACCCCTTAATTTAAGAGGTATATTCTATTCATCCATAACAAAGCAATTATATATATATAGTAGGTGTATATTATAACAGTGTCTTTTTTTAAAATGATCATTTATAGAATTATTTATAATGTGATTATTAGAGTTTATCTTGTCTTTTGACCAATCTTTCTGTATGACTATAAATGCTCTATGTTTGTGTATATATTATAAATATGTGTGTATATGTATAACTCATAAATTTGAGTTCTAAAAAAGATGGCATCAATGGGAAATGATAGAAATAAAAAATTTCAATGGACAGTGGAGGAGTCAATTACATTATGTTTGTGGTCTTCGAGTATGTTAATAAAATAAGATATAGACAATATATAAAGTGGGATGTTATTGAAGTTGAATTTCAAAAGTTGAGTAGCAAAATTCTTCCAAGAAAATCACTGAAAAATAGATATGACACGATGAAAAGAACTTGGATTCTTTGGAAAAAGTTAAAAGGTAGTGAAACAGGTCTTGATAGGAATCATAAACTAGGAACCATATCTTGTACAAGTGAATGTTGACAACAAAAGATCAAAATTAATTTTTAAACCTCGTTCTTTACTTTTTTGTCTTATAAATTGCATTGAAATTGTTCTGTTATATTAATTCTTTTTTTACTAGGACATAGTAATTTTTCTATGTGTCGTACAAAAGTTGTACATTCAAACCTTAAGGATAAATGAGATCATCTTTTTGGTGATTCAACTGCTACTGGGAAGTATGACAGTGCATCTACATGTAACAAACGGAAGTATACAAAGAGCATCATAGGAGTAATTGATGTTAATGATGCTAATCATGAGAAAGAGGTTAACTAGAATAATGATGAATTTGTTCAGTCTCTTGGTGATGATGATAAGACTGAAGATGATAACAATAATGTATATCGTCCCTACATCAACATTAATGAAGATTGTGACATTCACGAAGTCGATGGAAACTTCTTTAAGAATTTTTTGCAAGAAGCAACCGGTGGTGTTAGGGAATTTGCACATGATTCTCCTATAGTAAATGGTGCTCAAATTGGATTATATGGATTTGAAGGTGGAATAGGTAGTCATCAAGTAGTTAGGAAACATAAAGTGTAAAAGAAGGAGGTACTATTAAAACTAATACTAGTACTCAAGCAAAGTGTAGAAGGAGACAATCAAAAGATTCTTCAATGGTGGAAGATTATCTCAAATAGATATCTGAATCAATTCTAACTCATGCAAAGAGTAAGATTGAAAATCTTGACACCCTTAGTAATGTCAACATGTCATCATCTACACCAATTATTCCAAGTGCTATTGAATGTCTCCATATCCTAAATAATTTACCAGGTGTTCAAAAAGGTACTCTGTTATGGTTTTTCGCTATTGAACTATTTGAAGAGCCTACAAAGAGAAAGTTATTCTCCTATTGAGGAAGACGAGCCTACAGTCAAGTATTGGGAGCATCATTTCAATAAAAAAATGCAATAGGTTGAGCAATATGACATAGGCATTCTTAGACCTTACTATTATCATATTTAACTAAATTTACAACTTATATTATGTTTAATTTTGCTGATGTTATGTACCTTTTCTGGTTATTTTCATCAAGGAACATGATACTTATTATTTGGATGATTTTATTTTATTCGATCTAAATTTTATTTCTTTGGTCTAAATTTTAATTTATTTGATATATAGGTATAAGATGAAGATTATTTAAGAAGAAGATGATGATTTTTGGGATTTGGTTGTTGTCGATGTAGGAGTAGCGACAATCTATTATTATATTCAAATATATAAAGAATCATGCATGAATTCAAAACAAACAGGAGAGAAATGGATTAATGAAGTTTTGTGTGGTCACCCGATTAGATATGTGAATGCTTTTAGGATGGATTAGCCGACATTTTTCCGATTATGTCAAGAATTGAAAAATAAATATGATTTGAGTTAAAGCGATAAATTGACTATTGTTGAGAATGTTGGAATATTTTTATAGACCCTTAATTTATGTGCTTCAAATAGAGATTGCCAAGAACATTTTCAAAAATTAGGTGAAATGATTAGTAGGAGCTTTCATGATGTTTTAGATGTTATGATAAATCTTGCTTCTGATATTATAAAACCAAGTGACCCAGAATTCAAAGGAATTCCTTCACAAATTGCTACAAACAAAAAAATGCATACCATACTTTAAGGTAATTTTATATATTGTATATTTTTTCAAAATTTATGCAAATATATCACTAACATTCTTCTCTTAAAATAATTGTAAAATAGGATTGCATAGGTTGTATTGATGGCATACATGTTGCTGCTTCTATTTCAATGGCAGAACAAATTCCATAGAGGGGAAGGAAAGGAATACCCGCACAAAATGTAATGGTTGTTTGTGATTTTAATATGTGCTTCACATTTGTACAGCAAATTAGGAAGGATCAGCACACAATACTCGCGTTTTCCTTGAGGCAACTAAAACATATCAATACAAATTTCCTCACCCACCACTAGGTATGTACTTACTAACCATAATTTTTGTGCAGATGAAAATTTATGTTAAATAAAAAATTTTAGTTATATTTTAAAAAAGGGCTTACTTTTAAGTAAATATTACTTGGTGGATAAAGGCTACTTGGATATACAATGTTATCCTGTACCTTATCCAAAGATTAGGTACCATCAATCTGAGATTGAAAATGTGGCACCTCGAACATCTTAAGAAAATTTTAATCGTATGCATTCTTCTCTTCGAAGTTGCATACTGAAGTGTTTTGGAGTATTTAAAAAAAAGATGGAAAATTTTACGAGTTATGCAAAATTATAGTACTGAGACAAAGGTGGACATGGTTAAATCATGCGTTGCCTTACATAATTAAATTTGAATTAATTCTTTGGAAGATCCTTTTTTTTGTGTCCTTGAGCAAAACTTAGATTATATATGCACAAGCTGATTTTTCCGATGCTGAAAGTTATGCTGCAAGCAAAGAAAATTCAGGAAGGTAAAGGTATATGGGCGAAACTCGTAATCGTGGGGGAAACTCGTAATCGTATCGTTCCACTGATGTGGAATAATAGTAGTTAGGATTTTCATTCAATTACGTTGTTTTTATTTTATATTTTTTAACAATATAAAAATATATTATAAATTAATTTTTTTTGGATATATGGTGATTATTTTAATGTTATTTTCTTTCCTTAGATGTGACTAGAATTTTTATTTAGTTTTTTTTTTTAAATTAGTTTAGTAGATACTATTTAAAATTTTTTAATTAATTGATGAATATATTATTTTATATTTTTAATTAAAATTTATTAAAAAATTATTTAATAAATAAATATTAGTACTAAAAAATAAAATATATTATAAATTTAAAATTATTAGAAAAAATACATTATCCTTTTACAAAATTTTACATCTAAAGGCATCCATAATAGAGACCAATTAGAGTTCCAGTTCTGAATTGATATGACAACTTGTCCTTTGATTTAGTTTTATTCTATTGTAACACCATCTTTAAATTGTCTCGTGCCTCTAAGTTGGCCGGGGACAATTGAAAACTGATCAATAAATAATTGGCATGTGTCAATTACAATCATGATTTTACAATAATAGTTTAATATATGTACTCTCTTTGTTTCAAAATATATGTCTTTTAGAGTTCTTTTCACATTTCAAAATATAAGTCTTTTGCAATTTCCAAGATATAGATTTGACATATCTTCCAAAATTGTCGTTACCTTTATTTTAAAATAAAATCAATGATAAATTACCTTTATTTTAAAATAAAAGCAATGATAGGTGTGTTGGAGAGAGATGGAAAGAGAAATAAGGGTTAATAAGACTTTTTATATACTTTCTTAATAATTGTATCCAAGTCTAAAACGTTTTATATTTAGAAATGGAGGGAGTATCTTTTATTTATTTTATTTGTTTTTAACTTTTAGGTAATTTTTCTTTTGTCTTATTAGTTATTAATTCTATTATTTTTTAAATAAAGATATTATTAATGTTTTTCTTAAACTCTTTTTATTATTTATTTTTAGTGAATTGAAAATAATAAATTTCTTTTGTCTTATTATTATTATTAGACTTTTATTTTTTAAAATAACATAATGGATATATTTTGATTTGTTTTTTTTTTTACTTTTTTATTTATTTTTAATTTATGTAATAATATTTTTTGTCTTATTATTATTTAAGTTTTTTTGATAATCATACAATGGTTATATCTTGAATTTCTTTTGTCATATTAATTATTAATTCTATTATTTTTTAAATAAAAATTTATAAAAAATTTTTTTGAATTTTTGAATTATTTATTTTTAATTTATTAAAAATAGTAAATTTCTTTTGTCTTATTATTATTATACTTTTATTTTTTTTTCTAAATAACATAATCATCCACGGATATATTTTGATTTTTTTTTACTTTTGATTTATTTTTAATTTATGTAATAAATGCTTTTTGTCTTGTTATTATTATTTTACTTTAACTTTTTTAGATAATCATATATCGGTTATATTTTGAATTTCTTTTATTTTTTTAATTTTTAGGTTTCCAACGGTAATAAAAGTCTCTTTTTTATTAGTTGTATTGTCTATTTTTTTTTTATATAACTTTACTATCAATATGTTACAACTGTAATATTATTTTTTAAATTTATTTTTTACTAATATTTTATTATTATAATAACTATACTCTATATATATATATATATAATATGATAGCCTATCTATTTTTGCATTCTCATCTTTATCTTTCTCCTACATTCTCACATTTATCTTTATCCTATAATTTATCATATTTCTTCACCATTTCTACTTCATGGATCCAAATCATGCAAATTTTCAACCTCACTTTAGATCTATGCAATTTTCTAACCGTTCTCGAAATTCAAGTTCTCAAAATCAACATCCCCACCCCATTAATCCAATGCCGAATTCATCACATAATATCTTTCAAAATCCACAAGATAATATTTTCCCACATCCACAAACTTCATCATTTCCCTTTCAAATTTCCACCATGCTTTATTCTCTACTTTTAAGTACAGGTATGTCTTCTTTGAATTTTTCTACACAATTGAGGGGCTCCGATTTAAACTTTAATCGGTCTCCTCGAACACCATCCACATATCAAAATTCACCTTTCTCAATTGACGGATTAGAAGATACTGACCTTAATGATGATGCAAGTGAACCTACTAGGCGTTCTGGCCAACATTGGAATTTCGAAGAGGATAAACTGCTTATATCTGCATGGTTAAATATTTCCAAAGATCCCATAATAGGGATTAATCAAAGAGATGAGACCTTCTGGGATCGTATATGTCAATATTGTCAAGAGTATCAACCAGGTATGATTAATCGTTCGAAGGATGCAATCAAGAAAAGATGGCACAAGATTAATAATTATACTAAAAATTTGGGGCATATTTTGATGAAGTATCTCGTGCACCACAAAGTGGTAGCAATCAAGATGATATAATGGAAAAGGTACATAAGCTCTATCTTACTAAGTGGGGAGTAAAATGCACTTTTGCTCAACATTGGATTTTTTGCGTGGAGAACAAAAGTGGAAATCTCAACGAGGAGAGAGTGGAGGTTCATCCAAGCGTTCAAAAAATAATCATTCTAGAGCATATATATCATCATCAAATACAGAAATACCAGTGAGTGAGGAAGATGTTGTAGAGTCTCTCATTCGTCCACAAGGTGTCAAAGCATCTAAAAGAAAAGTTAGAGGAAAATCGAAGGCATCCACGGGAACATCAAATCATGAAGGAGATCCTGAAACTATAGCAAAGAGGTTATTTTTGATAAAAAAAAAAGTGATACTAAACAATATGAGATAGATATGAAGGTTTTTTGCACTAATACCTCTAATTGGTATTCATCTCAACAAGAGACATATCGGCAGATGATAGAAAAAATCATGAAAAAATATGAATAATTATTAGTTAGTGTTTTAATTGTAGTATTTAGTATGTTTTATTTAAGTAAGTTCATTATTTTTATTTGTATTAGTTAGGATGTTAAGTTAGTCACGGGCGTGCAAGCTCGTACATTTTGTGAACTTTATTACTATTCAGTTTATAATATTATGATTTTTTATATTTAATATTATGATTTTAATTTAATATATGTATATATATATTATTTATACCCTTTAGACCAAAATATGGTTAATAAAACATGCACAACAAATAATATCATTTAAGGAAAATATGAGATATATTTATATTACATAAATGTACAAGTTGAATTCATTAATTATATTTTATATATATCTATATATATAAAAGATAAATGTACCAATTAAGTTCATTAATTATTTATATATATTTATATAACTTTATGGTTTGGTATTTGAATTCTTAATGAAATTTGCATCAAGTAAAAAAATATTTTAGATATGCAAACAATAATATAGTAATTTAATGATTATAAAAATATTATGAATTACTTGTGAAATTTTAGAATAATGTTTTAAATAATTTTAAATAATTTTAAATAAATGATAAAACTAGCCGGTGTAAAACTAGCCATTATAAAACTAGCCGTTGTAAAATCCTCTATAAATATAGCATCATCCCTACAAAAATATCACACACAATCTATTCAACCTCTTTCCTTTTTATTGTATCATATCCTAATTCAATCAAAGAAAATGTCAAACAACAATCAATTGAACAACCATGATGTGGCTAACAATATGTCCTAGGATGATTTGTGGGATACGGTGTGGAATGAAGCAGTGGAGGAGACACGCCGATATGAAAACTCGTATTGGCCTCCTTCCCTAAGAAGACGACGACACCGCACGCTTCATAGAGACCATGAAGCAGGACATAATCGTCTAATCAAAGACTACTTTGCATTATCTCCGGTATATTCCCATGAGATATTTCGAAGACGTTTTCGCATGGGAAGACATATTTTCCTTCAAATCGTGGAAGCTTTATTAAGTATTGACTCGTACTTCCAACAGAGGTATGATGCTTCAAGTAGGAAAAGTTTATCTCCACTACAAAAATGCACCACAACCATGCGTATGTTGGCATACGAATCATCTGTAAATACTGTAGATGATTATGTGCGAATTAGAGAAACTACTGCTCTTGAGTGCTTAGAAAAATTTTGCGAAGATGTTATACTAGTATTCGGTGATGAATATTTGCGAAAGCCAAAAACAGTAGATGTTCAACGTCTACTACAAATGGGGTAGGAATGTGGCTTTCCAAGTATGATTGGTAGCATCGATTGCATGCATTGGGAATGAAAAAATTGTCCAACGGCATGGAAAGGTCAATATCAAAATGGTTATCAAGGAACTCCAACTATAATTCTTGAAGTTGTAGCATCATCTGACCTTTGGATATGACATACATTTTTTGGAGTCGCTGGTTCAAATAATGACATCAATGTATTAGATCGTTCACCAGTTTTTGATGAAGTTTTACAAGATCGTCCACCAGAGGTAAGTTATGTCATAAATGCTACCAATTATAATTTAGGATACTATTTAACAAATGGAATATATCCTGAATGGGCAACATTTGTGAAAACAATATCAAGACCTCTAGGAGAAAAGAGAAAGTTGTTTGCAAAATATTAAGAAGGACAAAGAAATGATGTTAAGCGGGCATTTAGCGTATTACAAGTTCGATTCGCAATTATATGTGGTCCAGCTCGATTTTGGGAAAAGGAAAAGCTTGGAAAATTTATGAGAGCATGCATCATTATGCATTATATGATTGTTGAGGATAAAAGAGACACATATCTAAAAAACTTTGATCAAATTTAATCATATGATGATGCAACAAATAGCATGGCCTCGCTAGATTTGAGAGATGAAACTTTTGCTCCATATGAAGAATATATTCAAAATACAATCCTACTTCGCGATAGACAAGCTCATGGACAACTTCAAGCAGACTTGGTAGAACATATCTGGCAATTTCACCACAATAATAATTTTTAGAATTAAATTTCTTTAAAATTCCATTATGTAGTTTTATATTTATTTATGTCATGTGTTTTCGAATATTTTTATTTTCAATATAGAATGTACTGAATTTAATCAAATTAATTTGTTATCTTATGTAACTTTCTAAAATTTTATTGTTAATTCTAGTCAAAATTACTAATTATATTCAATTTAAGAAGATATAATTTAATAAATTAAATAATTTATTTATTAATTATATTATATTTTTATAATACATTTTTGAATTAAATATAAAATAATACATAATAAAAATAGGGAAAATTACATAATATAGCCCAAATAAAGTTTAAAATTTCAAAACTAATCCAAAAAAGTTTCACTTATATTTTTAATTCATTCAAAGTTTGATTTTCAAAAATAGCCCATTACAATCTGTGAAGTGCCCCTTCACAGACTGTGATGTGCTATTTTTGAAAAGTAAAAATTTGAAAGATTATTTTTGTACAGTTTTTAAAATTGAACTATATAGTGTAAATAAAAGTTATAAAAGACCAAAAATAAAATTCTCCCATAAAAATATTAAATTTAATATAATTATAAATAATTATTATTGTACTTTAATTTATAATTATATAATATAATATAACATAATTAATTAATTACGATGTAAAATAATATGAAATAATTTTTTTATTAAAATGATTATAAAAATATAATGGGACCCGATTTTGTCCCATTCTATTGTAGATGATAGGTACAAAGTGTCACTTTAATATTTATTAGAGTCATGTGAAAGGGGTGCTTCTATGGTGGTAGGCAACCACCAGTGGTCGTCCAACATGTACAACCAAGTGAATTACACGTGGTTAAATTTATTTAAGTTATAATTTTTAATATATTTATATATTAGTCCTTCAGTTTTTATTTTATTTACATTTAATTCTATTTTGTAATTTTAAAAAATATATCTATTTAAGTTAATATTTTTATTTTTATTATATAAATATAATTAATAAATATTAAATTATTAAATTTATCTTTTTCAAACCCAATTGAAAGTTAGGGATTCACTCGCGATCGCCGTTGTTGTTCTCTATCTCCGACATTGAAGGACAACCTTCTTCATCTTCTCCGACATCGAAGGACGACCTTCTTCATCTTCAGCGACATCAAAGAACGACCTTCTTCATCTTCACCGACATCAAAGGACGACCTTCTTCATCTTCAGCGACACCAAAGGACGACCTTCTTCATCTTCACCGACATCAAAGGACGACCTTCTTCATCTTCTCCGGCAAGGCGATAACTCTTTCTTTTTGTGAGGGTTCCATATATATGGACAACAACTGTGAAGAAGTCGAGGATAGGTTCTACGTCAGTGGCTTGACTTCAAATCTATGTTATGGTAGGTGGAAACGCAGATTAGTAGATGCCCCATCGATTCGGTTATAGTTTAGCCGACCAACTGGTAGGTACTCGAAACATATGGTCACTAGATCAATATCTATATATACATACATATAAAAATCTCAATTTGGTGTTCTGGAGTTGTGATTCGTGCAACTATCTTTTCATATGTACCTTTGTATTCGATTTTATGCATTTTTTCACATTTAATTAACAGGTTGGGCATATGGTTCACTCATGTTGGGATGCAGTGTAGGAATAGGTAACTATCTTATGTTTCTGGATTTTTTTGAAGTTATTTAAAATGTCATAATCTTAACACTGATTTTCCTCCTTAGATTCTCATTAGAAAATGGACGGGTTGAACAACAAGTACATGAAATATGTCTCTAATTGTTTTCAGGACCACTCATTGTTTCACAAGGTTGGTGATGTGATTATTCTTTTGAAACTTAAAGTAGTTATGGCGGTTGTGTGGATTTCACTGTATTCTGACCATCAAATATTGATTCTTTATCAGGCTTTTGAGATATTTTGCAATAAAACTATTAGCGGCAGTTCAAGTTTTTAACTGCCAGCAATACTTTGCAATAATATACTCAAAAAGGATGGAGGTGATAAATTGGAAGATGAACTCTTGAAAAGGTATTATGTTTAGTAATTGAAATTACTTAAGATGTCTTAATGTTGTTATATTTAGCTTTTCCCGATAGAGATGAGAGTAAATTTGAGCTAGGATGTATTAGATATGTAGGAAATGAGTATAAGTCATGAGTGAAGCCTTTGTGGTCAATGTGCACAATATTGGTCTTTGATAGTTTTCAATATGTTTAAGCAAGTATAGTCATATTTGGCTGCTTTAGATATGTTTAGATATAATCAAATATGCGCAATTTATTAGTAACTTTCAATTTGGCTTTGATGTATAATTTAACTAGTTGTTTAGGAAGTCTCTTTCTATTAAATTATAAATATCTTTCCATTTTATTTATTTTTTAATTTTAAATAATGAATACTTGATGTGTTCGTTTTATACGACTAAATGTGATATTTTTTTAATCATAAATACTTCGTGTTTTTTTTAATGATTAAGACGACAAAGTCTAAATCACTTGGATTCTTCTTCTCAGAGCTCATAGAGCTGTTGGTTGAGTGGCTTGGTTAGGTACATTTCTCTGGACTCTACTTGGTGCTATCAAGAAAATATTGATTTTTCGTCAAGATGTGTCTGTGGCTAGTGAGAGAATGGGTAAAGGGAAGATGCTTGTTGTATTTATTAAGATGTTTATGATACATATTTGGTCATTCTAACTTTTGAAATTGTTGCTTATTTCAATGGTTGACACTGTTTTTAAAGCCCTATTTTGTATATCCTTAGAACTTGTGACCTGGTGACATTGAAGGGTTGTTTCATTTGGTTTATGTTTCTTGGTTGACATTTAAAGCTTAAAGCTTATTACATTGCTCAAATCATTCAATCACCGTCCACATTTTATTTTGTTTAGTTCCTCATTTCATCTGTGGACCGTGCCTACCGTGCTTGGTGTGTTTTTGGATTAAGTACAAGAAGATTAAGCAGAGAATGGAAGACGATTCGTTCAAGTCTGACGGTATTGATGGATCAGAGTATGAGTACCCTATGGTTGTACAAATTTTCATGTGTAATGAGAGCGAGGTAACTACAAAAAAACTATAATACTTGTATGATTTTAATCTTTTCGTATTTAGCTATTCTAGATAGAGATGTGAGTAAATTTGAGCTAGTATGTTTTAGATATGTAGGAAAGGAATATAAGTCATGAGTGAAGCTTTTGTGGTCAATATGCACAATATTGGTCGTTCATAGTTTTCACTATGTTTAAGCAAATTTAGTCTTATTTGGCTGCTTCAGATATTTCGAGGAATAATCAAATATGGGCAATGGTAACTTTCAATTTCGTTTTCAAGTCTTTGGGAAGTCTCTTTTTATTAAATTATAAATATTTTTCATTTATTTATTTTTTTAATTTTAAATAATGAATACTTGATGCGTCCGTTTTATATGACTAAATATGATATTTTTTGTAATCATAAATACTTCATTTTTTTTGAATAATTAAGACAACAAGGTCTAAATCACTTGGGTATTTATAATATTTTTTTATATTTTTTCCCTGGAAATAATTAATGAAATTTATAAAGTGTTCTAATTTAATTTAATTTAATTTTTTTATTATTTTTTTAATGATTAACATATATAGGTGGAAGAGAAACAAGTTAGTAGAACATACTTCTGCTGCAACACTCCTTACAATATTGGCTCCATTTATAACTCACTGTTACAGATCAATTTAAGATGGGATGGACCATATTGCAATGGTTAAGGTAAGCTTTTCGAGATCAAGTTAAAAACTTTATAAGAAGTTAGTGTGTTATATAGTCTTATTATTTCATGCTACTCTAAAACATGTGATATCTTGTAACATAGTCGTAGAACACTTATTGTACAAAATGTTTAATTTAAGTAGTTGGATTGGTGGTGTGAATATAGGAATTACGAAAGTAGCGTGCGTTTCTATGATGTGAGGTGTTATAAATTTTTGTTTGATTGGAACTTTGATATTCACCTTGGATCACATGACTACAATTATATATATATGGCTGGTTTCTGCGCTTAGATATGTAAAACCATAAATGCTAGTAATAGTTGGTTCTTGCAGTTAGTGAGTTGATATGTACCCAATTACTTTATATGTACAGCTTCTATTTTTTAAGTAAAAAAATAAAAATTGACCTATATTAGTGTGAAATTGTTTTAAAAGTCCTGCTTAAAATGTACAAATCGGATAAGAATTTAGTCCAATTATTTTGGAATTTAGGAAGTTTGAATTTTGTATTATATGAATGATTTTGCTATCGAGATCGATTGACTATATATGAAATAAAAGTAATATCTGTGTTGTGGAGTTTTACTTATATAGAAAATAATCAAATGATTTGAGTATGTACTAGTGAATTTCTGCAAGGTATATTTTGTGATGAAATAGTATATTTATTTGTAAAGTCTTTTTTTAATTTTAAGAATTTCAATTTTATATATTTTTATGTATATAACTATTTCTAAGTCATAGTTTTGTAAGAGATTTAATGAGGGTTTTTTTTTTAAATTATTTTATAATCTGAATAACGTGGAATGTGATATTCCGACCCAAATCAAATTTATACGAGTTGGGGTGCTTCTTTCGTGGGTCTACATCATAAAAAACAAATTTATTGACGTGTTTGAATTTATTTTAATTATTGTTTTTAATATATTTATAAATTGACCCTTGATTTATATTTTATTTGAATTTATCATTATATTTTAATTATTAAACATTATTTATTTAATTTTCTTTTCATATTTTATTATATTAATATAAATTTAATAAAAATTGAGATTACTAAATTATTGATCTTTGTCACATTCTTTTCTAATCAGAATTCTTTGATTAACCTAATTTCTGTTCTTTCTGAAATCTAACTTCCATGGATATGCAGATCAGCAATGGACGGTGGCCGGCTTCTTCATTGTCTTCTACAAAGGTTCTTTGAAGGTAGTGGCTCATCTACTTTATCCATCACAGACAACTCTCTTCTCCAATTCTAATTTTATGTTGTTTTTGTTTCCAATAATCAGAAAATTTGGTAATTCCTTTTGCAAGAACATGGAACTAAAAATACGTAGATTTGATAGTGTCTCCAGGTATCTCTTCATCTCTTCAAATTACTATTATGATCTTATTGCTCATACCATTTTGTAATTTGTTGTTATTTAAAATACTTTTTTTGATTTGTTGTTGTTTAATGCAAAATTGTGTTTGCAATTAGGATTGTACTTTGTACATAATTGTCTTGTTTATATTTTCATTTAGTAATAAAATTATGAGGAAGATATTAAGATTGCTTTCTGCTTGAATATATATTTTTACAAATATTATAGTGTTTGAATCTAGGAACTAACACTTAAAATATAATTTTTTTTTTCCGTGTAGGAAGACAAAATTCAAACAATTTAGTAAGCTTAAAGCATGTAAGATAGCGAGAAAAACAATTAGCCAATGTAGTTATATGCTATATGCTAAGTTCATTTGTAAAGCTCGAGAGTGTTGTTTAAAGTCTGAGAATGTATTAAGCAAAGAAGTCAATTCATTCGCTTCCTTCGGCCACTAATAGTATTGGTCATATATTACATAAGATAACTTCCTTAATTTCATCCTTGGATTGTAATTATACTTCATTTAATGATTTAATGAAAATTGCATATTGATCAATAACAGAGTAGATTTTATTAATAAGATGTCATTTGTTTCATCAATGGATGTTTTATATTTTATATCCAATAAAATAAAAATCCTTAAAATACTCTCTTTAGATAGATGAAATATCGATAGCAAAATTTTAGTTACAAATGTGGCATATATAAGATAAAAAAAAAAATCAAAAGCATCGTATAGCTTTTTTTTTTTTTTAATCTTACTTATATAAGTTAAACATAACAATAACACAATTCATAACCTATTTAACAAATTGGTATTCAAAGATCCCAAACTAATTTGATTTCCTAATGTTTTGCTTTGTGGTGTCCATATCTTCGTTTGGATATCCTAGATTCCAATATGGATATCCATAAAACTACAAATAGAAAAGAGACAAGATGTATAAGTGTAATGTATAAAAAACTCCATAATATATAAAATTTTGACAATAAAACTAACCTGCATTGGAGAGTTGGAGGTTCTTGAATTACTTTGTAGTGATAATGGATTCACACCTCTAGGAACTATAGTTGTATATGTAATAGGCCAAGGTGCATATGGTGTATAACATGACAATGGACGGAATGAGACATTGGATGGTTGATGCTGAGGAAAATGAATTCCTGATGGTTGATTTTGACTGTAATTCCATACGTTAGTCCTAGCAGATTCATTCTTATCGATAGATCGTTCCTACATAAAAATAAAAAATAAAAAAAAAAAAAGCAAAAGCCAAACAGAAGAAAACATAATCATATTAACATTTTATTAGTTACTAAATAAATATAAATTTGACAATCTCAAGTTCGCAATTTAACCTGTTTGCAATCAATATTCTGTGTTTCTTCTACATCATTATCCTTTTCTGAAATGCGAGGCAACTTTGATGATTCAACCTGTATTATTATCAAATAAAAATTTAATCTAACAAAATAAAAGTACATTTGTTTAGATATAATAACAAAATAACAGCCTCAAAATAAATAAATTGAAATTTGCTGAATTTAAATAAATTTGATTTTACTTACTTGAGAAGCGGAAGTGTTGCATCGTTTGCTAGTTTTCATATTTTTCTTTGACATAACAACATGACAAGTAGTAATGAAGTGCCCTGTTTGACCACATCTTAAGCAATGGCGAGTTCTTTTAACTCGATTGTTCGACTTCTTGCAATTTCCTGTCATTTTTACCATCGCTGGATCTCCAATTACTTTGTGACGTGTTCTTTTTTTCTTGTTATCATCTACAACCTTCCTATCAATCATGTTCTCCAACTTCAAAATTTCATCCCTAAACTCTAGAAAAAGTTCTTAATTTTTTGTGGTCGCCACACAAATTCTGTTGCACGCAGCAGAAAGTGCACTATACCGCAACATGAATAATTTCTCTAAATCCACTTCATCCACAACTTGATTTGCCACCACATCCATCTTTACCAATTTTGTCCATCTTTTGCAGATAATAGAGTCAGGAATCAACTCTATATTTTCACATCTTAGAGCACATATAATATGTGCACAAGGAATTCCACGACTCTCAAGCTCCTTGCAACTACAGGAAAATTTTCTTGCACTAATATTTTGAACAACTTTGAACCTGTTCTCTGGCTTTCCAAAAAGAGAAACAACTAATGTAATTGTCTCTTTGTCACTAGATCTCTCCACAACATTCATTGCTCCAGCCTCCATTATTGATTTTTTAACTTCTGTAAAAATATTGCGTGTGTATATCTCACACGCATTACCCTCTAGCTTAAGAAATGGTGTTGTCAATGTTTGTGTGGTGAATCTTGAAATATAATCTTCAATACACTCATGGTTGCGTATCTCGCGAATAGCATCTTCAATTCCATGTACCAAATCGACCAGAGTACTTTGGCGACCAATAATCTTCTTTAAAGTTGCATTAATACTCTCACATCTTGATGTTGTTCTAAATCCAGCAAAAAAATTATCGCGCAAGTAGGCATAAGCCCATGCCTTTTTTCTCTTGTATAGCTTTTGTGTCCATTTGTTTTCTGCCAAACTGTGACGATTAATGATTTCACTCCAAAGAGTCTCAAATTGTTGAGGATCAATGTTAGCATACATAGCAGTTTTGAAATCTTCCAGGAACTTTGGAACCTTAACATTCTCACACGCATTGCGTTGGAGATGCCAAGCACACAATCTATGTGTTGCCAATGGAAAAATCTTTTTTATAGCTTGCTTCATGGCTGCATCTCCATCTGTCACCACTGACTGGGGCTATCTACTAAAGTTAGCATCTAAAAATGTTGCTAATGCCCATTCATAAGTCTCAACCTTCTTATCACCCAATAAAGCACATGTAAATATTATCGACTGATTGTGGTTATTTGTCCCACTTAGTATAAGAAGAGGTCTGTCATACCTATTCTTCTTGTAAGTGGCATCAAATGCTAGCACATCACCAAATCTAGCATAATCTGATATGCTTTCTCCATCTGCCTAAAATAAGTGTCGTAGCCGGCCTTCTGAACATGTTGTAAAACGTGTGTACATCATCGGATCTGTTGCTGCCTTTGCTTGTAGATAACTTAAAGCCCCGTATGCATCTCCTTCCAGGTGGCTAGCCCTCTTTGTACTACCTACATAGTTATACAAATCTTTTCTAGATATTCCGACTTTTTCATGCCCACCATGCTGTCCAATTAATAATCTCATAATATTACAAGTTTTAATACCATGAGAATGAAGATTGTCAATTTGATTTTTATCAGCTTCGCTCATCTCTCTATGGGAAGCCATTAAATCTATACCTGTCACTAATCAAATCATGGTTATGCTTTGGCACGAATGCTGTCACAATCCACATATTTGTTGTCTGATCTAATTTGAATCGAATCCTTGCCTTACAATTTGTACGAGTCAAAGGATGATGGTCTCGCACTCTATCCTCTCACGTTAAATGTTTCTTATCTCTAAAACCAGCCTTGTTGCACAAAAGAAGCCTCGAAGTAATAGTCCCGCTTCGATCTCGTGTAACCTCTGACTTGCGTATTGCAAACCCATTACACCG
This sequence comes from Cardiospermum halicacabum, assembly GCA_031304145.1. NCBI lineage: Eukaryota > Viridiplantae > Streptophyta > Magnoliopsida > Sapindales > Sapindaceae > Cardiospermum > Cardiospermum halicacabum. The sequence goes on from CM062397.1 coordinate 11,815,047, forward strand.
AGCATACTTTTTATAAAAATCGTATGATTCGTCTTCTGACTTAAACTGTAATCCCCAAATGTCTTCTTCACTTAACTGTGTTATCTTCTTCAACAAGTGTGATTCATCTACACCATTTTGTTTGTTTTGTTTAGTTTCGTCTGGTAACTCATGTTGCTCTTCATTTTCTTCTGATTTTTTGCTAGGACTATAACTTCTTCTATCGAACTCCATGAAAATACTTTTGGAAAGAAGTTAGAGAAATGCAACTGCTCTCTATTTCAAATTCTTTTAGTTAAGAAGATAGTAATAAGTTAGAGTTTTTTTTTTTTTGGAGTTATAAGAAACTCTTCATATTTTAAAAAGTATGGCACAAATATCAAAGAGACACATGAGCATTGCCACTTCAAAATATGCAATCATTGAAATATTTTGGATGTAAATTGAGTGAAAGTGTAAAGAGTTGATAAAGTTTCAATATTTAATGAAAATAGAAAGTTTTGTCTCTCATTTTGGTGTTGTTTCTATAGGTTGAGTTATATATATATATATATATGTTATCTACTATATTTTTTAAATGATTTTTTAATTTAAAATAACCCTTGATTTTGCATTGTTTTAAAACTTCTTCTTGCATATCAAATGCTTGAAAGATAAGTAATACCCATTTTTCAGTTTTCTATGGTTATACATTTTTTTTAAATATTGATATTGTTTGATGATTAATTGTATTATATTACACAGAGAATAAGAGATCATTTACGCACTGACCTGCCATAGAATGAAGCTTTTGATTTTTGATACAATTAATTGGAACTTGCATTTCATTAGTTGCTAACACGACCGATTTTTATGCACAAACAATTTTAATTCTTGTTGCATTTAATCGGAGAATTAGATAAATCACACCCAAAATCATTAAAAAGAAAAAAAAAACTTGTAGCATAACATCCAAATAACATCCCAAATTCCAAATAGTGCTACAATTTTCAGAAAATAAAAAATAATAATAATAACAAAGTAACTAATCTCTATTTTCCCTTCCATAGAGGGATTATATTTGTCTGAACTCAAAAGCCGACTTCATAATCTGGTGACGAAGATCATTGTAAGGTCTCTAAACAAGATCAATAGCTAGTTTTTTCCTTGATTCATCTGTCACCTATAACACAAAAAATAATAATAAGGAAAAGTGGTTCAACAAAATAGAATTTATTCAAAGACCTAAATTTACTTACCTCTATCTCATATCCATAGGACAAGTGGTTCATTATCCAAAGACAAACAAAAACCCCACAATCATTTCTGTAAAAACATGATCATATAAATTTTACATAAGGAAAAAAATTAATTAATAAATACTTAACTAGCATAAGATTAAAATAGCATATAATAATAATAAAGAATTAAAACTTACGATTGTGGCTTTTGGTTAGCAAGTCCAGTAGGTTCAATCAAAGGAAAATCTGATATGCTTGAAATTCTACTTGGATAAATATCATAAAACAACTTGTTCTCAATCATCTCTTCAATACAAAGTCCCTATCACATTACAAAAATAATAATAATAAAATTCTACCACAAACAACGTATTATACTAAATAATATGAAAGAGCGTGTAAAAAAACAAACCAATTTTTTGCATTGCCTATGCCTTGCAGAAAGACGAAAATTATCTGGGAATGAATCCAATAGAATTTGCTCACGTCTTTGAAAGTCCACCACATATAGGAACCAATGACTATTATCTTCATTTACTGGAATATAAATCTACAACAACATATATTACATAATTTTAACATAGGACAAGAATATCTAGTGTAATGAATAAAAAAAAAAAAAGAAAAAAAATTGCATACCTTCCTTAAATAATCAACTTTCCCATGTTGGTATGATAATAAAAATCAATCATGTCATCTATGCTCCGCATCCCTTGTAGAAGATATTGCTGCAAATAAATTACCAATAAATTGTAATGAGTTAAAAATAACCTCATTCGTGAAGTAACGTAAATTTTGATGATATAATATTGTTAGAATATGATAGAATGTTACAAACCGCAAAAGTGGTAGGCATGAACCAATACTGAGCAAACTCTTTTTGCAAAGCTCGTTGTTCATGGGTAAGCATACACACGGTTAGATTTAAGATCTACAAAATAATAAGAATTAGTTAATAACTATAGCAAACAATTAATACATGTGCTATAAAAATTACAATTAATGAATATACTTAAAATTATACCTCCATTTCAAGTGGTAAAAAAGGGGCTAAACCCTTTAATGTCTTTCTAGTTGCAGTTGCGAAATTGGCTTGTACAATCATGTGATCGTCATGAACTATTTTCCCATTGAAAATGAAGTCCAATATTTTCAAATCCATGTCATTTAGTGTGGACTTTTGAGATTTGCACTCTCACATTGCCTTATATTTGCCTGTCAAAAATAATGATAAAAATAATAAATACAACAACTACATCTTAAACAAATAAAATTTTGTTAAAGTGTAAAATAATATATACCTGGGAAGATTTACCACAAGCAAACTCAGCAATCTGATTATTAAGGAGAATGAAATCCTTGTTTGGACTTAATGGTGTTTGTTTACCAGAATTAATGTCACCAAATAACTTTTTGCCGACACAAATTTTACCTTTGTTTGCTCTAACCCTTCTTTTCCTTTTGGAAGATTGACTATTTTCAGTATGCACTCCACTATGAGCAAATTGTGGACTCACATAATGTCGTGTTGGAGGCGTAATGGAGTTAGAAGTGTCTTTAGCCAAAATATCAGTTGAGATAGTGAAGGGCTTTTGTGGTACCGTCACAAAGTTTCTTTTTTCAAGAGGCTCTTCAACATGAAAGTTACTTTCGGAACTGAAGAAAATAAACAATAACAATTATAATAAGAATTTTATTTATCTAAAAAGCAATAAAATATATTACAATAAGAAGTTGTAAAATTTGCAAACCTTGTTGAGATGTGGATAGGGTTTGAAGGAGCAACTCCTTCCATCTTTCTAGTGTCTACCATACCAGTAGTTGCTAAAAATTTGTTTCCAGAGCTTGGTGATAAGCCTTTTTGATGACACCTTCCATGAATGAAAATATATACAAATAAATATATAAACTTTTGCTGGAAACTATTCTAAAATAATATTTACAATTAACAACATACCTTGATTTTGTTCTTACTTGCTTCATCATCACAGAAGGCCATATCATATCTTCGTTCACTTTATTTCGTGAACTTAAATCCTCATTGTATGGCGAAACTTTTTTACTTGTGCTTATATGTTTGAATTTTGAGGCATCCTCACTAGAGCCATCACTTGAAACCATAATAGAGGAACTAAGTTTTGACAATAAAAATGGATGCATGGTGGGTTTGTTTAGTGCAATGGCAATGTGTTTGTGTTTTGAAAAGTTTTGTGTTGTCATGGTTGTCTTTTAATATGAAATGATACTAAATAAAAAAATAATTACTTAGAATGAGTGGTTTATTTATTTATTAATTTATTGACAATTATAAAAAAGAAGATGAAAAGCTTTGCCCTTTCATTTACATACCAATCTCTTTATAGCATTAAAAAATAATAATTAAATACAATGGTAGTAATATGTATTGATGGGTAATATATATGTTATTAATTTTTGACACATTGCTTGTGATGTGGGAGTTAATGATTAACTTTTAACTTGTTGGTTATTCTAATAATGACACTCAAATTATAGAGCTCTTGTACTTGATTGGGATAATGAAGTCTAGTTGATTATCAAGATTGAAAATGGAAAGACAAAATTTTACACTCATTTGCTATAGAATATTTTGTATTTGAAGGAAATGGAAAGACAAAGTTTTATATACTCTTATCATATCCAAAGACAATAACACAATCATGAAATAATTTTTTCCACCACTCTAATATTATTAATACTAGTAGATAACATTTAAATATGTAAACACTTGTGTGATTAAATAAGTAAATTTAAATTCAACATTATGTAATTTAATAAGTATAAAAATATTAAAGTTCAATTAGACAAAAATAATAATTTTTATCTATATTTTATTTTAATATATACTAAGATGTTTATCTATATAGGGATCATGAAGTTTGGAGTATTATTCATGAGTTTATCTCGATGCATTTAGGAACGACCAAATTGGAGTGTTGCCATAGTATGGTCTAATAAGTTTGGACGTGATCAACCAATCTTTAATATATTAACGTTATTTATAATAAAAAAATTACTTTATATTGAAAGTTAAAACTTATAATTAGAATTTTAAAGTGTATGGTATCAGTTTTATGATCTTTAAGTCAAAATTTATCCGAAGTTCATGGTTGTAGGATTAAGAATCTATGACAAGAATTTTCGTCAAATCGGATCAGAATGTGGAAATAAAAACTTAGATAATTTTTTTCCATCAAATACTTGCAATTAGATCATTAACTTATTTAATTTGGGCTATATTTCACAAATTTCATTGAATTATTGTACTTATTTTTCGTTAATGTTAAATTTCATTTATTTGTTTTTATTAACATAATATCTTGAAAATCACTCATTTAGGTTCATTATTTAATATTGATATATTTTGATATTTACCTTTTAAAGCGTGTAGTAGTTATGTTTATGAAAATAAAACTTCTTAACTTTGAACTATTAAACCTGTGTCAATTTGGTTACTATACTAAGTTTTGGATAAATTCTTCACTGAATAACAAAAAACGATCAATGAATTATTCAATTTTGTTCAAATAAATCATTACAGTTACATTATATGTGTATTACAAATACAATTAAAGCGCATATGTAGGAAAAAATAAAATCCATTTTAACCATTAATTTTTTTTCGATATAACAATTAAACTAATAAATTTTTGTTCAGTTTAGTTATGTAACCATTATTACGTGTATACTTGACCTGAGGTAAATATTAGTTGTTGGAGTAGTCATTAACTGCCGATTGTCAAAGCAGCAGTTTAGAATGATTTGGTAAGAACAATCAATTGTTTAAGTAGCTTTTAAATATGAAATTACGTATAATATATATATATATATATATATTATTTTTTAACCTACAATATAATTTTGTTTCATTTCTTAAAGATAATATTCATTTTAAAACCATTTTTTTCTTAAGATTTGTTAATTTAAAATATATTACGGTGTAGAGATTCATATATATATATATATATATAACTCATTTATAATATTCATTTTATAATTTTGGATTCGGATAATAAACAAATCAAAATCCAATTCTCACACATTCAGATTTGGATTCGTTTAGAGATTCATATATAATAATAATAATAATAATAATAATAATAATAATAATAATAATGTATTACGGTGTAATTCTTATGGAGATAATGCTTCCAGTTTTTTTTTATTACAAAGTTTAATTCAAGTTATTAATTTAAAAATGAATAATGGTAAAATATGTAAATTCAAGAGAGAATTGGGTTAAATTTTACTTTTAATTCAATTTTTGGTTCGCGAATCCAAATCTAATTTTAGATTCATAAACGGATTCAAATCCAAATCTGAATCTCATAAAACATAACAAATCCAAATTTGAACCTAGAGGTATTCTCTTGGATTCAGTTTGTGAACCGTCTAACTATAATCATCAGCTAATTAACAAAATAAAATATTAATTAATTAATTAAAAAATTATTTAACAGTTTTAGTGTATGTTTGGCACTAGATGTTATATTAGATGTTGAGTTAGCTGTTGAAGTAGCGATTAGCTGTTAAATTAGATGTTGAAGTAGCGATTAGCTGTTAAATTAGATGTTGAAGTAGCGATTTGGTATGAGTGTTTGGTAATAACAATTAGATGTTGAAGTAACTGTTAGATGTAAAATTACGTAAACAATAAAGTATATTATTTTTACCTTACAATATAATTATTAGCGTTACTATTCTTTTTTAAATAATTTTTTTCGAGATTTTTAATTTAAAATCAACTATCCTTTAGTTATCAACTAATTAATAAATAAATAAAATATAGAATAACTAAAAAAATATGTTTAAATATTTTTAATCATATTTAATAAATAAAATTATTATTAAAATTAATCTAATTTAGTGCAATTAGAAGCTTTTAATATTATTAAGGTTAGCTTAGTAATACTTATAAATTGATAAGGGTAAAATGTGAGCTTTTTTATTAGTGATTCGTTGAAAGCTACTTGAAGTAGCGTTTTGGAAATCGCTAATTAAAAATCTAATCGCTAATCAAAAAGTTTCTCCCAAACGGTTAAATTAACAAATCACTAATTAAAAATCTAATCGCTACTAAAAAATCTACCTACCAAATACACACTTAATTGCATTTGATGAATAAAAATAATATTAAATGAACATTATTTATTACAAATAAATAATAAAGTGATTATATAGGAGATTCAGGTAAAAGTTTTTAGTAATATTCAAAAATTGGCGAGGATCGAAAAATTATTATTATTACCGATTCGTGGACGTGTACTTAAGTTAGAAATCGCTAACTAAAAATGTAATTATAAAAAGAAAATATATATCAAGTATAACTGTTTAGAAATTTTTAATTAAAAATATAATTAAAAAAATCTATCAAATAGTCAAATTGGTGTCTAAATTAAAACGTTTAAATTAAACAAATTGATGATGCGTCACTGATAATTGAAAAAGGTGTAACGGTTGAAAAAAAAAAAAGGAAGAAGAAGTTAAATAGTTTGTTTGTACAAATAAAATAACCCATCCACATTAAATTTATATGGTCATTTTTCCATAGTTCAATTTAAACTTTTCAAAAAAGAAAATTGTTCCTTGTGATTTTTACTTTAAAAAAAAATGATAATGGTGTGATTACTTTTTAAAATTCTTACATAATATATTATTAATTTTGTTAAAATAAATAGTTTTTTGCAAAAGTGTTTGAATAATTTTATACATTATATGAAATAAATAAAATTCAATTATTCGAATTAAATATTTTTATTCATTTTATTTGAAGAATATAATCCAATATTTTACCGTAAAGTAAAATTTTAATCAAACTAAGTGAATCAATTGGTTCAATTCAATTTTAAGTGTGGTATAATTTTTTTTAATCAAGTTTGAATTTTTTGAAAATATATAAGTTCATGAGTTAAAATAATTTTTCTATAAATTATAAAAATAAAATTTAAAATTTTACTTTTGCATCAATAGTGTGGAGATGTTTATTGACCTGAGAATGGTTTATACTATCATATCTGACTTTTACCGTCCATTCATAAATTTGGAAGAAAATATATTCGTATTGGAAAAGTCTATTAATACCTTTAAAAAAAAAATAAACTGCTATTTTAATCTCATATTAATGCCAATCTTGTATAGTATACGGCCATTTTAACCTTTTTTTTTTAAAAAAATAATAATAAATAGATAAACCAGAAAAGTTAAAAGTATATTCCAATAGTTTGGCTTGACACAATCACTACACAGATAAGTTTTTATTGTTTAATAGTATCAAGATAAATTTAATTATAATATATTTTTAAAATAATTATAAAGAATATGCATAAAATTAATTATAAATTAATATTTAAATTAAATATAAATTACATTTTTAAATATATTTTAATATTTTATTTGGACCCAAATCACTTTTAAAAAAAAAAATATTTTTATAGTTTAATTATTACAACCAGGAAGTTGTGAAGCCTCAGCTGAGAGTTCACTTGTGTCTGTAGTACATACTAGTGCTATAGAGATTTATAATTAGTATAAAAAGTTTGTAGGTTCCAAAAATGGAAATGAAAAGGCACATAATCATGTGACCATATATATATTAACGGTTATGGTCTTTTTGGAGCTATTTTTTTTTACTTTTTTTATCGATGAAAATGCAACTTGCTCATTATTACTGTAATATTCCATATATTCATTTAATTCATCTCTTTCATATTTGGATATATATATGAACAATTAATCGGGCAGTTTTCTTAAATTCTATATAGTCTAATAATTTTTAAAAAAAATTATAATATAATTAATAAATATATTATAAACAAATTGCATTGCACAGAGAAAATTCTTTTAAAATAAATAATAACAATAATAAGTGTGAATAATATAACTACATTCCTCAAACAAATAATACCTAGAATAAAAACATAGAGATATAGATGCTAATGATGAGAAAAGCATTTTAAAGTGACGTAGATACTAATAATGATGAGTATAGATTGTGCATCATAATGATGTATTTTCAGGATATGTAAAGACATGTTAGTGGTAATTTTTCTTTTTTTTTTTTAATCACACACCACCCTTTGTTTTGAATTTTTAAATATAAATTTTTCTTGTTTTAAAATATCAATGGCATTTTTATAAATAACTTTTCCTTCTTATATTTAGAGAATTTATTACAATTTTTTTAATACATTTTCTCTATAATAAATACATCTATATTTTAAATAACTTTATATTTTAACTATGAATCATATATAGGGGTAGATCAACTCATAGTATGGTATAAAATTTAAATTCGCTTTCGTTGAAGATAAATCACTTGTCCTATTTTCTAAAACGTTATAGTGATGTAATTTATTTTAAATATATATAATTTAAATGATATAACTCATAATTCCATTAATAGTAGCAATAATAATAGTACATGAGACAAAAAGAAAATTATATTTCAAGAAAACTAAGAAACTCAACACAAATATCAAATTTTTTCAATTGAAACATAGAATGTGTCTATTTCGGTCTCCGACTTAACAAACCGCACCACATCATTTTTTTTAACATGGTAGAAATCCACAAAACTGGTCCATGCTCCTTGCAAATGTGCCATAATTTGTCGCTTTCCCCTTTTCTTCATTTTGGATTTGATCTCACGACATATGTAGGTCACCCGCCATGGAATCGAACGTAAGGCTTTTTTTTATGGTTATCTTCTTGCTTTCTACTCCCACAAATTGTAAAGCATCTTTTGTTGGAATAATCTATATAAATACAAAAAATAAAATAAAATAAAATAATCACTATACAATGATCAATTATTTTATAGTAAAAATAAATTTAAAAAATCAACAATCCTTACCACCCTTCGCATGTATTCCTTCGAATTACAAGTTATAACAAAACCATGGGAATCCATTGAATAAAAAGTACGTATGGCAAGAGAAGAGTTTATTTTGGATACAAAGAGAGAAGAGGGATTTTGTTTTGAAAGGATATCATGCTTAATCAAATACATATTTACAGTGGGAACTTAGGAGGGTGGTAATGATTGCTATGGCTATTATTTATTATTTTTTTACTTTTATATTTATATTTGTAAGAGAAAATTTGTTTGATATGAAAAATGGATACAATGCATTTAAGATTTTTCATCTAATTTGAATGTTTTAAATCAATAAGTAATAAAATTTAACCTGGTATTCATTAATATTTAAATGATGAAATTTTAAATATTTCCAGAAAATAAAGTTCTTCAATTTGAAATAAATTAATCTCTATTTGGATTATCATCTTCAATATTATAAATTACAATCTAATTAATAAGCAATTTATTAAAAGCTATATTTGAAATAATACATTTTAATTTTACATTTTTGATAAAATTAAATTTTTCTTTCCAAAAAAAATCTATACAAATATAAAATATAAACAACATATCTAACATCAAAATATATAAACCATATAAAGTTCAAACTCGGATGTAGATGTACAAAAACACTCATATTGTACTTGATAATAACAAAGACAAATAAATAAGGTGAGAAAAAAGTTACGAACATAAAGATCATACACTTAATAATTAAAAATAATAATAATAATCTTTCGTACAAAAATAATGTAAACCTTATCTTTTTTATTTTTTTATTTTTAAAAATAAAACTTAAACCACATAGCATTTGAAGCTTTTGAAAAAAAGCCAAAACAGCATAAAAATTACTCTCTTATCATCTATGTATATCTTGTTTTGTTAATTTGTTTGCTACAATCAATATTGAACCAAAATCTGTATTTAATTTGTATTTTTGGTAGAATATCGATAAAAAATCTATCAAAATAGGAGATGATGTAGCACAAAAGTCCATACTTTTAGATCCATTGTTGGTGCAAACTTACTACGGAATTTACTTCATAACATGGCATTAATAAAATCCATTACATGTAAGCTGTCTACTATTGTTCTCGAATACAGAAGAGAATATTCTAATTCAAATATAGTTCAAGACATTCTCAAAAAAGGAGCCAAACGGAATGATGGTTTAAGTCTCCTGAACCAACTATACTTCATATCTGAAATTATGGAGGGTGAATGCCTTATCGGATCCTACAAAAAGGCACCAGTAAGATATACACATCTGCTGCAGATCAAAAGGAATAACTCTGCAAACGAGGAGATCGTTTGAGGAAAAACTACTTGAAGAAGAAACTACTTCCATGTCATATTCCAGCTAGGGATAATCCAGCGGACACATAGAAAAACATTAGAACACATTCAAAGCATATAGCCAGATAAAACATACAGCACAATAATTCAGAGCCGGTGGTTGACTCATTTAAACCGGCCACTTGATCTTATCAGGACATTGTTCATAATACCTGACCTTATACTATGGAGTATCACTCCATGTGTGCTCACAGAAGCAATCCATCACAGCATAGAAATAACCATCAGGAATAAAGTCAATACTTCACCTAGCTGAGATCTGGAATAAAGTCTACCTTCCCATATACAAAGGCATCTGGCTGTGCAAAAAAGTTAGACATGAGCTCATCATGGTTACTCACTACTTCACCAGTAAACATGCATTAGTGTAATAGTAAAAGAAAACCAAAACCAAGAAATCAAGTTCAGTTTTAGTGACCATGATTTGTATTGGTACATACCTTTGATGTAAATAGATTGAATACTTAAAAGCATGCAAGATGTGCTAAATGATTATTTCATAGAACAAACGGCAGATATATGGTCATTGGAATCAATAAACTTTGTCCAAAAGGATGTCACTCCACAGACGGTCAATATTTATAAATGAAACCTAGTCACTAACTAGTCCATATGAGAAATCATGGACAAGTAAATAAATTATGAAAGAACTTGGGAAATCAATAATAAAGATTTTATCCACTTTTATTGTATATTGCATACCTCCCATTAGGACTTCTGCCAGATACAGGGAAGAATATGGGTTACCTGGTGAATTAGTTGGTAAAAATTGTGCTGATCGTTGGTTTCTGGCTCCCCAAATCGATTTCACCAGGCTCAAACGGAAGTTGCACGCCATTAATTGACATTCCCTTGCCATTACTTTCCAACCTAGATTCAAAGCAAATTTAGCAAGAGATAATTACCATAATACTTCACTTCCCTAAATAGAAGGCAAGCACATAGAAGTTCTTTTTAAAGTACCGGTTGAATGTGTGGAGCAAATATCTCGAGGGCTTGGGAGTAAGGTAATATAGTCTAGTTGAACAAAAATTGTAGCAAATAATTATCAGGTAGAAAACACTAATCATATTCATTCAAGCTATTTAATTTAAAGGCATATCTACTCACCCTGACAGAATGTCCAAGCAATGTATTTAGGGAAACACAATTACTAACTCCTAAAAACCTGCAACAATGAGCACAATAGCCATCCCCTGTCACCTTCATAGCACATTGGTTCTGCACTTCTTCTGTACCTACAACAACAAATAACAACAATTCAGACGAAGCTCCAAACAATCTCAACAACAATAACAACAACCAAAAACCAAATCACTGAAAAAAAAAATACAAAATCAAGCAGTATCAAAGAACATACCAGGAAGTTTCATGAGCCATTAAAGGTATGCCAGGCATTCTCGTTATACAACAACGAGAGACGATTGCATCGTCAACAAAGCCTAGTCGCAGCCTTCACAAAATATCGTAAAATCAAATTAAATTAGACAAAAATACAAATATATTGTCGAGACAAAATTAAATCAAAATTACTGAACCAATAAATATAGAGACACAAACAATCAAAGATATAAAAATAGTGAGAAAACACTAACCACTCCGCGAGATTCCTAAGAAAGCGCGATCACAAACAGAAGATAGCTACAATTTAATGATTCAAATGAATGCATTAAAATCAAAACAGAATAAGTAGATTCACAGTTAATATCTAATTGATTCACATACTTGTTAACCCCGACTCTCAACCACTTGTAAAGGAACCAGATTAACAACTTAGCTTATGAAGAAATCAGATGAGAGGGTGAGATCCACAACTCTGTGATTGCAAGATGAAATTGATTCAAGGAAGAGAGAGATGAGCGCAGACAATGGAGAGTAAATTTCAAATTTGAAAAGACTCTTGATTTTTTCTTAATTATTTCACTACTGTTAGTTGTAGTTACATCTTAACCACTTTATTATTTTTAAAATCATAATTTAACTTGGAGAATTTATTTTTAATTAATTTTATATTTAATTGTAAAATATAAAGTATAAATATAATACCTGACCGTAAAAAATATATATGAAAGTTTATAAAACAATATATTTAATTTAAAACTTTCAGGTATAAATAAAAGTTTTTATACTTAATTTAAAATGGTAGGTATGAAATTTTATAAAAATTATATATAATTAAAAATATTAGGTAAAAAAAAGTATTAATACCTAACTCAAAATATAAGTATGAAATTTATAAATTTTATACCTAATTTAAAATTGCAAGGTATTAATTTTATACCTAATTTAAAATTGTAAGGTATTAAAAATATTTTTTATACCTTTACTATAAGTGTTAGGTTTGAAATTTTATAATATTTATACCTTATCCTAAAATATCAGCTATAAATAATGATTTTTATATCTAATTTAAAGTATCGTATTAAATATCAGGTATAAAATCTTAAATTTGTTGTAGTATGCTTTTACATATCTAAAAGCATTATATATATATATATATATATATATATATATATATATTTTAGTCATGTGATCCAAGGTGAATATCAAAGTTCCAATCAAATAGAAATTTATAACACCTCACAGTAACGCACGGTACTTTCATAATTCGTATATTCACACCACCAATCCAAATATTTAAATTAAACATCTTGTAAAATAAGTGTACTACGTTTAGGTAACAAGATATCATATGTTTTAGAGTAGCATGAAATAATAAGACTATGTAACACACTAACTTCTTATAAAGTTTTTAACTTGATCTCGAAAAGCTTACCTTAACCACTGCAATATGGTCCATCCCATCTTAAATTGATCTGTAACAGTGAGCTATAAATGGAGCCAATATTGTAAGGAGTGTTGCAGCAGAAGTATGTTCTAAACTTGTTTCTCTTCCACCTATATATGTTAATCATTAAAAAAATAAAAAAAAAATTAAATTAAATTAAATTAAATTAGAACACTTTATAAATTTCAATAATTATTGCCAGGGAAAAAATATTAAAAAATATTATAAATACCCAAGTGATTTAGACCTTGTTGTCTTAATTATTCAAAAAAAAAATGAAGTATTTATGATTACAAAAAATATCATATTTAGTCATATAAAACGGGCGCATCAAGTATTCGTTATTTAAAATTAAAAAAATAAATAAATGAAAAAATATTTATAATTTAATAAAAAGAGACTTCCCAAAGACCTGAAAACGAAATTGAAAGTTACCATTGCCCATATTTGATTATTCCTCGAAATATCTGAAGCAGCCAAATAAGACTAAATTTGCTTAAACATAGTGAAAACTATGAACGACCAATATTGTGCATATTGACCACAAAGACTTCACTCATGACTTATATTCCTTTCCTACATATCTAAAACATACTAGCTCAAATTTATTCTCATCTCTATCTAGAATAGCTAAATACGAAAAGATTAAAATCATACAAGTATTATAGTTTTTTTTTTTTGTAGTTACCTCGCTCTCATTATACATGGAAATTTGTACAACCATAGGGTACTCATACTCTGATCCATCAATATCGTTAGACTTGAACGAATCGTCTTCCATTCTCTGCTTAATCTTCTTGTACTTAATCCAAAAACACACCAAGCACGGCAGCGCACGGTCCACAGATGAAATGAGGAACTAAACAAAACGAAATGTGGAAGGTGATTGAATGATTTGAGCAATGTAATAAGCTTTAAGCTTTAAATGTCAACCAAGAACCATAAACCAAATGAAACAACCCTTCAATGTCACCAGGTCACCAGTTCTAAGGATATACAAAATAGGGCTTTAAAAACAGTGTCAACCATTGAAATAAACAACAATTTCAAAAGCTAGAATGACCAAATATGTATCATAAACATCTTAATAAATACAACAAGCATCTTCCCTTTACCCATTCTCTCACTAGCCACAGACACATCTTGACGAAAAATCAATATTTTCTTGATAGCACCAAGTAGAGTCCAGAGAAATGTACCTAACCAAGCCACTCAATCAACAACTCTATGAGCTCTGAGAAGAAGAATCCAAGTGATTTAGACTTTGTCGTCTTAATCATTCAAAAAAAAAACACATGATGTATTTATGATTAAAAAAATTATCACATTTAGTCGTATAAAACGAACACATCAAGTATTCATTATTTAAAATTTAAAAAATAAATAAAATGGAAAAATGTTTATAATTTAATAAAAAGAGACTCCCAAACAACTAGTTAAATTATACATCAAAGCCAAATTGAAAGTTACTAATAAATTGCGCATATTTGATTATTTCTAAACATATGTAAAAGCAGCCAAATATGACTAAACTTGCTTAAACATATTGAAAACTATTAAAGACCAATATTGTGCACATTGACCACAAAGGCTTCACTCATGACTTATATTCCTTTCCTACATATCTAAAACATACTAGCTCAAATTTACTCACATCTCTATCTAGAATAGCTAAATACGAAAAGATTAAAATCATACAAGTATTATATTTTTTTGTAGTTACCTCGCTCTCATTACACATGAAAATTTGTACAACTATAGGGTACTCATACTCTGATCCATCAATACCGTCAGACTTGAACGAATCGTCTTCCATTCTCTGCTTAATCTTCTTGTACTTAATCCAAAAACACACCAAGCACGGCAGCGCACGGTCCACAGATGAAATGAGGAACTAAACAAAATAAAATGTGGACGGTGATTGAATGATTTGAGCAATGTAATAAGCTTTAAGCTTTAAATGTCAACCAAGAAACATAAACCAAATGAAACAACCCTTCAATGTCACCAGGTCACCAGTTCTAAGGATATACAAAATAAGGCTTTAAAAACAGTGTCAACCATTGAAATAAGCAACAATTTCAAAAGCTAGAATGACCAAATATGTATCATAAACATCTTAATAAATACAACAAGCATCTTCCCTTTACCCATTCTTTCACTAGCCACAGACACATCTTAATGAAAAATCAATATTTTCTTGATAGCACCAAGTAAAGTCCAGAGAAATGTACCTAACCAAGTCACTCAACCAACAGCTCTATGAGCTCTGAGAAGAAGAATCCAAGTGATTTAGACTTTATCGTCTTAATCATTTAAAAAAATACATGAAGTATTTATGATTAAAAAAATATCACATTTAGTCGTATAAAACGAACACATCAAGTATTCATTATTTAAAATTAAAAAAATAAATAAAATGGAAAAATGTTTATAATTTAATAAAAAGAGACTCCCAAACAACTAGTTAAATTATACATCAAAGCCAAATTGAAAGTTACTAATAAATTGCGCATATTTGATTATTTCTAAACATATCTAAAGCAGCCAAATATGACTAAACTTGCTTAAACATATTGAAAACTATCAAAGACCAATATTGTGCACATTGACCACAAAGGCTTCACTCATGACTTATACTCATTTCCTACATATTTAATACATCCTAGCTCAAATTTACTCTCATCTCTATCGGGAAAAGCTAAATACAACAACATTAAGACATTTTAAGTAATTTCAATTACTAAACATAATACCTTTTCAAGAGTTCATCTTCCAATTTATCACCTCCATCCTTTTTGAGTATATTATTGCAAAGTATTGCTGGCAGTTAAAAACTTGAACTGCCGCTAATAGTTTTATTGCAAAATATCTCAAAAGCCTGATAAAGAATCAATATTTGATGGTCAGAATACAATGAAATCCATACAACCGCCATAACTACTTTAAGTTTCAAAAGAATAATCACATCACCAACCTTGTGAAACAATGAGTGGTCCTGAAAACAATTAGAGACATATTCCATGTACTTGTTGTTCAAATCGTCCATTTTCTAATGAGAATCTAAGGAGGAAAATCAGTGTTAAGATTATGACATTTTAAATAACTCCAAAAAAATCCAGAAACACAAGATAGTTACCTGTTCCTACACTGCATCCCAACATGAGTGAACCATATGCCCAACCTGTTAATTAAATGTGAAAAAATGCATAAAATCGAATACAAAGGTACATATGAAAAGATAGTTGCACGAATCACAATTCCAGAACACCAAATTGAGATTTTTATATGTATGTATATATAGATATTGATCTAGTGACCATATATTTCGAGTACCTACCAGTTGGTCGGCTAAACTATAACTGAATCAATGGGGCATCTGCTAATCTGCGTTTCCATCTACCATAACATAGATTTGAAGCCAAGCCACTGACAAAGAACCTATCCTCGACTCTTCACAGTTGTTGTCCATATATATGGAACCCTCACAAAAAGAAAGAGTTATCGCCTTGCCGGAGAAGATGAAGAAGGTCGTCCTTTGATGTCGGTGAAGATGAAGAAGGTCGTCCTTTGATGTCGCTGAAGATGAAGAAGGTCGTCCTTTGATGTCGGTGAAGATGAAGAAGGTCGTCCTTTGATGTCGCTGAAGATGAAGAAGGTCGTCCTTTGATGTCGGTGAAGATGAAGAATGTCGTTCTTTGATGTCGCTGAAGTTGAAGAAGGTCGTCCTTCGATGTCGGAGAAGATGAAGAAGGTTGTCCTTCAATGTCGGAGATAGAGAACAACAACGACGATCGCGAGTGAATCCCTAACTTTCAATTGGGTTAGAAAAAGATAAATTTAATAATTTAATATTTGTTAATTATATTTATATAATAAAAATAAAAATATTAACTTAAATAGATATATTTTTTAAAATTACAAAACAGAGTTAAATGTAAATAAAATAAAAACTGAAGGACTAATATATAAATATATTAAAAATTATAACTTAAATAAATTTAATCACGTGTAATTCACTTGGTTGTACATGTTGGACGACCACCGGTGGTTGCCTACCACCATAGAAGCACCCCATGTGAAAGTGATATGACAATTTGGGACTCAAATTGACATCCTTATTATGGATCCCAACTGTGGGTCCACTCATTGCCATGTCACTCAAGTTGAGATTTAGATATTTTCTCTCCAATGTTAATCCCACATCGAATTTCAAGTATTTGATTACTATTATTTTAATATATTATTTAAATTTTACATTTTGCATAAATAGGTTATATTATATATTTTTAATTATATATTTATCTAAAAAAATAAATTACTTACTTTTTATACTTTAAATTTAAATAATATATAATTAAAATAAATATTATATTATTAATAAACACCATATCAAATAACTAATTTTACACCATTAATATTATATTTTTTATATATCATATAATTTTAATTTTGTATTATTTTTAAAAAATATGTATTTATTTTAAAATTAGTTAAGATCAACATAATAGAATAAAGGGTTATTTCCAAAAACCACCCAATTTTTGAAACATTTTACTTCTGGCACCTGGTTTTGAAAACTTATACCAAACCACCCCCAAACCCACCCAAAATTAAAACCACTAGTGGTTTTGGTGAGCTGTGGGTGGTTTTTGTGTTATTGAGTGATTTTTGTATTTTTGAGTGGTTTTGTTAAATATTTAATTTTAATAATTATTAATTTTTTTAATAATTTAACTAAAATTTAAATATTTATTAAATAATTTAAATATTTTTTATTTAAATTTTTTTAAAATTTTACTAAACTAAAATAAGATATTATATAGTTTGATACTTTTTAATAATTTTAGTTTTAATTTTTATTTTTAAAATTTACTAAATTAAAAATATATATTATTATGTAGATTTAATCATTTTTAAATATTTGGTTAAATAATATTTAATAATTTTTTAGTTAAATTTTTATTTTTTAATTTACTAAAACCTGCTGTAAGAGATTATTTAATTATAAGTATGTTTGAAAATTTATTTAAAAAATTTATATTATTATTGTATTATAACTTTATAGGTTCTTAAAAATAGATATAAAAAATAAAAAATATTTAAAATTGAAAAATAATTAAAAATATTGATATATTTAATAGTTATTTTATTTTTGAAAAAATAAATATAAAAATAAAACTCAATTTTTCTTTAAAAATTATTTGAATTAAATAATTTTTGGTTGTATGTATAGAATTAAAAATTAAAGGTTGAAAATAAAAATTATTAAAATTATTCAGCTAATTAAATAAAAGAATTAAAAATTATTGATACTAGTTGTAGTTTAGTAAAAATAAAAGTAAGAAATTCAAACTATAAATTACTAAATTTAATGAATTAAAAATTAAAAATTTCTAAAACTATAAAAAAAATTATTTAAATTATTTAATAAAATATTTAAAAATTTACTAAAAATATTAAATCAAAAATTTAAAAATTATTAAAACTAAATAATTAGTAAAACCACACAAAAACCACTTAAAAACACAAAAGCCACTTATACCTCACCAAAACCACATACACCACACCCAAACCACTAGTAGTTTTAATTTTGGGTGGTTTTGGGGGTGGTTTGATATAAATTTGCAAAACCGGGTGCCAGAAGTAAAATGTTTCAAAAATTGGATGGTTTTTGGAAATAACCCATAGAATAAACAACCTCACAAATTTAAGAAACCACATATTTATTAATTTTTTTAAAGAAAAAGTATATAAATAAACACAAATAAAATAACATAAAATTGATAATTTAATTCATATCGTGGAATTGCCACATATGCGCCGCTAAATCTGCTTGTAGTCGTCGATGCATTTCTCTGTTTCGCAGTTGAATATTAGTTTGAATATTAGTTTGAATATAACGTTCATATACACCAAAAGTTTCCTTCCCCAACTCTGGTTGTGAAATTCCATTTGCAACATCATCATAAGAAGATGTTTCACCAAAGTTACTTGCATATGTTTCCCTTTCATCTTCAACAATCATGTTATGCAATATAATGCAAGTTCCCATTATTTTGGTAAGTGTTTCCTTTTGCCAGAATCGTGTTGGGCCACGTATAATTCCAAATCGAACTTGTAACACTCCAAATGCTCGCTCAACATCCTTTCGGCATCCTTCTTGATATTGTGCAAACAGTTTTTGCTTATCTCCCTGTGGTCGAGAAATTATTTTCACAAACGTTGTCCATTCAGGATATATATCATCAGTTAGGTAGTATCCCATAGAATAGTTATTACCATTCACTATGTAATTAATTTCTGAAGCGTGGCCTCATAGAATATCATCAAACAATGGTGAACGATCTAGCACATTAAGATCATTATTCGATCTCGCAACGCCAAAAAAAGAATGTCATATCCAGAGATTAGGTGAAGCCACTGCTTCAAGTACTACAGTTGGAACTCCATGGTGACCACCCAAGTACATACCTTTTCAAGCTTTTGGACAATTCTTCCATTGCCAGTGCATGCAATCAATACTCCCAAACATGCCTAGAATTCCACGAGCCTCTCCCATTTGTAGTAATCGTTGAACATCATTTGAATTTGGTCTCCGTAGGTATTCAACCTCAAACAATTGAATAACATCTTCAACAAATTTTTCCAAACACTCAATTGCAGTACTTTCTCCAATTCGCACATAATCATCGAAAGCATCTGCTGATACACCATACGCTAACATACGCATAACTGCAGTGCATTTTTGCAAAGGAGATAAACCCTTTCTTTCTACTGCATCCATCCTTTGTTGAAAATAAGAATCAAAATCGGAGAGAGAATCTACAATTTGAAGAAATACGTGTCTTTGCATTCGAAACCTTTGTATGATGTCTCTAACGGATACACCGGATCAGACGCAAAGTAGTTTTTGACGAGTCTTTCATGCCCAACTTCACGATCTCTAGTTCTTGTCCGTCGAGTTCTAGTTGAAGAACATTCCCTATATATTTCCATGACGAGTTCCAGTTGACGCTCCATTGAATCATCGTACATGAAGTCTACAATCCAATCTTCTGACATATTATGCGGCAAGTTAGAATTTCCAGCCATTACGAGAGAAGAAATTAGATAGTGTGTGAATATTGAGAAAATTTGAGTATAAAAAAGATAGATAGTGTGTGTGAATGTTAGTTAACTAACATTCTCTATTTACAAATAAAGATTAACAGCTAGTTTCCAAACAGCTAGTTTTCCAACGACTAGTTTTCAAGAATAATTTTTTAAATATTTATTTTTATATATATTATATAATTATATTTGGAAACTAAAAAATTATAGAGATATTTAATTTCACATATTCCATAAATTTTTTTTTCAAAAATGAAATTATTTTATAATTAATCAAAACAAATCTAGCATATAATCCACCATATTAACACCGTATTTTTTTTTCAATTTTACCTTTAATTAACATTAATTTATAATTTAATTTATATATTAAATCTATTCATTTATTTATTAACAAAACTAACCCAAAAATAACATAAAACAAGTAAACAACGTGCGTCTATTTCATCGTGCAACACCGTGTGTCTAATTTAGTACATTACTATTTATGTCGGCGAAGCCGTGCATTTAATGCAATCAATAGATACTATGGCACACCAAATGTATTCATTTGTTATATAACTTTACAAATTAATATTAAAATAACATTAATAAAATCAATTTAAATAATAAAATTAAAATATTTAAAAAGTTAATTATTTTTACATTAAACTTATAAATTAGAAAATTCAATAACATCAAATATTAAAACAGATTACATAAAAGTATTAAAAATAAAAAAAATAAAAATTACATGGAATGTATAATAATTATATAGAAATTACATAGAAATATGAAATGTCCTATTTATAAGGAGGACTTGGCTTTAACTTTTGCTAAGAGTTGGAGATGGATTTCTTTTTGTTCCTCACCCATGTTTGTCATGTTTTTATAAAGAATTTGCATGTCCATTTCTTGTTGCTTCATGCTCATTTCTTTTTCCTTTGACTCCATTTCTTTTTCCTTAATTTTATCTCATCGCTCCAATGCTGAAATTTTAGATTTATTATCTAATTTTAGAGTTTCCAATTGCTCTCCCAATGAGCCTTCATCCTCATTTTTTTTTAGATTTTCCTCTCCCTTTTCTCTTTGATGCTTTTATGCCTTGGGGACGATCTGGATATTGAGCTTTAGTATCTTTAGCAGCGGGCCTTTCTGTATTTGCAGATGATGAATACGATTCAAAAGCACTTAATTTAGTTCTTTTACTACTTCCACTTTGATCCACTTGACTTCTCCATTTTTGTTCCCTACGAAGCTCATGCCAATGTTGGACAAAAAGACATTTAGTCAATTTTGCTTTAACTTTGTAAATCTCAATTGTCATTTGCATTATATCATCATTGTTCCAACCACTTTTTGCATTTCCTGTTGCTTCATCAAAAGTAGTACCAAATTTTTGAACCCCCATTTTAATTTTGTGTTATCGTTTCTTCATTGCAATTACTCATCTTTTGATCAATTCAGGATTACTTTCCTCGCAATATTCTTGAATTCAGCTCCAAAAAGTAGCAGCATTTTGATCAGTTCCGATTAAAGGATCTTTTGAAATATTTAACAAAGTGCTTATTAGGAGTTTATCCTCCTCCCAACGCCACTGGCTATTATCATATTCATCTACCGCACCCGCTTCATTGTTTAGATCGATAGATTCTAAACCTTCACGATTGAAGAATTGAGAAGGTGGTGAACTCGGATCTTAATTGAGAAGGTGTTTGCGGAGATGATTGAGATGAGCCTCCACCACCTATATATCTTCTTGATCTTATTTGATTCTCAAACTGGTAATATGGTGTACCCATAATTTTGGGAGGTTGGTTCATGACACTTGAGAATGGGCGTAAATTTGCTTCCCGGTTTTGATTATTGTGGTAAAAAGACCTCTGAAAATCTGATCTGTGAATGTTAGGGGAATTTGGATATGAAAAATTGTTTGACATTTAGAATGTGGGGATTTGATTTTGTGAATTTGGACTTGGTAGATTTGGATGGGGAGGATAATTAGAATTTGGTTGATAGTTGAAATATTGATTTGGATCCATATCTCTTGAATAAAGATTGAGAATTTGTGTATGTGGTAGATGAAAGAAAATGGGTATTTGATAGAGATTTTAAGGAAAATTTGGATAAGTAAATGATAAAATGGTGAATTAGTATTTATAGTATTTTTTTTATTTATCTTTTTATTAAATTAAATATATTTTTTATTTTACCGTTGATCAACAGTAAAAGAAATAATAAAAAATAAACATAACCGTTACATTGATAAATAAAGTAAACAAATACTTGTAATAAATATTCAAACATGAAAATAGAAATACTTGTAATAAATTCAAACATAAAAAGTAAAAATACTTAAACAATAAATAAATTAAAATGTCTTTTTTAGTAACGGTAATAAAATTGATTTTTTGTTATCTTTTTTTAAAATTAAAAAATTAAAAGATTAATAATATTTTAAAAGTCAAATAGTCGCTATAAATTATTTGAGAAAAAATACACTACACCATTTTACTCCTATTGTCACGCCATTATTCGCCGCGATTAAAAAAGCGTTGTCTAAAGTCATTTTAGACTACGGTTTTTTTCAAATGTAAACTTTAATTACAAATTTTATTAAATAAATAGACAATAATTCAAAACTGTAGTTTAAAAATTATAGAGCACAGTTTTTAAAATGAAGTCTGAATAGTTTTTAGAAGTTATATTGTAAAACCGTGGTAAATTACAGTACCACACATCAAAACCGTAGTTTATAATAGTTATTTTAGTACCACATTTTTAAAACCATTTTTTAAAATAATACTTTGGCATAAGGGTCTTACAAACCCCTAAACTTGGTTATATTTTTCAAGTTAGCCCTCCAACTTCACGAATGGTCAATTTAATCTTTTAACTTTTAAATTTTATGTCAAATAAGCCATTTTTGCTGATGTGAAGGGCTTAATTAACATTTTGAAGTTAATATTTTGGCATAAGAGTCTTAGAAGCCTCTGAACTTGGCTATATTTTTCAAGTTAGCCCTCCAACTTCACGAAAGGTCAATTTAGCCCCTTAACTTTCAAATTTTGTGCCAAATGAGCCCTTTTTGCTGATGTGGAAGGCATAATTGACATTTTAAAGTTAACACTTTTTGTTGCCAGATCAGCCTCCACATCAGCAAAAGGGCTTAATTGACCCATCATTTGGAAGTTGAGGAGCTAAATTGACCCTCCGTAAAGTTTGAGGGCTAACTTGAAAAGTATAGCCAAGTTCGGGGGCTCCTAAGACCTTTATGCCTAATATTTTTTGCTGCCAGATCAACATCCACATCAGCAAAAGGGATTAAATGACCTACTATATGGAAGTTGAGGGGTTAAACAGATCCTCCATAAAGTTTGAGGGCTAATTTGAAAAATACAGTCAAGTTCGGGGGCTCCTGAGACCCAAGCCTACTACTTTTTATATCACACTTTTAAAAGTGTAGTTTATAATAATAATTTTAATATTACAATTTAAAATCGTATTTATAAATATTTTTGTACCACACTCTTAAACACATAATTTTTAAAAATAATTATAATATCATATTTTAAATCTATCATAAATAATAAAAAAAAATTATAATTTGTATCTTAAAATTTTTATATTTAAAAATAAAATACAATAGTATAAAATTTATATAATATAATATTTTAATTTTTTGAAAATTTTAATAAATAAAATTTGGCGCTAACCGTACCAAAAGAAATAAGGAAAAGGAAAAATCAAACCTTCTAACCCTATTCCCTACATTTCAACAAGTTTCTCAAGTTTTCTTAAGGCATAAGAGTCTTACAAGCCCCTGAACTTGGATGTATTTTTCAAGTTAGCCCTCCAACTTCACGAAGGGTCAATTTAGTCCCTTAACTTTCAAATATTATATCAAATAAGCCTTTTTTACTGATGTGAATGGCTTAATTGACATTGTGAATTTAACTTTTTTGTTGCCAGATCAGCCTCCACATCAACAAAAGGACTTAATTGACTCACCGTTTGAAAGTTGAAGGGTTAAATTGACCCTCCATAAAGTTTAAGGGCTAACTTGAAAAATATAGTCAAGTTCGGGGGCACCTGAGATCCTTATGCCTCTACTTAACACTAGCTTGAAAATTTCACCGCACAGAGACACACCACACCTGCAATAGTCACTTCCATGGAAAACCTCACAATATACTGGATAGGAGACTCATTAAGGTCGTCGGTGATTGAGTCGCAAACCTCACAATATACCGGACACGAGACTCGTTAAGGTCGTCAGTGATTGAGCATCGAGTCGTCGAAATATACTGGGCACGAGACTCGTTAAGGTCGTCAGTGATTGGGCATCGAGTCGTCAATGATTGAGCATCGAATCTACTATTCTTTTATCTTCTTCAATTTGTGGTAAGACTCATTATCTCAGATTAATGTATTCAGTTTCTTTCTCCTTAGATTTGGATTTTGAATAGTCAAATTTGTTGTTTGTTTTAAGTTTATATTGGAACTGGTCAGACTCAGAAACTGATAATTGCACACATATGCTTGAAATCCATATGCAAATTGTTTTGTTATTGTTTGGAGTTTTTGTTTGTATTCAAACTCTGTGATTAAATTAATATGACTGCATTGGATAATTAAGTAATGAGATCTCTGAAATTCACGAAATCTTGCACATGGAATTGATTAAACTAATTATGGGGAGAGGACCATAATAAGAAAGAAACTTCCAACTAACAGTTGAAGTGAAGTGAAGTGATTAATGACACAAACACAGGTATTCGTTAATGTCTGAGATTCGTTTAAGTCTGTTCTCTCATTAGTTGCAAGTGTTGGTAGTTGTTCACGTTGCTTCTCTTAATTATGCTGATTTTGAATTTGATTTTATTGTAAATTATGGTTTGAATTTGATATACTACAGAGAAATGAGAAAATAGTACTTGTATGTGTTAAATTTGATGAGAATGTCATTGAAAAGGATAATTTAAGAAAGTTGTTCATAGATATACTTGCCTTCATTTAGAGGTAGATATTGGATAAATATTCAATTGCCTTTTGTTTTTTGTTCTGACTATAGAAATAGATGTTAGGGTGTGTTTCACATACATTACTAGTTAAGAATCATAACATTTGGTATAAAAATAAAGTGCAAAAGTAGTTGATAAGGTAAAAAGATGTACAAAGATAATATGAGGGCGAAGTAGGAATGAGATTCGTGGTTAAAGTGGCTGAGAGGTTAATGGAATGAGGATCATGATTCTACTACTGTTATTTGGTTTAAATAACAGAATGGTGATCAGAGGAATATGGTTGATGTCTAGTTAATAATGAAAAGATAAAGGGAAGAGAGGAATATGTATTATTTCTTAGGTACAGAGAGGAATTGAAAAGGGTTTATATTATCATCTCTTTTCACTTTATATACATGTGTAGCTACATATATACATACACATATATAATATTTCATTCTGTAACAATTATTGACTCTATATTTGCTTAGAAGGTTTTTTGGGTTAAGTATATAATATTTCGGTTGATTATCATGTTCATGGGTCAATAAAAAAAGTCTCAAAATTCTACACGTTTAGTTGTTTTATTTTTAAGGTTTATCTTTTGGACTTCTACTATGTAATAATATATAAGGATTCTATAAGAAACCCAATTGAAGGTGATTGTTTGGATTATTAGATTTGTATAACAATTCATAGTTTAGATTACTTGTAAATTAGTTTAATAGTGATTTGAATATGTATTTTTTATTTTCGATTGATTTTGTATACATTTTTTTAAATAATAATCAGTTATTTTTAATTGTTGATCTAAAGTTTCTCTAAATTTTGTTCAATTTGGAGAGATTTATATCAGTTTCTACTGAGAAGTTTTGTCTTTGAAGATTGTTATTATTCTTTTTTAAACATATATACTATTGAGTCATTTTATCAATTTTGGAAAAATCACAATTTTTAAAATCTTTGTACATTTCTTACATTTGATAATTTGGTTTCGACAGCTTGTTAAAGAAATAATACATTCGAGGATCTGTGCTTACACTGAAAGCTGCATATAGTGTGTTCTGCAAAGTGATCTCATCTCTTGCACCTCTCTTACCTGTACGTTTCATTTTTGTTCTCACTCTATATTTTATATTTGTTGCTTGTTATAATAATTAGTTGTAATAGGTGTTGATGACTCAAAGCATATAAACTTTTGTGGCTACCTTTTTTTTTCTTATTTGGATTTTAAATATATGTAAAAAAAAAAAGATTGAGTTAGTCAATTAGTCAATAAGTCATAGTGGCATATCCTGAGCTTTATTTATTTTTTTTAATTTACAAAAACTGTATGCATTTTTATTAAAAAAATATTACTTATTAAATTAATTATTACATTTATCACTAAATAATATTCTTTTGAAAATAAATAAATATAGTGTTATATATTTAATTAAATATATATATATATAAAAATTCTAAATAATTATATTTTTTTTATAAAAACCACTATGTTGTCACAAATTATACTATAATATATTAATATTGCAATATTTATTAGGGTGTGATTTCAAATCTTGCAATATTTTCACAAATTTCACCGTGTGATAATTGTGCTCTATTTTCATTTATTTTTATCTACATTTAGTAGAATCAGTACTACTGTGTAATGCCTGAAACTCATCTGCACTTCCAACTGTGATCATTATTTAATTTTGCTTTTTTATTTGAAATTCTAATTAATAGAAATTAGGTATTAGAGACTCTTGGATGAAATAGTAATATTATTTTAGAAGATTGGCAGTGCTTTTATTTCTATTCACTTTGTAGATTAGTAATTTTTTCCGTTAATTATTTCAAATTCCATGCCATTAGATTTTCTTTTTCTAATTTTTGCCTGTAATATAGAATAATGAGGTTTGTTTTTTTATTTATGTTTAGTAAATCCTAAATGATGGATAAGAAATGGCTTCAAATGCCACGAGAAAACTCTGAATATATAAACGATGTTACATTTTTTTTGGATTTTGCCTATACTAAAGGAAAGCCCCAAGGAAAAGAGATTTTGTGTCCTTGTAGAAATTGTCATAATCATCAATGGCATATCCAGAAAATAGTGTTTGATCATTTGATAGGCTTTGGTTTTGTTAAAGAATATGATCTTTGGGTAAATCATGGTGAGAGAGTGACAATGCATCCAGATTTAGAGAATGACTTAGAGGATGATGAGGAAAATTTTGCAGATGATATCGATGGTCTATTACAAGATAGATTTAGAGATGTTATGGAAGAAGGGGGAGTTGAAGAGAATCCTAATGACGAAGCTAGAAAGTTTTACAATTTATTAAAAGAGGCTAATCAAGAATTATACCCTAGTTGTTAAAACTTTCCACTTTGTCCTTTACCATTCGCCTATACTTGCTAAAATGTCTCCATGGTTGGAGCAATGCATCATTTACTGCATTACTTGAGCTTTTAAAAGAAGCTATGTCTGCCTTGAACATTCCGATTTCTTTAAACAAAACTAAATCTATGATAAGAGATTTAGGCTTAGATTATAAGAAAATAGATGCTTGTCCTAATAATTGCATGCTTTTTTTTGGAAAGAATATGACAAAGACAATTCTTGTCATATTTGTGGTGCTGCTCGGTGGATTGAGAGTCCTCAAATAGATATAAAGGTTGAAAATCCTAAGGTGGTTCATAAAGTTTCCGCTAAAATTTTAAGATACTTTCTAGTTATTCCTAGACTCCAAAGGTTATTCATGTGTGCAAAGAGAGCTGAATTAACGAGGTGGCATGAGGAAGAAAGGTTAAAAGATGGGAAGTTAAGGCACCCTGCAGATGGTGAAGCATGGAAAGACTTTGATAATCAGTTTCAATTTTTTTTCTAATGATCCTTGTAACATTAGACTCGGTCTAACTAGTGATGGGTTTAATCCCTATAGAACGATGAGTATTGCTTATAGTATATGGCCTGTAGTCTTGATACTATATAACATTCCTCCTTGGTTATGCATGAAGGCTGAATATTTTATATTGTCTCTGATTATCCCTGGACCAAAATCTCCAGGTGTTAACATTGATGTGTACTTACAACCTTTAGTGGATGACTTAAAAAAAATATGGGAATATGGTGAGGAGACCTATTATGCTTCAAGAAAAGAGAATTTCCAATTTCGAGCGGCTTTTATGTGGACAATAAGTGATTCCCTGCATATGCTATGTTGAGTGGTTGGAGCACAAAAGGAAAACTAGCATGTCCTTCTTGTAATTACGACACCAAATCTTTTTACTTGAAACACAGTCGAAAGACGTGTTATATGGATCATCGTGCCTTTTTGCCCATGGATCATGATTATAGGAAAATAAAAGGGATTTCAATGGGAAGGAAGAATATAGGTACCCGCCTGAACTATTAGAAGGAACAAAAAAAATTTAATTGCTGGAGAATATATTTAATTCAATCAGTTATGTGGATAAGGCAAAAAATGATGGTCCATGGAAGAAAAAGTCTATTTTTTGAGTTACCATATTGGATACACAATAAATTGCGTCATAATCTTGATGTGATGCATATTGAAAAGAATATATTTGATAGTGTGATTGGAACTTTGTTAGATTTACAAGGAAAGACAAAAGATCATGTGAAGGCTCATTTAGACTTGCAAGAGTTGGGCATTAGAAAGAGGCTCCAGCCTAAAGTAGTAGATGAAGTCAAAAAGGTTAAGTTTGCAAAAGCTTGTTACAATATGAGCAAGAATGAGAAGTCAATTTTTTTGCGGTGTCTTAAAAGATGCAAAAGTACCAGATGTATGTGGAGCAAATATATCTAGATGTGTCTCCATATATGATAATAAAGTTTCTGGATATAAGAGTCATGATGAACATTTTACGTTACACTTTTCGCTACAAGTAGCTGTGAGAAGCACACTTTGTAACCAAGTGGCACATCCTTTGATAAGACTTTGTTCATTCTTTAATATGCCAAAAAGTTATTGATTTAGAAGATTTGAAGATATTGGATTTTAAGATTGCTGAAACACTTTGTTAGTTAGAACGAATTTTTCCTCCAACATTTTTCAATGTCATGATTCACCTTCCTATTCATCTACTAAATCAACTCAGATTAGGTGGACTAGTTCAATGTCGATGGATGTACTCAGCTGAAAGATATCTAGGGAAGTTGAAGGCCTACATTCGAAATAAAAGCCATCCAAAAGGGTCTATTGCTGGGGGATATGTGGTTGAAGAGTGTTTGGTATTAATCTCAAATTATTTGCAACCTACTGTAAAGACAATGTTAAATAGAATACCACGAAATAGTGACATATATGACATTGATAAGTCTAATCTTCCAATTTTCTTTACAAGCATGGGACATTCTATCGGAGGAAAGCAAGAAAAGCTGTTTTATCTAGATCTTGATTCGAAGACAAAAGCTCATCGATACATCTTATTCAATTGTGATGAAACTAAGGAGTTCATAAGGTAAATGATACTATTTCTGATTTCTTTTTCATTTCAATATTTTATATAGACATATTCATTTATGCATCAGATTTCAAACTTTTGTTTATGATGTAGTGCTCATGAAGCTATTATAAATCGCAACAAACGAAGAAGGTGGCAAAATGCTAAATCTCAATGTCAAGATTTCATTGAATGGTTTAAAGTTCGAGATGCAAAAGAAGATGTGTCTGATCGAATGAAGAAATTGTCTCGGGGTCCAAATAATGTTGCTTAAAAGTTGTCTGGATATATCATTAATGGGTATAAATTTCATACCAAACGACGTGATGCAAAACGTAAAACACAAAATAGTGGGGTCACATTAGAATTAGTCACTCGAAGTTTTGCAAGTAGTAAAGATGAAAATCTAATTACGAAAGCAATTACTTATTATGGAGCAATTACTGAAATTATTGAGCTAGATTATTATGGCAACTTCAAGTTCGTCTTATTTAGATGTGATTGGTTTGAAGTTGAAGATGATAAATTTGGATTAACTTGTGTATGGTTCAATAAGTTATGCTTCTTAGATGATCCTTTTGTAGCTACTCAAGTGCAACAATGTTTTTATGTCCGAGATCCATTATCTGAACATAGGCATTATGTCATGAAGACTTTTCCGAGGGAAGTTTCAGATTTGAATGATCAAAATGAAGATATTAATGAACTCCATCGCGATTGTCCACTAGAAGCTGCTGTTGATTTATCTATTCCTAATGAATACTTTGATGTTGAATGGGTTCGGGATGACATATAACAAACTTTGGTTGAAAGTCATTCAAGTTTAGCAAATGAAGTTCACTCTGATTCTGATAACACTTTAGTGGATTTTAAAGATTGATAAATGAAGGAGTTTGAATTGCACACCCTTGTATTGCTGGCGTTGATCTTTTTTTTTCTTAGAATTTTCCACCCATATAATATATTTCTGTGTGTTATTTTTTTATGTATATAAATAATATTGATAATTATGAGGCCAGATGGTAGAGTAAGCTCAGCATTAGAAACTGATTATGTATAGAGGGATCTTAAGGTCTATGTTTTTTTTCTCTTTTTTTTTTATTTAGTTTTACTTTCATAATCATTATAACTTCTTAATATTGGGTCACCCATAGTTTCCTTTTACATGTTCTGTTATTGCTCAAAACTTTTTTGTACATTACTTTTGTCATATATATGAATATATACTCGCTATGATATTAATGTCTTTAACTATGATTATATCATAAGTGACTATTTGTTGAATTTTCTATACTAAATCTATCAAATTTCCTGTTTATGCCAACTTGTCAAGTGTTTATTCTCTGTAAGTACCAAAAAAGGTTTTATGCTTTGAAATTCTATCAAGTGGTTGAATCTTCCAAATCTATTCAATTTAGACCATGTAATTAATTAATTATAAATAATAACTCATTAAGTTGATTGTTTTCTGCAGAATACTGAGGAACTGCAAAATTGAAGGTGAAATCCCTCCATATATTGGCAATCGGTCATGGTCCAAGTTGTATGTTCATTTCTTTTTTATTTTTAATTTTATTTAGGAAGGGAAATGGAAGGCTAGACTAGTGTTACAAATGCATGAATTTATATATGGATCACTAAATTTCTGATGACTGCAAAAGGGTAAATAGATTGTTAGGTTTATTATCATGTCGTTCCGCTGTCTGTGTAGTGATTATGCTACTTTATGCTATTATCAGTCAGCAGAGCACTTTATCAAAATTGTGACGCTATTTTGTTGTGTATTGCAGTGACTTGAGCTTTAACGAGTTAACTAGTCCAATCCCTGACTCTTTTGAGAACAAGACTATATATGATCTGTATGTAAATGACTCTTTTAAAGTCAACTGGCCACTCATTAGTTGTTTTTTGACGAATGATAGATCACAATTCTATCATTGTTTGATGGAACTTCTCAGTATTGAACTTGTTCCACTGACTGAAGAAATTTTGTATGTAGATTTCTTTTAGGAAATAAGCTCAATGGAGAAATCAAACACTAGCTCAATATGACGGTGTATGAAAAAAAATAGCAGCATCTCATATAAATTACTTTATTTTAACTTATATGAGATGCTGCTATTTTTTTTAAAAAAATTTATAATCTTATTATCTTGAGATTATATTCCTGTTTTCTATCTATTAATTTTAATTCTATTTAAATTTGTAGAGGTGTAAGATTTGCTTTTGGCTTTGATAAATTTCAGTGCGAGGAGATTACTTCAAGTAAGTTTACTTTTTCAATATTTGCATTAGGTTAAAATAATTATATTAATTTTTCAGAATATAAATGGTGTGACTGTCATTTGCTTTCATTATCAAACATAAATTTCAGTGCTGGGAGATTACTTCAAGTAAGTTTACTTTCTCAATATTTCCATCTCCTTACTTTTTTTTTTCTTGTCCAAATGAAGAACCATGCACTTACTTTTTTTTTCCATCTCCTCAAGCATCCACTCTACATACAAGTAAAGTGCAGGGTCAATCCACCTCTCAGCAGTTGGATAAGGAAAAAGAATAGGTGGAAATCGGTCAAAAAAGGAGAACCATGCCTAATGATCATACGCTTGCTGAAAAACGACCAACCTCTAAAGTAAGTGGAAATTACTCTAAATCATCCAACCAATTACTAATCGGTGAAGATATTAGAGAAGAAAATCCACCATCCAAGAAGTCCAAAATTGTTAGAAAACTACCATCAATGCCGTTTAGTGCATGGATTCAAAAAAAATATTATTGATGTTAGAGAAGATGAAATTGAACATAATGAAGAAGATGGGCAAGATACATCGACAGATACAGAAAGTGATAGTGATGATGAAGAAGATAATAGTGAGAATGAAGATGATCTTAATCGAAACCTTCTCGATGACATGTTGAAGAGGATATTGTTGATGCATCAGAAGGTAAATTAAGTTATAAGTATATATACTGCATTCATTAATATTTTAATAAATATATTCTTTGTCTTTTTATTATTTATGCATAGGTAACATGTTTTAAATAATGATTGTGAAATAGGAACCTCAACACTGAAAACAAGAGGGCCAACAAGTTGTTTAAGAATATATGCAAGATCACTTGAGGATCGCCTAGAAGTGACAGTAAGCAAACTCAGAGAGCTGGTAGGTCTAACAAGAAAATTGTTTATGACTTAAGTCTATTTTTGGGATCTATAGCTTGAAATTCAGATTGGTGCCCTTTAAATTACACAAATTGAAAAAGTATTACTGACAAGAATGAAATATGGGATTATGTTAAGGTAATAAAGTTGTGATTTTTATCTTATTTATCGAATGTTTTTCTACATTTCAGTTAAAATTACAAGTTTTATTTTTCTTTTAGTAGAGTAAGTTTATTATTCCGAAGAAAGGAATGCAGGTTTGTCTTGCCATTATGGATGGAGCTTGGAGAAGGTATAAAAGAGAAACCAAGAAATGTCATTTCAAGCCATACAAAACAAAGAATGAAATGTTAAAAAATCATCCTTCCCAAGTTCTTCTTGAACATTTTAAGGAGCTAATAACCTATTGGAGTACTGGAGCTGTAAAAGTATGTATTTTTTTTAAATTTAATTCATTTATATGAATTGTTATATAATAATGATTAAAAAATCTATTTGTTATTTTTTTTTAATTATTTTTTTAACATGGTCACATGTAGAGTATAAGTAAAAAGAATACCACAGACAAAGGGTTGCAAAAGTGGGGACATAGAATGTGACCTAGAAAGTTTTCTGTAATACGAAATGAATTGGTAATAAGTCTTTGTCTTATTATATTGTTGTTTATGATATGAAGAGTTTGCCTTCTAATTTTAAATATCCTATACACACTTTTTTATTTGATGTAGCGTGAAAAGAACAATAGGGAGCTTATTCAAGCTGAAATGTTCATTGCAACTCGCAAAAAAAAGGATGGAAAAACTTTGAATGACTCCACATCTGATACAATTGTGAGTTACTATTCAATCTTATATAACTTTAGAGGTTATAATAATCTGATAGTAGTTTTGTTGTCATATATATATATATAATAGTATTATTTGATCATTGATTTTTTTTTAGTTTTAATATTATAGTGACCTACTATCTGAGTGTTATGATTTTAATATTTTTATCAATTTTTTTTTTGAATTTTTAGAAGCGACTTGAAGACATGATTGATAAAGATGGAATGACACCAGATGAAACTTTTAAAGAAATATTTGGTGCTGAAAAGTCTGGAAGAGTTCATTGTTTTGGAGAGTCTGTAACTCCTACACTGTTAAAGAGAACTCAAGATATAGAATCAATAGAACTAAAACATAGTCAAGAGGTTTCTTCTCTAAAAGGGTAAGTTTCCACTTTAACTACTGAACTTAATGTAGTTAGTGAGAAGTTGAAAAAATATGATAGTATGGAGTTACAAAGGAAAGGATGGCAGACAGTGTTAAAAGTCTTGCTCACAGTCGGGGCTTCATCTTTAGATACAAATGCATTGGTTGAATTATTGGCAACACCAGCTACACCTAAAGATGCTAAATCTTCATTCTTCTACATCAACACATAACCCAAACCATGAGGTATGTTTACGGATTTTGGATTTTGAAGCATATGTATGTGGTGTTATAGACCGTTGTAATTGTTGATTATATGTACATAGTGTGGCGAATTATTATGGATATTATTATGTACGTGATGTTGCAGATTGTTGTTGATGTGGAGTGTTGCAAATTTACTGCATTTTTTTGGCTTTGTGAAATATTTATGGGCATATATGCATATGTTTACTGTAATATGTTATGTAATGAATGACGATGTGTATTTACATAGTACTATGGAATGTTATGGATGTTGATGCATATGTGTATGTTGTTTGTGGATTATTTTTATGTTATTTATTAAGGAAAATTATGACCGTTTTGTATTAGTGGTGTTATCATTTATACTATATTCATATTAATTTGTATCTTTAATGATGTAGGATGAAGATGACCATTTAATGACTATGGAGGAAAATGAAGATGCGGAACATGGTCGCTAGCTACTATAGCTTTATTTTATCTACTACATAAGAAATTGAGACATTTTTAAATAAAAATATATATTAGCTTAGATTTTAATGTTTAAAGGTATAGTTTTAGCACTTTGATGATGAATTTCTTATGTTATATTTTAGATTGATATTATTCTGAAGTGATTATTTAATGACATGAAATTTTTGAATTCTAGTTACAATTATGTATATTTAAATTATATCGCAAATATTAGTATGATAACAAAATATATATATTCAAAGAATATATATATATATATATATATATTTATATTTAGATTATTGAAAAGGCCATGTAAAAAAAAGTACATGAATAATCAAACTTCCAAAACCATTTCCAAATGTTATTTTATTTAAATCAAATTTCCAAAACTGTTGCCTAAAGGTGGATAACCATATTCCCATACAAATTGCAACAGCTTAAAAATATGCTCTAAAAATAAATAGGCCACATGTTATTATTGTGGTCGAAGTCCACGGGTTAAAACCATAGCCTAAAGCGATCATTATAGGCCACGGTTTACAAGTAGTGGTCATAGGGTTTACGGTTCAAAAACCATTTGCCTAAAGTGCATGTGAAAAACCGTTGCCTTCTCAGCATAATAACCCACGGTTTTTTACAACTGTTGCCAAATTTTACAAAAATTCGTGAGCTATACTTTAGGTCACGACTCATAGTTCCACAGTTTGAAAACCGTGGCCAAACTGTGGCCTATATAATAGGCTACAGTTTTTTCTCTTATAGACTACGCTTTTTGACCGTTGCAATATGTGTAAAATGTTGTAGTGATAGGAGATGAGAGAGAAATATTAAAATAACCAACTTGGGTCATCCCTTGCCAGTGGGACGGTCCCAACTTTTTCCATTCACTTAAATGCAAGTTGAGTCCCACCATGATGCCATGTAGGAGAGAGATGGTCAGTTGGGACTCAAATTTTATTGCATTGGAGATGCTGGGCATCCACAATAGTGTCCCAGAGTGACTTTCAGTTCAGGCAAAACTCAGAAAATAATACTTTTTAATTATATCAAATCATTTCTCTCTCATAATTATTGCTGGGTCATGCCTGTAAACTGGGACGAGGGATAACTTGAACTCCACCAATCATCTTTTAACAAATATTATCTCCACCAATCTCTTTTTACAAATTTGAAAAATAAATATTTTCAGTCTCTTTTATTTTTTTTAATATTTAAGTACTTTTTAAATTGTTACAATATTTTTTACTGACACATTCTGCAAATGGGACTCAAACTGTCGTATTTATTGCAAATGCTCTAACAACTATTTAAATTTATCTCATTATTCTTATCGAAAATTCATTTCAAATAGCTACATTAATTGCTAATTTAACTACTGCCAGCTAATCGTTATCTTATCCGCTTACTCAATCGCTAATATATGAGCATCTCCAATGGTTTAGTGTATTGAGACATACGTGAGATGATAAATAGAGGGTGTAAATAATGATGTGTCAAAAATAATATTTCTGAAGAAAAAAAACTGCTTACAATGGTTATTATCTATTCGAATTTTCCTAATTTATAACCCATTATAATTAAACTTCTATTTCCTTTTTAATTTATAATTTAGATAAAAATATGATAATTATAATTTAAAATTATTAAAAATTACTGATTCACACCGTCAACTAGAATATGGAAAAAAGAAGCCCTACTTCACACTTTCTACTCTCTCTGTCCCTAATTAATTGTTAGGGTTGGAAATTTGTGAGGTAGTGTGATAAATTATGAATTGCTCAATTTACCCTTACAACAATTAATAAATTACAATTGAATACAATATAGAATGGGCCAATTTAGAAAGTTGTGTCCCTAATTAATTGTTAGGGTTGAAAATTTGTGAGGTAGTGTGATAAATTATGAATTGCTCAATTTACCCTTACAACAATTAATAAATTACAATTGAATACAATATAGAAGGGGCCCATTTAGAAAGTTGTGTCCCTAATTAATTGTTAGGGTTGAAAATTTGTGAGGTAGTGTGATAAATTATGAATCGCTCAATTTACCCTTACAACAATTAATAAATTATAGTTGAATACAATATAGAAGGGGTCCATTTAGAAAGTTGTGAGATAGTATGAGAATTTAAAAAGTTTTCAAAATAAAATAAGTGGTACTCCCTCCTATTCATAATAAGTTACGTTTTAGACTCTTTCACACTGATTAAGAAAGAAAACTAAATTACTCAAATAACCTTATTTATGGTTTTCTTTTTCCATTTAAATACTCTATTCATCTTCTCTTTTATTGAACTAAGGGCATATAAGAGAATAATGTAATAAATACACATTGAAATTGTAGAAAGACTTTTATTTTGAATAAAATATTTATATTTAAAACGACACTTATTATGAAGTGGAGGTAGTATATTATATTGGTTTGTGAGTTGAGTGGTTGAAAAAGTGTAAGGATAATGTTATCTTTTCTATTATAAAAATTTACTAATAATTGAAGTGTAACAATTAATTAAAAACATTTATTTTTAGTAAATGTAACAATTAATGAGGGATGGAGGAAGTATTATTTTTTTTGCCACGTGAATTTTTTAATAAAAAATCCCATATGTAACGTAGATATACAAATCAATGATTCACATCTCCAGCATGGTTGTTAAAATCGCAATTTGAATCGTGAAATCGTACGTGGTTATGTTTTTAATGGACCAAAACGTGTTGAATCGCGAGTGAAATCGAAAATAAGTGGAATCGGTACAAAATCGCTTTGAAATCGTAAAGCTCGTTAAACTCGCACGTGTCTACGTTTTGTTTGCGAGTCAACAGGTAAAAGGAAAGTCAACAGGTAAAAAGGAAAGTTAGGGTTATTTCACCTAAAATCAATTGTAGCTTCTATTTTTCCCCAAAACATAATTCCACCTATCTCTCTCTCGACTGAGTCTCGACGACCTCCACTTCCCTGCGTCTCGAGCTCGACTACATCACGAACGACCACCTCCACTCGCTTGCGTCACGGACCTCCTCCACTCGGTGGCATCACGTCGTCCTCTTGCCACCACCGCGCCCCAGATATCCTCTCGCCACCACCGCTCCACCAACTCGGTTTTCTTTCGCGGCTCGCCACCACCGTGCCACCATCCCTTGCTAGAGTTGATCTTCCACTCATTCCTCCAACAGATCTTGTAAGTTTTATTATAACACCAAAGCTATTTATTGTTGGTTGTATAAATGTAATTTGGTGTGAGATATGGTATCCTTGAACACAACTGTTATGTTTGTTTTCAATTGGCTTTATGATCACTGTGAACCTTTAATACACACACAACTGTTGGTTGCAAGGTATGGTATTGGATTTAAGCCTCCTTCATACCATGAAATTAGAGAAAAATATTTGAAGAAAGAAGTTGAAAGCACCATGGATATGCTTGAAGAGTATAAAGCAGAATGGGTGAAAACGGGTTGTTCAATTATGTCTGACAGGTGGACAGATAAGAAAAGGCGAACAATTTGTAACTTCTTGGTGAATAGCCCAAAAGGTACAATTTTTTTATCTTCAGTTGATGCATTGGACATTTCAAAAACTGCTGAAAAAGTATTTGAAATGTTAGATGACATTGTTGAGAAGGTTAGAGAGGAAAATGTGGTGCA
Source organism: Cardiospermum halicacabum (assembly GCA_031304145.1). Taxonomy (NCBI): domain Eukaryota; kingdom Viridiplantae; phylum Streptophyta; class Magnoliopsida; order Sapindales; family Sapindaceae; genus Cardiospermum; species Cardiospermum halicacabum. Next base: position 11,853,524 of record CM062397.1, read on the forward strand.
AGTCATTACAGATAATGCATCAAACTACAAAGCAGCCGGAGAGATGCTGATGAATAAAAGAAAGAGGTTGTATTGGACTCCTTGTGCAGCACATTGTATTGATTTGATTTGGGAGGATTTTGAGAAGAAAATAAAGATTCATGAAGTGACAATAGCAAAAGCAAGGAGGATTACAAGTTACATATATCAGAGGCCTCTGCTTATTGCGATGCTAAGGCATTTTAGTAAAGGGAGAGATTTGGTAAGACCGGCCTTAACTCGGTTTGCCACAACATATTTGACTTTAGGGTGCCTTAATGATATGAAAGGTGTTTTGATGACCATGTTTACTTCAAAAACATGGAAGAGTAGTAAATTTGTAAGTAGTCAAGAAGGGAAGCAAATTCAATATATGGTGTTGGATAGCAGATTTTGGAAAAATATTGTGACATGTCTCAAAGCTGCATATCCATTAATCAAAGTGCTTCGAATGGTGGACTCGGATGAAAAACCAGCCATGGGATTTATATACGATGAGATGGATCGAGCTAAAGAAAAAATTCAAATTAATTTTGGAAATGTCAAGAAGAGGTAAATTTAATTTTTCCCTCAATATTGTTCTTTTCATTAATTATCTTTTATTTTAATAAATGATAACTATTTTTTGTAGCTATGAGCCTATTTGGGAAATCATTGATACGAGATGGGAGCTTCAGTTACATCGTCCCTTGCATGCTGCAGCATACTATTTGAATCCTCACTATCATTATAGTGCTAATTTCAAGGTTGATGCAGAGGTGAAAATAGGATTATATAATTGCATTGAAAGAATGGTGCCTGATCCTATGGAGAGGTATAAAATAGATATGCAACTTGAAACTTTTAAAGATGCAAAAGGTTTATTTGGTATAGAAGCGGCAAAGATGACGAGGGATAAGAAACCTCCAGCCAAGTGGTGGGATTCTTATGGTGATCAATGTCCAGAATTGCAAAAATTTGCCATTCGAATATTGAGCTTAACTTGTAGCTCTTCTGGATGCGAGAGGAATTGGAGTGCATTTGAAATGGTAAGATACTAGTATTTAATATATTGTCTTTCATTTATTGAATTTTTATTTATATTTGATATATTTTTTATTTATCTTTTTAGGTTCATACAAAAAAAAGGAATCATTTGCATCAAAAGAAGATGAATGATTTGGTTTTTGTTAAGTACAATTTGAGGTTGAATGATAGAAAATCAAGACTTCATGAAGATGTGGAATGCTTTGAAGAACTAAACTCCGATAATGAGTGGATTATGGAGGAAAATGAAATTGATGAAGTAAAAGATAATGCAATTGAAAGCAATTTCAACATTCAAGATTTGGAAGGAACAAATCATGGTATTGAAGGGGAAAGTGCTAGTGGTGATGTTGAAGTTCATAATCTTAGTGGTGAAGTTGATATTGGTGGTAGTGATGATTTTAATGATAATAACAAATATGTTGAAAATGATGAAGATGAAGAAGATGATGATTTAGAGAGTTGTAGTTTGGAGAAAAGTGCTAATGATTTTCTTTAGGTTGCTTGGATAAGTATTTTTATTTTGGTATTTTGTGTCTTGTGAACTTATTTATTTTCTATTTTTTTTTTCTTTTTTCATATTTGAAACATCATGGTTTTATGTTGGAGTTTCATGGGATGAATTATCTTTATTAGTCTATTAAATCATTCAAATGTTACTTGCATATATATTATTTACATGTAAAATCTTACAATTTTACGTTACGATTTTACGATACGATTTCGTATAGCCTCTAGTGATTTCAGGTAAAAAAACGATTTTAACAACTTTGATCTCCAGATTCACATCTCCAGATCCACGTCTCCAGATCCACATCCCAGTATGATGCTGGGACCAAAATGCCAAACACGTGGAACTTTCCAACCTTTTTTAAATTTTGAAAATGAGTTTTTTTTTTTTTTTTTTTATTATTAATTTTTATTTTTTTATTTTTAACTGTTTTAATTTTTTATTACTGAAATTACCAACAGTTGATGGTTAATTGCCAACAAGCTTAAACCCGTAAAACCCTAATCTGGTTGCCTGTCTGTGAGCGTGAGTGGGGTGTAATGGCAGTAGAAAAAACCAGTTGAAGAAAGCCGCAAATCGTGGCTATAATCGACTACAGAAATGCGTTTTTTTCTACAGAACCCTTACCATCGTTTTCTCTTCAAACACTCAAGCTTGATGGCTTTTCTCAAACCCACACATACTCTTTCTTCTTCTTCTTCTTTTTCTCTCTTATCCTCTACAAATGCACACACCTCTAAACGCCTTGTTACTATATGTGCTTCCAAACCTAACAACAACAGAAACAGTAACAATAATCGACCTTTGATTCTCAAATCAAATGGTCGAGTCTCTTATACTTCTCCCGCCAATTCGCCATATCAAGGTACCTTCTCAGCACATTTTATATTTTATATTTTAAATTTTAAAATTTTAAAAATTATGTGTTTGCAGATGTTTCAGAGCGTACTGTAACGGGGCCTTCACTGTCACTCGTGAAGTTTAAATTGAAAACTATGGGCGTTGATGCCGAGAAATGTGTTGTAGGAGAGAATAGATTGATTTGTCCTATGGTAGGTTTATTTCCTCTTCTTTATCTCATTTGCTTTGTATAAGCCCAATTTCAGCTTATCTCCCTTCTTGTTGTGTTTTATAAAATAGCTAGTTCTCTGTATTGTACGTTATCATTTGGATTGGAACTTAACATATAAAATTGAAGATTTTGAAAACTCTGATCAAAATGGGAAAAGAATTTGTGAAACATATAGTCCAATTATAATGTTAGTATCCAACTTATGTTCATATCTGCTTCATGTATACTTTTACCATTAATCATTATTTGTCTTATTTTTTTTTTCTTTTGTTATTGCCTACATATAAGTGTGAAGGTGGTAGTTCCGTTGAAAGGAGCCTACAACTTTTCATTGACAAAGATGGGTATGTTGCCTACATTTTTCTTGTATTTTTGTGTTCTACTGTTAACAGATTACTGATTTCTACCTATTTTTGCCATTTTGGTGTTATATAGGGAATCTGCGGTATGGTTGTGTTTTCGAGCAACATGTGGCTGGAAAGGAAGCACAAAGGTAAGCTGCTTGATTGGATGTTTATGCATTGTTGGTCATATTTTGAAGGAAAGTTTTATATGTCAATGATTTTGGGACTACTGCAATTTATAATTGCTGCAGACGTTTGCAGACAGCAAGTCATCATCAGGCCTTATTTCCAAAATGAAGGTTAAAAGAGAGATTACTGAAGAGAGCCTTAAATTAGAACCACTCTGTGATCAGGTTGGTGCATTTTTTCAGCTTTTTCCTCCATTTCGATATCTGATTGACTTGATTATTATTATTATTATTATTATTATTATTATTATTATTATTATTATTATTTTCCCTTTGGTACTGTTGGTTTTGTACAAATTATAAGAAGATTGAACTTGATAAAGTCCCAGGTCCTTCCCCTTCCGGTGGAAACTTTTAGAAACCCTGTGTAGCTTGAGAGATTCTCACTAATTAGAGCCTCTTTCTCAGAAAAAGGAAATAATTAAAAAAAAAAAAACCTCACAGTTTTCTACCTGTAGGAAGAACCTTGGATATCATTATTTGTTTTGTTTCTACTAGTCAAATGTGATTTGTTGCCTTAGTCTCTTATCCTCTCTGGTAAAGTGTTTCTATTATCTTCTAGATTTCGGTGCTCATGACATTGAATTCTTTTCTCTTGTTTAATTTACATTTGCAATCCTCTTGACTAATTTACATTTGCTTGTTGCACACTTAATAGGGAAAATATTGCTAATCTTTATTCTATTGGAAACATCACCTTTTTTGTTTATTTATTTTTATTATAATAATAATAATAATAATAATAATTATTATTATTATTATTATTTATGAGTTATAGTTATCTGAGAACTTTTCTGCAAACTAATCAACGTAAAATTTAGTGGTTCGAATAAGTTATTGTTGTATTGTTGTATACTGTATCTATATGAGACTTTGTTACTCCAACTGAGCTTGATTATTGATATGATGATATTATGACCATGTTGACATTGAACAGGAAATTGGTTACTGACCTAGATACATTTACTCTCAACCTTTCAATTTTACGAATTTGATGATTATTGATGTTTTCTTCCTGAGGTTATGCTATCCTTGTAAGATTAAGCCCAAATCATATAGTTCTTTGATTTAATGTTACTTTGCATAGAGTTGCTTTCTTGTAACTTACAATCTTCTCCAGAACACATTATAAATATTCTTAAATGTTAGCTCATTTAATTAGATGTTCACTTATATTAATCTAAATATCATTTCCTGTTTCAGCTTATTGCTTATTTTTCGGAGCGACTGATATCCAGGAGGACGCTTGAGAGAAATTCTGTTATGCAGAAAAAATATGGTGATAATGAGGTTGCAATCAGTTATATTATGTGTCGAATTCCAATGACTTGACTTTGTACAGTATATAATGTTCCTTAAAAAGTAAAGCTTTTAATCTATTGTGGCTGCTGCAGTTGTCTTGATATATGTTGTGTCATCTGTTAGATTAATGTATTTTTTATAATATTGCTGAGCATGTCCAGTATATTCTTCTAATAAATCTTTATTATTGAAAAGCAAATTTTGATGATTATGACATAGATTGATGGTCTAAAGACAGAAGTTGAGGAAATAATGAATAGCTTAAGGCTTCTGGAAGTTGTAGATCTGCGCTGATTGCTCTTCTGTACCATAACATGTTGTAGTTCCTTAATTTTCCTTTCTTGATAATTATTACAAAATTACCTTGTTAGGTTTTGTAGAAAAATGATGCAGAAGTTATTTTACTTTATTTTATTTATTTATTTTTCAGTCATAACAAATTTATAAGCAAGGTCCCAGATTTGAGTCTCTAAATAGTGGTGAATAGCTTCAAACATCTGCTTTCTGCTTGTTTACTGTGTCTGGAATCAGCATTATCCAATTGCTTTATATTTCTGTTGGCAGATTGCTATTGCTTTCACTTACAGACGGAATGGGAAGCTTGTAAATTGCAAGTATCGTGACATTACCAAAAGATTTTGGCAGGTACTGAGTGGTGATCATTTAGTGCTGTTTCAAAATATATAAGCATTATCATAGTTTTGTTGTCTGCATACTGATGGCACCTGGCTAAGAAATCTATTGTTGACTGATTTAAATGTGCAAACCATTTTGTTTTTTAGAATGACAAGGGTATTTTCCTTTCGAGGAGTTCATTTAGTAGAGCTGATTGGAAACACTTATTCTTTCAACCATAGACTCAGGCAATTGACCGAACCTATTTCTTTAATTGATTATTTACACAGTAGACTGCAGTAGTGTAATCTCAGCTTACTGAAGTTAACTAACCGCTTACGATTCTAACTAATATCTAACAAGAAGTTCCAATCATTGACTTCGTCATATCTCAACTATTTCCTAACTCAGTTGTGGTAGAGCCCATGAATTTCAGAAGGTGATGTGTGCTGCACTGAACTTTTCCAGCCTTCAAAACTGCAACTGTGTTTTTAACTTTTATGTTTGAACTACATACGACATGCTTCTTAGATAGGATGATTTTTCAGTCTTCATTAGAGAATTTTGTGCATACATACAAACATATATGTACCTTTTATGTTCAAAATGTTTGTTTTGATGATAAAATACTGTAGTAATTGCTATTAATTTTCGTTGAGCTCTCCTATCTCTTTTTCTCTGTTTTGTTTAATTCTATTGTTCTTATTGTTTAATTTGATAGGCGTTGTGGTTCTATCTCAGGAAAAAGATACCGAAAGGATATTATATGGCCTCGATGACATAAAAGAAGCTAGTGACATTGTCATAGTATGTCTTACCTTATATATAAGAAGCATTTTTCCCTTGATAATTTGATCTAATGCTGATAAATTCAACTTCTGTTTTTAGGTAGAAGGTGAAATAGACAAGCTTTCGATGGAAGAAGCTGGCATTTATAACTGTGTCAGTGTACCTGATGGTGCACCTCCTGCAGTTTCAAATAAGGCTTTGCCGGCTATAGATAAGGTTTTTTCCATGTATAATCTTGAGTTTAGTCTTTTTATGTTATTTGATTATGTGGTTTGGGTTTCTTGTAGTTACTAACCATTGAATCAGCTAGTAGGATTTGTCTTGCTTGATATATATTAAAACTCCAGCTCAGCATTTAATTCTCAGTTTTGGATGGGAAACTATGAGAAGATACTGTATTGAGGAGAATTATGCCTTAAATACCTTCATTGATAAATTCACTTGTAAATGTGTGTGTTTGTATGTGTACACATGTATTTATTTACAATATCCAACAATGTGAAGTTAGCAATCATCCAGGGATTAGCAAGTTTAACACCATTAATCATCTTCAATGCAAATACTATATATGTGTTCTATAAGACGTAGATCAACTAAATCTAATCATGTCTAATTATGTTCATCTAAGATGATATATAAATAAATTTGTTAAAGCGGTTTGTTCACATGTAAAAATATAGATCTCTTACCTGATAATCACTGAATGGTTCTAGTAGTTAGTGCCAGAGGGATTGTTCTTTTCATTTCTCTTGCTGCTGAGATGTTTAAAATAATATTGTTACGAGATTATGTTATTCTCGTCAGAGTTGAATGGATTATGCACAGCATAGTCACTGTAATGGTTTAATATTAGTCTGAACACACTTGCTACCCTTCTGATGGATTTTTCTGTAATTTGTTATCATAATATCCTTATTTAAAATCTAAATGTTTGCTACATTTAAAAATTTTTTTTTTTTCTCAGTTTGACAGGACTGCTGTAGGAGACCATATTTGCGTAGAATACTCTGATACTTGTTTATTGTAGGAAACTTTTTAATGCTAGGAATAATTTTTATGAGCAATCTTACACAAGTTCAACTATGTATGTGTGAATAAAATTTGGCAACAGAGGTAACATATTACAATTTGTTCAGATTTCCATGTTTACAACCAAATTCTGCTATTGTGTTTGTTGATCATAAATTTGAAATCAAACATGATTGTGTTGTAATTTCCGGCCTATCTTCCTCAAATTGCTCTTGCTATTTTGCTTTGTTGTCGATCAGCTTGAATAATTTATTCTGCTAGTGTTAATAGTGAAGCTCCAATATCTTTATCTACCATCTTTTACAAGAAAATTTCTTTTGATTATATTACTTGAGATCAGCTCTAACACAACTTCCGGTATTTTGTAAAGCTAGGACATTAAGTATCAGTATCTGTGGAACTGCAAAGATTATTTTAGTAAGGTTGGTGCATGTTTTTCATTTTGCGTTTTGACCTATATCATATTTAAACTTTGGCTTTAATGGTTTTTCTATCGACAGGCATCTCGTATCATACTAGCCACCGATGGGGATCCACCTGGTCAAGCATTGGCAGAGGAACTTGCTCGCCGCCTTGGAAGAGAAAGGTTATACAATTCTCTTAATATGATAGATTATGTATTTTCATTTTAGTGGAAGCATTTTGCAATGATGTGCTTTGTAGACTGATTTCATGGGTAACATATCTTCCAGGTGCTGGCGGGTTAGATGGCCAAAGAAAAATAAAGAGAGCAGTTTCAAAGATGCAAATGAGGTCAGCTATCAGTGGCTACATCCATTGAATCTATACTATGTTTGTCCATGTTTGATTCTGTATAGGTTTTTGCAGAGAACATAGTTAAACTAGGTGAAATTAGGACAAATGCAGTTAGTTTAGTACTAACAAGGAATTGGGTAAATATGGTAGTTGGTCTTGCAAATGATAGAATATCTTTGAGGTTTCTGGTTTTAAGTAGTTTGTTATGTCCCTTTGTTTGTGTTTGAGTTGAGTCACTAGACTTGTGGATTTCAAAGTCTTGGAACAGGGTCTAGGAATTGGTTTTGTTCCTGCTTTTACTGATGGCCTATAAACAAGTAAGGGGAGTCTCACACCATGAAACTCAATGGGACTGGCCTACAAATTAGTTTATTGGAATATTGCTTCGCCTCCATCCATTAATAAACACCTCCTTACATAAATAGATTGACTGAACATTGTAGAGTGGCCAGTGTCTACTGCAGATTGAAACGTATGCATCTGTTCGATAATAACCTCGTTTTAATTGTTTTACCACTGTAAACTGTAACTTTTCATGTTTTTATATTCAGTGAGTGATAGTGTGTTTCGAGTGTTGCAGGTATTAAGACATGCATCTATTTGGTGCAATAACCTCGTTTTAATTGTTTTACCACTTGAAGTTTAACTTCTCATGTTTTTATATTCAGTGAGTGATAGTGTGTTTCAAGTGTTGCAGGTATTATACTGCATGCACTCCATTATCATGAATGTTATCTGGGCTTGTTTCAGTACTGATTAAGTTTTAATGTTTTTCTTTGAGATCAGTTGTTAAAATTAACATTAATCAATCCTCCAGGTTCTTATGTATTTGGGAGCCGATGCACTGAAGGAAGTTGTTGAGAAGGCTGAACTGTTTCCTATAAATGGATTATTTAACTTCAGAGACTTTTTTGATGAAATTAATGCATATTACCATCGAACTTATGGAGATGAATTTGGTATGAGAACTGGGTGGAGCTCTTTGGATTCACTATACCGAGTAAGCACAATATTGGCTTTTTTATTGAGTTTACTGGCAATTGAAAATGTAAAATATGATTTTGAAGATGATATGTTTGAAAGCAAATGTGTTTTGATACCATTTTGAACATACAATTCAGAAATTGAAAATAATAGCAGATGTTGTGTTGCTTTTCTGATAACTGCAAGGAAAAATGTGATTTTATGTTTTGTGAAAGTTTACAGTAGAAAAGAAATGTGCTTTTGAACATGGTTGAAAACATGAAATTTCATTTTTCATTCCAAAGAACAAACTTTTGAAATCTAATTTTCTGCTTTGTGAAATGGTCAAAATATCAAACAACCATTTTCATATTTGAAAAAGAAAAACTGAAAGTGAAAATGAATACCAACGCTAATTGTCACTTCTTCAATGTTTTAAAGTTCTACGTAGGCAATGATGTTTATGTTGCCTGGCAAGACTAGTGAATTAGTGCATGATTTCGATATATATGAAAACTGAAGTATGAATCAAGGCTTCACATTGATCATATTGTGCACTTCCCTAGTGAAATTAGTGCATGATTTCGGTGTATGAAAACCAAAGTATGAATCAAGGCTTCACATTGACCATATAGTGCACTTCCAGCTAAAATGCTGTAATGATTCAATTACTAACTTTAGATACATATATAATTGATGCCTGACAAAAGAAACTGTGTCTATATAATAAGATTATTACATTCTGCACAGCTGGAAAACTGCATGCTGTAATACTACTTTTCATTGTCTCATGACCTTGGAATAAAGGTTGTACACTTTCAACTCCTATTTTGATTAAATAGGAATGAACAGCTGAGATTAATTCTGTTCTGGTTGTGAAATTTGTTTCTCTGTTTCTTGTTCTTATATATCATTATTTATCAGGTTGTTCCTGGGGAGTTGACTATAGTAACTGGGGTTCCGAACTCAGGAAAGAGTGAATGGATCGATGCTCTCATTTGCAATCTTAATGCAAATTTTGGTTGGAAATTCGCTCTATGCTCTATGGAGAACAAGGTCAAGATCTAAATTTCTAGAATTTTGTCCTACCTGTTATATGTAACCTGTTTTTGGAATCATAAGTGTACTAAATCGTGGGGACAATTTTGAATTTCTAGGTTTCATGTCAATTCATTTAAGTGAAAAGTGTTCCAAATTGATTGATAGGATGAAACATTTAGTTAAGAATACTGTAAGTGATCATCAACCTTGTACATCTGGTGCTCTTGTGAGGAAGAGATATCTAGTAAAAAGCAATATAATAATTTATAGATTTTATCGTCTATCGCTTCTTATTTCCTGTATGATGTGGTTGTCTTACCACTTTCCTAACCATTTTGTAGGTCCGGGAGCATGCCAGAAAACTTCTTGAAAAAAGCATAAAGAAGCCATTCTTTAATGCTAGGTGAGTTAGGATGCATATACATATCTGTGAGCCCCATTTTTGCTTATTATTATTATTATTATTATTATTATTATTATTATTATTATTACTACTTATTATTATTATTATTTTTAATGTTTACTTGCTGTAAACTCTTAGTTACAGTCAACGTTTGTTAATGATTGTGACCTTTTAATTTCATTTTGTTGTGTCTATGGGTTTTATTTTATTTTATTTTATTTTTAATTTTTGATATTTTCAATTTATTCACTGTCCCATTGCTTTTAAAACCATAGTGACAGATCAGTTAGAAGAAATAAAATGAGTGGAGAGTTTCTAGGTATGAGTTATCCCTGATATCTAGCAAATGTTCTATATGCTCTCGTCAGAATTCGGTGCCAAATTTTAGTTAGGCTCCTGACCTCAAAGTCTGTGTCAGAAGGAAGAAGAGTAGAATTGGCATTTGTGAGCTATGTTTAAAAGTTTAGAGATTAGGGTTAGAAGTTATTGTCGATTGTGATGTAGGAATTGTTATGCAACTGTTAGGAGATGTATTTACCTGTTAACTAGTTGATGAAGAAGTACGTGCATATATGTACTGTATTTTGGAATTTCAGCCGGTGCTTGATTGATAGAGATCACAATTGTCCAATTTGTGCATATGTTAATATCACTGAAGGATATGTACACTTACAGGACTTCTCAATCTTTTGCTTTCTGATGAGATCACTCAGATTTCAGTCAGTGTATAGTTGGTTGATTTATGAATGCGTAAATAAAAAGTATTGTCTGGTTAATTTTGAACTTAAATATAACATTTATAACCAATGATCTTGGATGGGTGGTGAAACTAGATTTACTGTGATATGATCGTTATATCAACGACGGTTTTTTGAAATGGCATGATTTGACTTCTTGGATTTGATTGTGGAGAAATCTATCTGTCAAAGTCATTTGAAGAGGTTCCTTTTAAGATTTGGAGTGATGGATGCTACACCAAAGTGATTTGCATGATCCTAGGATTGGGGCCACTTGAATAATTAGATTAACTATTTCTAACCAACAGGAAAAAAAAAATTGAGAATTTGGGTATGTAAATAGGAGCTTGGCTCTTTGGATACAATGGAATGGACTGTCTCATATTATTCCCCAAGCAAAATTTGTTTCAGTTTTTAATTTTATAGAAAATTGGAAGTTAATAGTTCAAAATTGGTGCTAATATTTAAAGTGCTGCTGAAAATTAAGTCTCTTGGTTTAAACTGTCAGATTTGTCTTTATGTGTAAAGTATTGACACCATCCTTTTCAGTTTCTAAGCTGTTGAAGTTCTTGTGAAAATGAGTGGGAAGAAGAAGAGAATTAATTGGAAGGCAACTCCATGTTTAACAGGATATAATATGATTAACTGAGTAATTAATTGGAAGGCAACTCCATGTTTAACAGGATATAATATGATTAACTGAGTGCAATAGGAGATTTTAACTTGATAGAAAGCCAATAAGACTTCTAAAAATGTTTCTTTTTCCAATAAGACTTCTAAAAATGTTTCTTTGTTGATTATATGCTGAACTTTCTCTCATTTTTTCCTTTTACACTGTGATTTTTGAAATGGATTTTAGTTTTATTCCCTAAAATAATGGTTGCAGAAACATAGTGTATGCTTGAGCGCCTGTTCTACTTGCTAAATTTTTTCTTTAAGATGTCAAAAAGAGTCTTAACTGCACATAGATAAGATACAATTTTGAGGATGCATCATTGTAATTACTAGTCTATAGAACAAGATCGATAATCTTTCTAATTTAAGTTGTGTACTGCAATGATTTATTTGAAATTTGTTCCTTTTGTGAGGCTACGACATTAATATATGCTTTTTCACTTTGACAACTATAGTTATGGACAATCAGTCGAAAGAATGACTACCGAGGAGTTTGAGCAAGGGAAGAAATGGTTGAGCGAGTCATTTTCGCTTATCAGGTAAGCTTGATGCTCCAAATTGTTGATATAGTTTTGGCATTATGTTTCTATAATATTTTAATATTTGGTCCTTTGGCAGCTTAACTTTTGGTTTTTAACTTCTGAAATGTGTTTGGTGTCCATTTAAACTGGCTCCTGTTTTCAGCAACTATTTTCAAAATCGCTAGGTTCCATCCTTAGGTATCCAGGAGAAACATGTGATGCTAATTTTTCTCTCTAATTATTTTCCAATGCTGTCTCTGTCATGTCCATAAAAATATCGAACATTAATATAAATGCCACTGTTGTTTCCTCCCTACATCATTGACTTCCTCATGTACACATCCTCTCTTTCTGCCACTCTCTCTCTTTCCTTTTATTTATTTATATTTTTTTTTTAAATTCCAATTTTTAATTAATTAATTAATTAAATTTAGGTCCAATTGGGCTTTAATATCAGTTTAATAACCGAGGTTTTCTATTTGGGTGAAAAGCTTGGAAAGAAAGAAAACGACTGTTTTTGTACTTGGGCAAACTAACGGTGAAAATGACAGAGTACCCTTAGGCTAAGATATGTAATTATATACAGTATTCTAACATATAGAAGTGGATATATAAAAACTTAATCTTAGATCAGACTAGAAGAAGCCATCTTCCCCTATATTAGAACCCTTGAACCAAGTTCTCGTATTGTTTTACCCTGATTTGTGCCATCCTAGTTATCTTATTGTCTTCCTTTCCTTCATCACGATAACACTAAAACAGAAAGCATTGAAAAAGTCATATGTTAGAGCCTGATTGATGAAAGGATAAAAAAACCTTTTGACATAAAAATGTTTTCACCAATCCAACTAAAATTTTTCTTTATCAGTTTCAAAGTTTATTATTCATAAAGCAACGGCAAATAAGTTATGAATCTACTTGTTCCATCTGCTGACAAACAATGAAAATATAAGCTATTCCAAATGATCTCTAAATGCGCTGATCTTTTTTTCATACTTGTTTCATTCAGCTTTGAGTCTTGTTTTAGTGCTTGTATAGCTAGGGCTTAAACATAAATTTTCACAAAGAGCCACTTTTAGTAGATTAGTCTGAGCATCATATTGAAGTTTGGCACCAAACTTCGCCTCAATTATGTTTGGGCTTCCTTTCTTTCCCTTTTATTGGATCAGTAACTTTTTTTTGGGTTGAGTAAAAATTTTAAGTTCTCATGGGCATATATTTACGTGACTACTTGTGTTTATTAAGGTTCATTGTGAAAGGATTCATAAAACTGACCGGTTTGGGATTAAGGCTTTTTTGATGTTGATGGGCACATATTTAGAAGTCCTTCTAATTTAATTTAATCATTAGTTTGGTACTATGATTTCCTTGCAGGTGCGAGAATGATTCTCTACCAAGCATTACCTGGGTCCTTGAACTTGCTAAAGCAGCTGTTTTAAGGCATGGGGTGCGTGGACTTGTTATTGATCCTTACAATGAGCTTGATCATCAACGTCCTGTTAGCCAGTGAGTATTTTTATGAGTGCTCAGCTTTTCTCACTTTGCTTCCCTTGAGTGAGTTGAATCAACTTTCTTCTTAAAAATGCCTTCATCACTAAATCAAGAAAGTATGTGTACTCAAAACTTTAAGCTGGTTACAGGGGATTACTACTTATAAACTCCTATTCTTCATGCTTTTTGCCTATGTCGATGTTGGACTTTTCTCCTACATTAGCCACCTTAAGTAGGGTTTGGGTAAACCCAGATTGGATTGAAGGAAAACTTCAAAAAAATTTGGACTGGACCGATTAAAATGATTGAACTGGTCGGTCTGGTCCAGTCCTACTGGGTTGGGTACTAATGGACTTTCAATAAAAATACTAAACAAATATTAAAATAATTTCTATGTAAAAATTTATATTTATATCATATCTAATACAAATTAAATCATAATATATGAGATTACATTTATTTATATTGAAATTATTTCTCATGTAAAATACATATTCATAGAAATGAGGGGGCAAGGTAAAACCCACCCCTCGATGCCGCGTGATGTAGAAAACAAAAACACCTAAAAGCCTGTGCTGATAGTTTGTGGAGGCTTATTTTATTCATTACATGCATATAGGCCTTCACCAAATTGATGATAAACCTTTCCATGAATTGGAACATTGACAATTTTAGCTGTTGTCTTTTAGTCTGAAGCCTTGTATACACTGGGCTTTCTTTGGTGGCTTCTGTATATTTTGTATAAGTACTTACAAATCATGGTAGGCCATATTATTGAAATAATGAGTACAATATTTATAAGCAGTTGAGTGAAGGAGAGATGTTGCAGAGTTATATGTTAAGGTAGTTTATGAAGAAATAGGTCAAGTACAAAGTTTGTTTCAGTTCTATAAACATGATGCTATTGATATACTGATATTTGATTATCCATAGCTGGATGTTTTATATAACTTATAGATACAATATTTCAGAGTTTGTTGTCCAAAATGATTGAAGTTTGTGTTGTGGACAAAATTTATATCAATTTAGAATTGTTATTTAAGATGTGACGAAGTCATATTTAAATTCCTAGTTTTTGGAGGGTTGACTACTTGGTTAGAGGTGTTTAATAAGAAGGATAAATGCAGCATTTGCTCACTCATTGGGATATATTTCTCAATAAATTTTGCTACATATTCTCCATAAGTTCACATGTTGACTGATTCTTTTTACTGAATTGTGAAAGTTCTGGCTTTCATCCAGTGTGAAATTTTCTTTTGCAGGACTGAGACTGAGTACGTGAGTCAGATGCTCACCAAGGTCAAGCGGTTTGCTACACATCATGCCTGCCATGTTTGGTTTGTTGCTCATCCTAGGCAGGTGGGTTCTTTAAATCCTAGTTTGCTGCATATAATATCACACATCTTGTCTAATTTCTGCTCTTCATTTGACAGCTGCACCATTGGGTTGGTGGTGCCCCTAATCTCTATGATATCAGTGGAAGTGCACACTTCATAAACAAATGTGACAACGGTATTGTCATTCATCGTAATCGTGATCCAGATGCTGGACCTATGGATCAAGTACAAGTGAGTTTGATTCATTTTAGCAATAGCACAGTTGAACATAATACATTCTTTCTTTTTGTTATGTTTGCATGTTTTATCTCTCAAGTTCAGAAGGCCATTTGACATTTGTGGAAGTGCAGGTTTGTGTGCGTAAGGTACGGAACAAGGTTGCTGGAACTATAGGTGATGCCTACTTGACTTATAACAGGTGCGCGAATGATAACTGTTGTTTTCGGATGTTGTGTTTTCTCTTCTTGTAAGAACTTTTTTCCTTCTTTCTATGCTACTTTAGTTTATGATGATTACAAGTAAAATAGGCAGCATCGTTAATGACTTACATGTCCAAAGAAGAAATAGATAGTAAATCATCTCCTAGCTAGCACAGTAGGATGCATTTAATGAATGGTATTTTTGTTTCATACTTGCATGTTAGCACTTTTATACTGATTTGATTTTATGTTGTTTATTTGAGAAAATTACCTTAAGAAATGAGATTTTGACTATTGGCAGCTGCAACTATGTTTGGGAATATTAGCGACAAAGGTTGACAATGTTGCAGCTGGCTTAGAATCCATTTGAATGATTTTTATTTTTTATTTTTAAATTTAAAAAAAAAAACACTCCAAACACAATTTTAATACTAGATTCTTAGATTTGTTTTTATTTTTCATTTTTTTTAGCCAAATGTATCTTTTTTATTTTTTGGCTTATAATCTACCATCTTTGAGATTGATCGCAGGAAAGAATATTATGGTAAATGCAGTTCCGAAGACCTGAATTTATTTATTTATTTTGATAAATTCACTTTCATCATAGAAAATATTGTTTTAAATTTCTTGATTTTTGTTCAAACGAGTCATTCATGAGGTGTGAATTTAGACCAAAAACTCTCTCTCTCTTTGAGAAGTCTCTGTGATATTATTTTCCCACTTTTGATGATTCTCATTTTTATTTTTTTCGTTATTTACTTTGGCAGGGTAACAGGTGAATATACCGACAGGATGGATGAAGATTGATTTTCTTTCTTGTACTTTATGTAATAGTTCTAATTTTGTACAGTTGAGTTAGGGTCTGTTAGATCCATATTTTTGTTTACCATATATACGATGCCTCATCAGATTAAATCACAATGGTCATTGGTATTGACATCAGTAGGATAGATTTTGTACTGGCAAGTTTGTTACACTGTTATGATTAATTTAAGTTATTAGTTTCTAATTAGAAATTTCTTTTTGCTTGTTTCTGTTAAGGGCAAATTACACCTCAAATTTTATTTTATTTTTCAAAATTATCGTCCGAGTCACTTTTCACCAATTTACTTATTTATGAATGGTTTCATTTTAATCATTTCTTTTTTAAAAATAAATTGTCTCATTAGATCAATTATTAATAAATGATTTATTAATAAATGATTAAGGAAAATGTGGGATTAGTGTTAAGATTGTAACGAGAATTCGGATATACTATGTAGGATATACTTCTGTATTCAAAATTGATTTAGTAATTTGGAAAAAATTCAAAAACTATTATGATAATGTCATATTTGATTAGGAATGATATTTTTTAGAGTGGATTCTAATTAAGAAAAAGATCATTGGGTATCCTACACATATGTTGATTAGATTTTGGAGGTGTCCGATAGGAGCATGGGACTATGGAGATCTTGAGTTCTAGAATCTAGTCCTGATATCCTATGAGAGTCATATGAGGGGAGCTTGTGTGTAAGACTGTAACTAATGTAACTGGATTGGGGAGTAGGAGAGTGTTATTCTAGTTGTAATTATTGCTTTATTATTACACAATGAATTGATCTCTTGTCATCCTGACGACCGTGGTTTTTTTCCTACTTTCGGTTTTCATGTAAAACCTTATGTTTTATTTTCTATTTCTATTTTCTTGCATTGTGTATGTTTATTTACTTTGTGGTTACTAATTCTCGTTTCCACTGCATTGGATCACTGATTTTTTCAACAAGTGGTATTAGAGCTAACCGAGTTTTCCCCGCAATTAGAAAGTATATCAGATAAATTTAACTTCCTTCCAATGAAATTGGCATGACATTTGATATATTCAAATTACATTCTACTGTTTTCAAAACTGCCACTCCATTGGAACAACTACTAAAGTTAGTATTAATTGGTGCATTACTGTAAAACTTTCTTCAAAAGTGTCATACTGATCAATTTTCAAATGAATTAGTAGATGATCTTTTAGGGTATTAACGATTAAAAAAAAAGGCTTATTTGTTTTGTATATATATATATATATGTTTAATACTGAAATCAATATGGTTTGGTTTGGTTTTTACTTTGCTATACATCTTTCATCTTTTACCAATATTCTTTGTTCCTTTCAAAACCATAATTCTATAATATTCAAGTAGCGTATCAATATCCAAAATTATCAGGTTATTTTCTGATCCCAATACTTTCTATTTAATATTGAACTGTTTTCTTCTCTTCTACCCATAATCTATTTTTATTTTTACAACACGTTATCAGCACGAGTATGCTCTCTGGTTGCCACTTAGATGAATCTTCTAGATCAGAAAGTGTTTGGTAATTATGATTCTGGTTATGTGAAACAGTGAGATCTGAAAATTAGAAAATTGCAATTGTTCACCTGAAGTTGGATAATTGAATTCTGGAAATCTGAAAATTTAAAGAAAGTGTTCTTGTTTTGCAGAAAATGAATCGATACAAATTTGAGCCATTGTTGGTTTCTGGAGCAAATTATATGAGATGGTTGAGGGATTGTGGAATAAGGTTGAAATCCAAAAATTTGTATGAAACTCTGGATAAGAAAAATAAAACAACTGAGCAGCAGAAGAATAAAGCTTTGATTATAATCCGAACCCATCTGAGTGATGATTTACAAAATCAGTATATGACCGTCACTGATCCTGCAGATCTGTGGCAAGCATTTATTTCTAGATATAATCACAAAAATGAGATCATCCTGCCTGAAGCACGAGATGAATGACATAATTTAAGATTCCAATATTTCAAAAGTGTGAGTGAATACAACTCCGTCATGTACCTGACTGTAATAAGCTGAAAATGTATGGCGAAACAAAACTGAACATGAAATGTTAAAGAAAACATTTACCACGTTCCATCATTCCCAAACGATTTTACAACAGCGGTATCAGGAAAGTAAATTAAAAATATGATGATTTGATTAGACATTTGGATATTGCAGAAAAACACAACTAGTTTTTAAAAATAGTGAAAGACGTCGTGTTACATTTCTAGAAGATCTGATTTGCTTCACATTTATTTGACCAGTATTCTAAAGCTCGTGGGTGTAGAAGAATTTAGGGGAAATATGGTAAGTTCGATCTCCTTTAATATAACCTCCCGAAACATGGGCGATGCATGCGACATTATCTTCAAAAATTACAGGTGGCCCATTCGTAGTTTGGGAGATACCACATGAATTCTGGATATGTTAGATCATTTATCTCAACCAAATACACTTTCGACTGATTTCTTGTAATGCCAAAATTTCACCATGATTCGAGCACTTGGCTACTAAAGTTTGTTTCGTAGATCTCCAGAAGAGTGCAGTACCATTATACGTGAAAATATAGCCAGTTTGAGAACGTCCTTTATGCGGATCCGAAAGGTATCCAGCATGAGCATAACCAGTCAAGCCCTGAAATTTATTAGAATTCGTATAAAATAATCCCAAATCTTTCATACCCTTTAGGTAACGCAAAATATGTTTGATTCTATTCCAATGACGACGGGTTGGTGCAGAACTATATCTCGCCAATAAATTTACAGCAAGATATCTTGTCTCGTACATTGAGCCAAATATAACAATGCACCTATTGCATTCAGAGATGGTACTTTAGGACCAAGTATTTGTTCGTCATCATCCTTAGGCGGAATGGATTCTTTTTAGGTTCAAGTGTTCTTACAACCATGGGTGTACTTAATGGATGAACATTATCCATATTGAATCTTTTCAGAAGCTTTTCAATGTATGTGGATTGATAAATCAATATGCCATTTGATTTATGTTCAATTTCCAGACCAAGACAATATTTTATTTTTCCCAAATCTTTCATCTCAAACTCTTTTTTCAAATATTCACCAGTTTGTTTGATCTCTTTAGGATTTCTAATGATATTCATATCATCCACATAAACTGCTATAATGGCAAAACCAGACCCTGATTTCTTGACAAAGATACATGGACATATAGTGTTATTCTGGTATGTGCGACTATGGCTAATATGAGGCGTATTGAAGCAAATCTCACCACATGGGAGAATGCTTCTTCAAAGTCTATACCCTCTTGTTGGGTATAACCTTTCGCCACCAATCTTGTCTTATGTCTCTCAATCGAACCATCTGCCTTCTATTTAACGCGAAGGATCCATTTATTTTCGATGGCTTTTCTACCCGATAGTAAATCAACTAAATCCCAAACCTGGTTACTTTCCATCGACTTAATTTCCTCTTCCATGACCTTCATCCACAAATCTTTGGCCGGTGAATCGATAGCTTCTTTTACTTTCTTTGGCTCATCACCATAATGGGAAGCCAACATGAATGCTTCTTCGTCAATCTCAAAGCATCGACGGGGAATACCAATTCTTCTATCCCTTCGAGTCGACGTCTCTAGAATTGAAGTATTAGGAACCATGTTACTCCCACTGTAATTAAGCTGTGGAGTAAGTTCATTAGGCACTTGTGGGAACCATGTTACTCCCACTGCAATTAAGCTGTGGAGTAGTTCATTAGGCACTTGTTCACTCCCACTAGGAACAACATCCCATTGAATGGAGTTTAAGTCCTCTAATTCATTTTGCTCAAATAAATTAGACTCTCTTTCTACATCACCTCTCCGTGGGATTTCATTCTCTAAGAACACAACTTCTTGCGACTCATGTCAGATATAGTTCCATCTGAATTCTCCCCTATTAGTACATATCCTTTTGATTGCTCAGGGTATCAAATGAAAATACATTTCTTTCCCCTAGCACCCAACTTTCCATATGGACTAGTTAGATCATGTATATAATAAGGGCACCCCTAGGGTCGCAAGCAGGATAGAATGAGTTTTCTACCTGTCCATAATTCATATGGGGTTGTAGTCACGGATTTGGTGGGAACCCTATTTAATATATAAGTAGTTGTGAGAAGCTCATCTCCCCAATATGAAATTGGAATATTTGCTTGTGCCATCATAGATCTATTCATCTTTAATAGTGTCGTGTTTCTTTTTTCTGCGATTTCGTTCTATTAAAGTGTCCTTGGAATGGTTAATTGTCTTACAATACCATTCTCTTGACACAATGTCTTAAATTGGTTAGATAGATATTATCGTCCTCGGTCAGTGCGTAACACTTCGATGGTCCTATCCAAATTGATTCTCTACCAAAGCCAAAAACCGTTCAAGATAGATCAGACCAAAACAAGTAATATCATTTATAAAGGTAATGAAATACGATGCACCACTTCTAGCTCTAACGTTCATTGGTCCACATATATCGGAATGGATTAACTCTAATGGATAATTAGCCCTAGTAGTCTTTCCAAAAGGTTTTCTAGTGGCTTTGCCCGCTAGACATTGATTACAAGTCGACAATTTTATCTTATCATAGAAACCTAAAATCCCCTCTTTTGCCAACATGTTCATCCTATCTTGACTCATATGACCAAGTCTAACATGTCAAGTTGATATACTTGTATCAGAGGAGGTAATCAATGAAAAACTATCATTTGAAAACAAAGAAGAATTTTCATAACATTCAATATTAAGTACCACAAATCCATCAACAAATTGTCCTAATCTAATACAAATATAATTATAAAATATTTGCAAAGCAGCAGCATAAAAAACCAACTTATAATCATAAGACAATAAAACAGGAAAAAGACAAGATTGCGCCTAATTCCTAGAGTGAACAAGACATCATGTAGGAGCAATGTGTGGTCACTCTGCATTCTTAGTTTGCAAGTGCCAATTACTTTAACTTCTACGCATGAGTTGTTGCCCACATATTCCATCGAGTACATCGTGGGATCCGATGATACTCGACAAACGCTCCTCTATCTCTAGCTACATGGTCCGTGGCGCCGGAGTCTACAATCCACATGAGGTGAGCCTTGGCAAGCAAAACAGAGCTAGAAATATAAACATTAATCAGGCGAAATCATAAACGATTACCTCCTTCTTGAGCTCGGTGCATTCACGAGTAAAGTAACCCGTCTTGTCACAGTTATAACACTTGAACAAGATTAGAAAACTATTTTAGAAGCATTTTAGTTGATTAGGAATGATATTTTCTAAAGTGGATTCTAATTAGGAAAGAGATCCTTGATAATTCTAAATTGGAAAAGATTTTCTTAATGGTTTAGGATTACTCTATGACTAAGTAACCTAATGCTATAAATATGATGCTTGTATATATTTTAGGTATCTTGAGAGAACAATGTATATCTAGTTTGTTAGGTTTGGGAGGTGCCAGATGGGGGCTTGGGAACCATAGAGATCTTAAGTTCTAGGATTGAGTCTTGTTATCCTATGAGAGCCTTGTGAGGAGAGTTTGTTTGTGAGACTGTGACCAATGTAATTGGGTTGGGGAGTGAGAGAGTGGTATTGTAACGTCCGGCCCCGCCCCTGCCCCCGAATGACCAGAGGTGCGGTGACTAGGCGCCACCTCATTCACAATCAGTCTTAAGGCTGACTACTAGCCCTATAAACCACCATTATACTTTCCAGCATGCTTTTTCCTCACTCGCATGCTTCCCGAGAAAACTTCCTGGAAGGTCACCTATTGATGGTGAGATTTTCTACCGATACTAATGTTCACAGCAGTCAGATAGAAATCCTATCAATGTCTAATGTAGTATTTTAGATATCGTCTCCACAGGGATTGTAAACTAAGAAGCATGATTGAGACTAAGATTTAAACTGATTTGCTAAAAAGAATTCCTTTATACAAATTGAATCATAAGAATCATAGAATTGATGTGAAATAAAAGATACTAGTGATATTCATTCAATTTAACTCAAGTCAGCACTCTATTCTACAATTGAACTTAACAATGAATAAGTTGAGTTGTTAAATCTGTTATCAATTAACTTCTCATGCAAGTTTCACCTTAAATCACAGATGTACCTTCTAGATCATCATCAGTGATCTGTTAAAAGATCTCTCAATTCAATTTAACAGCTCTCAATTATATAGTTACATATATCTCTATACTATAACATATACAATTGAATAGCACAATCTGTAGAAAAAACAGATCTGTAGTCTATCTCTAGCACTACGATCTTCTGTTCTTAGATCTAAAACCTAATCGCCATCTCTGGTCTAAATCAAATCTCAGAATAACAATATTACGTAACTCTCGTTCTTGTAATTCAATTAGCTCATGAAGTCAAGTAGATCTGGCTATAATTGAACAAGAAACATGGCAATTGAAGTGATAATCAACATCAAAATTCAACAAATGAACAGAGCTTTTAGCTAGCACATCTACTTCAGCATATCCAATCAAGTACAAAATCATCATCGACATGCTTAAGATCTAAATCTTACCAAGGAAGATTGAAGCTAGACTCTGTCACAGTTGTTGCTTCACAATCTTCAAGCTAAATCTCAATGATCAATAGAAACAGAATATAAAACTTCTCTAAAGATGTTGAATAAAGCGTAAAGAAGAATCTAGAATTTCTCTTAAAGTATAATAGAATGTCAAAAGTAAAATCAATTGTCTAAACTTTCTACTCTAAAAAACTTCACACCCACTGCTTCATTTGAGCTCCTATTTATAGAATTTGGCTCAGTGGCAATTTTGAAATAAAATCAACAAAGAAACACAAATTGGCGAAGTAAAATTTTTCTTCATTTATGTCGCCTGTTCCTTCGCCTGAACCAAACGACTTCTTCAAATCTCGCTTGTCCTGATCGCCAAGCTAACAATCTCTCTAGGCGAAATGTTCTTAATATTGCCATAGTATGTCGCCTGATGCTCAGACGAGTTGATATTCTTCGCCAAAACACTCTTCTAGTTAAAAACTTCTAAGCAATGTCTCATCAAATGTCGCCTGTTATTATCCTTTGACTTGGCGACATTTCTCCTTTATCGCCTCAGCTATTGCCTCAAGGCAGGTAAAGTTCAACCTTCATCGCCTAAATTTTCTGCTAGGATGGCGACATATGAAGGCAAGGAGTTTCTGATTCGCCTTGCATGTTTTAATCTTCGAAGCGAAATCTTCTTTATATCACCTACTTCATCGCCCTCTACTCCAAATCGTGGCGATGTCTGCAGGCGAATTCGTTTCTCAGCAAAATCATTTTGCCAGTTTGCTGACTTTGGATGAAATTCTAATTTGGTCTTTCTTTCTTCTGAATTTACATGTTTTAACTTCTTTTCCACAACTTTTCATCCAAGTCCCTGTCTCAACAATAATAGCCTAGAATTAATAGAAATGTATTCAATATCTCATCATTTAAGCTCAATTTCATTACATTCAAGCTCATAAAGTATGCTAAAACATAGGTAAATTCTAGACTTATTACCTATCCCAAGATTGTTCCAAGTCAAGCACGCTTAACTTTGGAGTTTTCAAGTTCATGGTTCCCGAAAAATAATATGCACATTGGTGATATGGGTAGCAATTCAATACTTTTTAACTCTGTCTCAATATGGGGGTGTTATAATCCACCCCCGTTAGGGCATAATGTCCTCATTATGGTTGACCCACATCATTCCTAGAATCTTTACCTCCGCTAGACGAATGCTCTGGGCTTTTCTGTCTACAGGCGCACCTCGCGGTCGCAGGATTGCACTGATACCATTTGTTACGTCTAGCCCTCACCCCTAGATGAACCCGAGATGCGGTGGCAGGGCGTAAAGTCATTCACAATCAGTTTTAAGGCTGACTACTAGCCCCACAGACCACCATTACGCTTTCCAGCATGCTTTGTCCTCACTCACATGCTTTCCGAGAAAACTTTCCGGAAGGTCACCCCTCCCAAGATTGTTCCAATTCAAGAACGCTTAACTTTGGAGTTCTCAAGTTCTGGGCTCTCGAAAAATAATGTGCACATTGGTGATAAGGGTAGCAATTCAATTCCTTTTAACCTTGTCTCTATATGGAGTGTTACATGTATTATAGTTATAACTGCTATTTTACTGTTATTTAGTGAATTAGTCTCTCGTCGTCCTGACAGCTGTGGTTTTTTTTCTTTTCGTTTTAGGTTTCCACGTAAAAACCTTTTGTCTTATTTTCTATCTATATTTTCTTGTCTTGTGACGTTTGTCTTACATTGTGGTTACCAATACTTGTATCTGCTGCAATGGATCATCGATTTGTTTAATAAATGGTATCAGAGTTAGCCAAGTTTTCCCGACAAACAGATATATATATATATATATATATATATTGATACAATTGTGGAAGATTATTGAATGACTAATAAGATGATGACCTTGTTGGAGCTCTAATTCTGTAACATCATAGAAAATCAAAAGATAGGTACTTGACCCTTAAATTATTTATTTTTTGATTTGAATTAATTTCTTATAGATAGGTGCAGATTAAAATTAAATAACACGTTGTTTAACATAAAAAGTCATGCATGTTGAAAACATGTTATTTGAAATTTATACATAAATATAAGAAAATAACCAGAAAAAGAACTTTAAAACTAAATTGTTATTTTCTACTTCTTCTCTTCTCTGTTTCTGGAAAAGCATACCTATTTGATGTAATACTTTTATTTTTTTTTGTTAGAATTCTTCCCTCTACTACTTCTCTTAATAATTTGTTTGAATATTTGAAATAGACTCTTATACTCTACTAAACTATTTACGTGACGAGAGAAATTATTTTTAAGGATAGCTCTTTTATAGTAAACCTCTAGAATTTCTATTTGTTTACATAATTGTGATAACAATTATTATGTTGGTATATGACTATGGTTCTAACCGTCACAAATATAATCATTTACTTTGGAATCCTAGTAAAAAACCAGTAGTGACTCATCAAAGAACGAAGAGAAGTTTAAAGAACTTAACTTCAAATGTTGGTAGCAAAAGATGTTAAAGTGTGATTCGATATGAACTAGTTTAATAAAATTTCAGTCATTGGGTGATTTGGTTGTGTTTTATGAATAGGGCAGTTAGACTATGTTTATTAATTTAGTTAAAGATTTTGTCCTATATTTAAGGAATGAGTTGCTATATATTTATTTGTAAAGGCTATTTAAGAGCCACTTTTTAGTTTGAATAAACCAGAATATATATTTTTTTTTTTTGCAGAGTTCTTCTGCAGATAACATTAGCATTTGTTATTTATTTGTACCAACATTGTGGTATCAGAGCTCTGTTAAATAGCAAGTGGAAAAAAAAATCAAAGTGAGAGAGCATCTTACAGGCAGTGACTGAATAAACAAAAAAAGAGAGAAAAATGAATACCAATAGTGGCATCATGAGAGGATAGCAGAGTTCTCAACCTCTCTTACCAATATTCAAATGCTAGAATTAAGAATTTTGGCCTATTTGAATTAAAAATTTTCTTAGGTCATAAGATCAACCATGAACCAGAAGAAGATATTGTTCTTAAAGCAGAAAAAGAACAAAAGCTCAAAGAGACAAGATAAAAAGATGAAAAAGCTTTAGCGATCAACCAACAAGCTGTCCATGATAGTATTTTTTCTAAGATTGCCTCAGGTGCAACATCTATGCAGGCATGTAATATATTGAAAAACGAATTTCAAGGTGATGCCAAAGCAATAGTGGTAAAAGTAAAGTCTCTTCGTAGAGAATTTGAGACACTACAAATGAAAAACGATGAATCTGTGTCAGAGTTTTTATCTAAAACCATTGATGTAGTTAATTATATGCGGACTTCTAGTGTAGATATCAAATATCAGAGTGTAATGGAAAAGATATTACGCTGTTTAAATTTCAAATTTGACCATGTTGTAGTTTCCATAGAAGAATCAAAAGACTTAATTGTGTTTTCATTTGATGAATTAATGAGATCACTCCAAGCTCACGAAGTTCAAATTAATAGAACAAATGAAAATACAGAAGAGAGGCTTTACAAGTTCATGATACGAATCAGTGTGGTCGTTGTTGTGATTATGGTCGTGGTCAGGAAGATTTCCATGGTGGTCTATGTGGATGATCTTTAGGAAAGGGACGCACTTTCTGGACGTGACAGAGGTCAAGCTGATATAAGTAATATCAATGTTTTAATTGTGGATATTATGGTCATATGAGAAGTGATTGCTAGTCAAAAAATGAACAAGCTGGTTTACAAAAGAAGAATAAGAGTCTTGAAAAATGTGCAAAAATTAAAGGAAAGTTGTGTATGACTAAGTATGGTAGAGAGAAAGGAATCAAATGTGGGCTCATTTTGTCGAAAGTGAGTGCACAAATCTCATGACATGATTCAAGCATTTTTCTCTAATCTTGGCAATACGAATAAGCAAATGGTGAAACTTGGCAATAGAAATACTTTTCATGTCAAAGGAAAAGACACAATAAAGTTTTAAGTTAGTCTTAATTGCTTTAAATATTTATACGATGTTCAATTTGTGGCTGCACTAAATTTCAATCTTATTACTATGTGGGTCAATTAGTATTATCTGGTAGTTTAGTATTATTTAATAATGCACATTTTCTTATAAGAGACAAAAGCTCCGGATAGGTTATCGTCACAATAGAGATGACTAAAAATAAGATATTTCCTTTAGATATTTTAAAATAGCGAAACTATGTGCTAGTTACTAAAGAAGAAGATGAGTCTGTTCTATGACACAACAGGTAGGGGTGTGCATTTTTGGATATCGGATCCAATCTAATCCAAAATTTTGAATATCCAAAATTTTGGATCAAGGAAAACTATAATTTGTATCCGATCTAAAAAATCCAGATATCCGGTTAATCGGATATCCAATTTTTCGGATTAGATAACCAACTATTTGGTATTCAAGTTTATTCTATCTAATTTTTTTTTATTTTCTGATTTAAGAGAAAATAGTAGTACATAAAATAGTAGTACCACATACTAAATTTACTATATGTATATTAAATCGTGAAATATATTGTTTACAGAGAAGATTAAAAGGAAATTTGGTATATCATTTTTTTTGGATATTTGGACAATCCGAAACTAAACATCTCGATCCGTATCCGATCCGATTATCCGGTTTTAAAACCGGATATCCAATTTGAAAATTCAAAATTCTAAAAACCGGATCGGATATCCGAAAATTCGGATCGGATCGGCGATTTTTCAGATTGGATTCTTTTGCACACCCATAATGTAACGAACGGTTTTCGGGCCTAGAAGTAAGGGCGTTTTAATTTGATTTTTAATAGGGGTATTTGGGTGATATTCTTAGAGTTTTGAATTAAATTTTTTAATTCTTGAGTCTAGAGGGGGTGTTCTATTATTAGCCACCATATAAAGTCTATTAGAAACTCTAGACGTCATATTTTTCTTCATTTGCGTCTGAGAGATTCTATTCTGATTGAGAGCATTCGAGAGTGGAGATTTTAAGAGTTTCATTCTGATTTTCGCTTTTGTTCCGTTTCGGTGTTTTCCTATCAAAGTCTATCCATTAGGATCGCAGGATCCGGTTTGGTCTAAGGTTTGCGGCATGCGATCGTACCCTTATTTGGTTGTTGCGGTAAGCGACGTTGTTCTGTACAAGTCTGATATTTAATCTAGCATTGTTCGATTCGGTTGGGAGTAAATCAGTCTTAGTTAGGATTCGATTGTAAATTCCGAGTTCTGTGATTCATATTATTCTGGTTTATGTTCTGCAGAAAGTCTGAAAGAAGGAATTACTCGTGCTGAGGAGTAGCCACCTACTTACTACTGTTGTCTGCCGTTCTAGGTTAGCATTCGTTTTTAGTCCGAAATATGGTTGATGTACTGTTTTCTGTATGTTGCATGTGTCGTGATTGAGTAACTGTTGAACCTTACCCAAACCTGTCCCTGCTATTGCTTAACCAAATTGAATATGTTATTTTGTATGTTCGGAACTGATAAAATAATTGCTAGACAGACTGGACTAGGTAATCTGAACTATTAATTGTTAATTAAATCAGGAATAATTGCCCGTAGAACAGCTTTCGGTAGAATATATGGCATGCCTAGGAATAGAGGATCCTCACACTGAACTTAACAGCTTGAAGTGCCATTACTGATACTGAACTGTTCGGCTTCAGCCATACTGAATTACTATTACTGGGCTTCGGCCAACACTGTTACCGTACTGAAATATGTATTCCGTTTTCTACTGCTAGCTACTTGGGCATTATTTTGTTAAACTGAAATTTAATTCTTTTGTTATAGTCCGGATTGTGGGTTCGGTTTGCGTTGCTGGTTGGTTACTGTGGTGATAAATTTGGGTGTTAATGAACTGGTAATATACTGTTTGTGTATGTTTGAATTGAATCTAATAAAGTGGACATGAAATTGGATGAGTTCGGGGTGCTATTTAGGTAAATTCTAAAGGCTAAGACTGAAATTTGGTAAAGTAAAAAAAATATATATTTCAATTGGACATATATTCCGCGACAGAGATCGTGCGCGTTATATATTCCGCGACAGAAATCTCACGCGACATACACTTCGCGACTGAATTCCTTCGCAACATAAACCTTTCGCGTCATAAAGACATAAACCTTTCGCGACATAGAACCCTCGCGCTATAAAGCCTTCGCGACATAAAACCTTCGCGACTTAGAGCCTTCATGATATAGAACCTTCGCGACATAAACTAAATTAATGCTGAAATGGTTTATTGATTATGGATAAATTAAGATAATCGATAATTTGGTTGTTCGATAGGCTTGCTTGGGATGTTCTGTGTTGTAGCGGATTCTAGGGAATCCGTAGAGACTTGCATTGTGTGCTCCCATATCTAGAGTCAAGTCTAGGTCATTTTGTATGTGTTTGTTTGGAACGTGAACACTAACTTAGACTTGTCCATAGTCTAACACTATCTTTCTTCCTATTTCTTTCTATTCTGTAATCTGGGGATAGAATCCTAGGTTGAGTGCAGGTATATTCCGATCGGAT
Source organism: Cardiospermum halicacabum (assembly GCA_031304145.1). Classification (NCBI taxonomy): domain Eukaryota; kingdom Viridiplantae; phylum Streptophyta; class Magnoliopsida; order Sapindales; family Sapindaceae; genus Cardiospermum; species Cardiospermum halicacabum. Next base: position 11,882,625 of record CM062397.1, read on the forward strand.
AGGCGCAGTTTCATACTTGGATCACGGCATTTCATCAGCACGTTTATTTATTTGCTTATTTCATTTAGTGAACAATGTTATTAGGTGTTCAAACTATTTGTTTTTTGTTTTTTTTTGTCATTTGGATATTGTGATGTTGAGACCTTGTGATCTGAACTTTGCTGAGTTGGATTTGAGACAATGGAATTTTTAATGCTTTTAAATAAAAAAAAAGTATTCAGGTTATATTTCCTTTTTCAGTAGTGGCATTTGTAATATGAACTTTTACAGGTTTTAGTATTTGCATTAGGTGTAGCGTCAGGCTCCACCCTATGGTTCTACTAGGGTGGGGGTTTGCCGTTACACATAACAACGGGTATGTACATTAGCATCTTAGAGGTTTGAGGCATCTCAAAAACAAAGTTATGGTACAGGGTTACCTATTATCAATATCATCAAAACTTGTCAAAACTTGTGAAAGCAGAGTATGCAGAACAAATAAGAAAATCTTTTCTAGCTAGTGATGGCTGGTTTGCTAACATATGTCTCGAGCTTCTTCATGTTGATCTTTGTGGACCAATGGAAACAAAGTCACTTAAAGGTAGCAAGTATTTTTCATATTACTGACGACTACAGTATCATATCATAGGTCTATTATTTTAGAGTAAAGATCAATCATTTGGAAGGTTCAAGCAGTTCAATGTCTCGGTGCAAAAGTAGAGTGGTATCTTTATTAAAACTCTTTTCGGGGAAGAGATTTCATTTCCAAAGAATTCAATTCTTTTTGTGGAGCACATGGAATACACGGGGAGCTAACAGCACCATATACACTTGAGCAAAATGGCATCAACGTAAAAATAGAATGGTGGTTAAGATGACAAGGAGCATGTTGAAGAACAAATGACTACCAAATTCACTATGGGAAGAAGCTGTAGGCACCATTGTGTACCTTCTAAACCTTCCCCCCACTATAGGAGTGATGAACCAAACACCTTTTGAAGCATGGAATAGATACACACCGTCTATAAGTCATCTATGAGTTCTTGGATCAATATGTTATGCTTTAATTAATTATAAGCTAGACAAAAATTAGACGAAAATCGAAAAAGTGTATTTTTTCGCTTATAGTTTACAATCTAAGGATATCTATAGTTTGATCCTATAACTTAGAAAATTCTTATTAGAAGAGATGTTAGATCTAACGAGAGCTAGAGATGGATTAGCTGGGTACAAACTCTATAGATGTACAAATTATTCATGATTATGAGTTTCAACAAGCCTCGAAAATGATCCATAAAAGAGTTTCTGAAAGTCCAAAGATTTATCCTTCCATGCCTCGTGAAATTGTTGAAACTACTCCACTTAATAAAGAGACACAAACTGATCCAAACATTGCATCTTCACCAGATGTTTATACTCGAACAACATTAAGGAAATACAGATCATTAGTAGAACTCTATGAGACTTGTGGATTTTCATTACATATTGCTGATCCTATTATATTTGTAGAAGCTCAAAGATAAGAGAAACGATATACTACAAAGATTAAAGAATTGGATGCTATCAACAGAAACCGTAAGTGTCAATTATATTCTTTACCCCAAACAAGAAAGCAATTAGTTTAAAGTGGTATTTAAGATAAAGTGTGATGACCATGGAAATATTAAATGGCATAAAGCACGTCTTGTTGTCAAAGACTACTCACAATAGCTTGGAATCGACCATGAAGAAACCTTCTCACCGGAAGCTCGATTTAAAACTATCCGAATCTTTCTTTCTTTATCGGCTCCACAATAATGGGAAATTCATTAGCTTGATGTTAAATCCTCCTTAATGGTGATCTTAAAGAAGAGGTGTATGTAGAGTAATCACAAGGATTTTAAATCAAGGGAGTAGAATACAAGGTTTATAAATTGCATAAGACTCTCTATAGGCTATAGTAAGTGCCTAGAGCTTGGTATAGTTGAATACACAAACACTTCTTGAATCATGGCTTTAACTGTAGTGAAAGAGAGTCTACCTTATTGCAAAAAGATTTAACAAAGATGAATTTATGATGATATACTTATATGCTAATGATATGATATATGTAGGTTCCTTTAAAGAAGTTATTAAGCTTTTAAAAGGCAAATGATGGCTGAGTTTGAAATGAGTGATTTGAGTCGTCCACATTATTTTCTAGGTTTAGAAGTCAAACAGACTACAAATGGAACTTGTCTCAAGAGCAGTATGCAAAAACATTATTGAAGAGATTTAGTATGTTACATTACACTACAACTATCACACCTTTGAATACTTGTGATAAAATTGGGTAGGATAGAGAAACTGTAGCTACTCCAAATGCGTATAGAAGTTTAGTTGGAGGGTTAATTTATTTAACCCACTCATGGTTGGGTATAGCATTTTCTGTTAGTATTATTTTTTTCTTAATGGAGAAACCATTAAAACATAATTTTTTATTAGCATAAAGAATCTTGTGTTATATAGTTAGAATGATTAATTTTTGCAATATAGTATTCTAAGAATGTAAATTCTTTTTGTTATGAGCAAAAATATAGATATTTAGATTCACACTTTGCAAATTGTCCTGATGATCGAAGAAGCATCTCTGCACATATGTTAACATTAGTTCTGGAGTAGTTCCTTTGAGTTCAAAGAAACAATCTACCACTATATTATTAAGCATAAAAGCTTAGTATATTGCGATTACTTGTGGCTCATCAAGCTGTGTGGATTAGAGATATTTTAAGTAAACTTCATTATATGAAAAAGGTAACAACGATTATTTTCTGCAATTACAAATCAACAATTTTCATGTCAAAAAATCCTTGCACTATACTGGAGAACCAAACATATAGATACTCGACTGCACTTCCTCAAACAATTGGTTGCTAGAAACATTGTTGAACTTTATTACTACAATATAAATGAGCAAATGGCTGATAAAAGCACTATTAAAAGATAAATTCATTCATTTCACAAGTTTACTCGAAGTGTGTAGCTTCAAATTAATGAAGGATGTTGAAGTGTGATTCATTAAGAATTAGTCTAATAAAACCCCAGTCATTAGATGATTTGATTTTGTGTAATGATTAGGGATGTTAGATTATGGTTATTGATTTAGTCAAATATTTTGTCCTATGTTTAAGGAAGGAGTTGCTAAATATATATCTTTAAAGGCTATTTAATAGACATTTTCTTGTTTAAATAAAACAGAGTATATTTTAATAGAGTTCTTTTGCAAATAACATTACTAGTTGTTTTTAGTTTCTAGCAATTTAAGATGATATTTCGACTGATAACTATGAACCTGACTCATGTGATCAAAGAAGATGCTCCCAAATACAAAGGAGGATCATATGATTAAAGAAAAATGTTGAAGATATAATTCTAGAAGTAGTATGATTTTTTCTATAGAAACAACATTCTGAACAGACTTGATGATACTCTAGATGATATAAATTCAAAGTGTTCTACAACAAAATCCGTTTGGAAATTATGAAGTAAACAACAGATCTATAGCTAATAAAGCAAACAAACAAAAATCACAACAACGATTTTAGGTGGTTCACCACAAAAGTGGCTAGTCGACGGAGACCTCAGACCAAGAGAGAGGAGTCGGTTGCACTATAAATCAGAGTAAAGTACAAGTTACAAAGACTCTAATCAGCAACAAACATCACAAAGAATACAGATTACATACTCAAATCTGAAACCCTAGTAGACAGAAGTGAGAGAAGACAACAACAACAAATTTAGAGTTTCTCTCTCCTCAAAAGACTAGAAGCGAGAAAAGAATATTAAATAGCTAGGACATGGGTCACTAAGTGCTCTGGTAAAAGGCGCGGATCCTAGATGGATCTAAGTCGGGTTTGAGTAAGTGCGGGCTCTGATAAACCAAGCCCACAATAGATAGAAAAGCCCAACAATCTTACCAGATTCTAAAGCATACGAGAATAGACTCATACATCTTAATGTCATTTGGTGATATATTACAATAAAACTTCCCCTAATATATCAGACTAATGCTAATGAGTCTTCTATTCATCTTCAATCCTTGTTCCATCCAAGTACTCTTCTCTCTCTCTTATTTTTCATTGGTCTTAAGTTCTTCATGATCAAATTTTGTTGAGGTGCAAGAAACTTCTGCAAAACAGAAGTTTCTTAGGTGGAACAACTTTGGTTCCAATATCAGAAGGATTGCGATTTGTGGATATCTTTTCAACCTGCAAGATACCATTTAAAACATTAAGACTTATAAAATGATACTTAACACCGATGTGTTTAGTTCTATCATGATACACAGAGTTCCTGCTGATGTAGTAGACACCCCAACTATCAATATAGATAATTGCTTTATTGTCAAGTAATTTGATTTCTTTGAGTAGCCCTTATATCCAAAGAGCCTCTTTTAAGCCCTCTGTTAAAGCAATATACTCAACCTCTATTCTAGACAGAGCTACATCAAATTGTAATCTAGATTTCCAAGACACACAGTTTCCACAAACAGTGAATATATAAGAAGATATTGATCATCTAAATTCACAATATTTTCCAAAGTCTGAGTCAGTATAACCAGCTATACAAACATTATCAGTAAACCTGCCATACTCCAAACCATAATCCCGAGTTCCTTTCACATATCTCAGAACACCTTTAATGACATTCTAATGTTTCTGTCTAGGCCTCATCATAAACTTGCTAAGCACACTAATCGAATAAGCTAGATCAGGCCTAGAACAGACCATTGCACACATCAGGCATCCTATAGCCTCAGCATATGGTACTTTTTCCAAAAATTGATCATCATTAAAAATTTTCTATCCAGTTTATGGCTAGCAGATAGTGGCAGACAGTTAGATTTACAATATCATGTCAAAATTCTTAAGAACTTCAACCAAATAACTTATCTGATCAATATGAAGAACCCCTTCATCCTAATTTCTAGATATATTCATCCCAAGGACCTTATAGGCTTCCCCCAAGTCCTTCATTTCAAATTCCATGCTTAAACTTGCTTTCACATCATTCAACAACTTCATAACAGGACTTATCAACAAAATATCATCAACATATAGCAACATAAACACAGGATATTCATTTACTGCCTTAAAGTACAAGCAGACATCATGCATGCTCCATTTGAAACCCAATTTAACTGCATAATGATGAAAACGTTCATTCCACTGCGTTGGGGATTATTTCAGACAATACAATGATCTTTTCAAAAGACACACTTTACCACCATCAACACAAAAACCCTCAGGTTGATCCATATTTATCTCCTTGTCCAAAAAATCATGTAGATAAGTTTTTTTGGCATCCATCTGCTCAAGTTCCCAACTGAAATGAGCTGTGAGAGCCAACATAATTCTAATGGTGATGTACCTGACAACAAGTGAGGAGATCTCTTCAAAATCAACACCCTATTTTTGGATAAACCCTTTGGCCATTAGTCTTACTTTAAACCTGTTGGAATCGGTCAGTGGTAGGTTCTCCTTAACCCTGTGAATCCATTTACTAGCTACTAGACGTTTATTCACAGGTTTGTCAACAAGGATCCAAGTTTTGTTCTTTAATAAGGCGGCTATTTCTTCTTCCATAGCTTTATGCCATTTCATAGCATCAGCACAGGATATTGCTTCTTTAAGACTATTAGTAACAAAACTGGACTCAACCTTAGTATTAAAGCATAAATGACTTGATTAGTGTCAACATAATCATTCAACTTGGAGGGAAATCTAGTTGACCTCTTCTCTCTATCTCTAGCAATGATATAGTCATCTAGATCAGGTTCATGATAAGTCCCATCCATATCTGGTCCAATAAGGTTATCAACCATTTCAGAATCATTACTAGAATTTTCTACAAGTGCAGAACTGTCTAGATCATCTCCAGTTTCAATTTCAGGAATGTTTACTGGATCTGTTTGAGTTTTTGTTACTGGATTTTGATCCAGATTATCAGAGCTATTGTTGTCAGAAGATTTAATATCATAATCATGTTATTTCAAATGCTGATATGAAGGAGATCCAACCTGCTTGGTGACCAAGCTACCAGGAAATTCATCTTCTGAATAGACAACATCCCTGGAGAGATGAAACTTATAGACAGATCCAACTTTACAGGCTATCATAACACCCTTAGTACCATGTTGGTAGCCCATAAAGATCCCTACAATTGATCTTGGATCCAACTTGTCAAGTTTTTGGTGAATAAAGGATTTACAGCCAAAAACCCTCAAGTGATCTAGACAAGGTGGTTTGCCATACCAAAATTCATAAGGAGTTTTGAAGCCTAAAGAGGAGGATAGAGTCCTATTCTTAAGGTAAGTAGCATAACTAAGAGCTTCACCCCAGAATACCTTAGGAAGGTTAGCTTAGAAGAGCATACTCCTAATTTTCTATAATAGGGTTCGATTTAATCTCTCAACTACTCCGTTCTGCTGGGGGGGTGTACCTGACAATGTGATACCTAATGATATCATTCTCTCTACAGCACCTATCAAACTATTCATTACAAAATTCCTGGCCATTATCTGTTTGCAAAAATTTTATTTTCTTCCCCTTTTCATTTTCAATCAAGGTTTTATAAGATTTAAATTTTTCAGAAACTTCAGCCTTTGATTTTAGTAAAAAAGTCCAAGAAAATCTAGAAAAATCATTAGTTATGGACAAAAAATAGATGCAATTTATAAAAGTTTTGGTCCTTGAATGACCCCATAAATTAGAATGTAGATATTCTAAAATATCTTTTGATTTGAAATTTGATTTTTCAAAAGGAAGCCTATTTTTATTTTTATTTTTTTTTTTGTGCAAGAGCACACTTGTCACACAAGGGAACCTCACTTGGGATATCCTTATCTATTAAACCCTATTTTTGAAGTTCTCTCAACACATGATTACCTATATGACCAAGTCTTCTATGCCACAAAATGGTTTTATCTAGATCTGACCTAGGTTTGGTTTTGGTTGCTAAGGCTTCTAGTGTTTCACCTTCTAGGATATACAAATTTTCCACCAAATTACCTCTCATGACAACCTCTCTAGTATTGGCCCTAGTGACACCTATAGTGTTCCCTTTAAAGACATATTCTAGACTAGCATCTCCTAAACAACTGACAGAGAGATGGTTTCTCCTAAGTTCAGAAACCCACTTAACACCACTAATGGAAGTTATGGTACCATTTTACTACTTAATGGCTATAGAACATAGACCCTCTATGCTACACCTTTAATTAAAATCCATCAGTATAAACCTTCCTTATTTACTCTAATTTTAGCAAATTAACCTTTATTAGGAGACATATGGTGAGTACAGCTAGAATCGATCACCTTAGTATTTAAATCATTATTAGCAAACATCACATTATGCAATTCAGTCACAACAGTCAGACCTTCACAAAATTGATCAGCAACAGCAGTAGAATTAACAGATGCATTGGGTTTATTAATGCCATTTGCTTCATCTTTCTTTTTCTAAAAACAATCTTTAACCAGATGATTTGTCTTATTATGGTAATAACATTTCCTATTAGATTTTGTCCTAATTTTACCTTCACATTACCCTTTTGCTTACCACTGTTATATTTATTCCAATTATTCTTTTGAGGTTTGTTCCCTTTCCCTTTAGCCTTGTTGTTATTACTGTCAGGTTTTACAAACAGACATTCGTTTTCCTTTTTAATGACTTCTTCCCCAACAGACCTAAAATGCAATGCATCCATTATGTCTTTAGTAGTAAGGGCTAGCTTATTAAATGAGATAACTATGGGTTTCGGGTAAGGCATGCAATAGGACCATGGCTACGTACTCATCACTGAGTCTCTCAGCCTCTTTAGTCCTACTGTTAAGGTCTTGTACCAGTCTCTTAAACACTGTTAAATTCTCATTATCAGACTTATTAGGAGCAAACCTGAAACTAAACAATTTATATAGGCTTATTATTCTATTGGGGATATCAGAATCAAGATAACTGGCTTCTAATGCTTTCCATAATGCATCATCAATTTTAACATGAGCAACATTAGTTAAAACATCATCAGAGAGATGCAACAATATAGTATGATATGCACGCTTAACAATTCTTAATTTTTCCAGCATCAATAATATCAAAGGGATAATCTGAATCTACAACCTCTTCAATTCCATGAAGAACTAAAACAGAAAGCATTTTCTTTTACCGTAAAATAAAATCTTGAGAACCATAAAAAATCTCTATATTTATAGAGTTAGAGTTGGATTTTGAAGACATGATTTTATTTCAAGAAAGTTTTAAAAGATTCATAATTAGTTTAAAATAATACTGAAATTGAAAATGGCTGTACAAAGCTGAGCAAGAACCTAACAGATGAGTGTCAATTCAAACAAACAATTTCAATAAGCAAATATACAGCAGCAACAACAAGAATCAGTTCTATCAAACAATCAAGATCAAACACAACACAAGAATTACACAAGAAAATGGGCGTCAAACAAGCTGCGTTAATGTACCAGCGAACATTTGGTACTTTCACAAGACCCAAGCCTGTATCCCTTCAGCTAGAGCAGACAAGCCATATTAACACACTAGCAGGTGGTTGGGACTTTAGCAAGTACTGAGCTTGTATCCCTTCATCCAAGACCCAAAGTCACCACAAAGTCACAACAATATCAAGTGATATTAAGTGAAGACAACGCAAGCAGACAGAAAATAAAAGAGTTTAGGGTTTAGAGATTTCTCAGTCGTCCTAAGCTGCTCCGCAACAGAATCCTGAGTGATTTCATGTTCTGCTTTCCTCCATAATTCCAATTTCTCTTGAAATTGCCATCAACTGCTTTTTCCCGCTTGTCCTCTAGTAGTCTGAGACAAAGGATGATAGAAAGAATCAACAAATAATTCCTAGACGCCTAAACAGATTATGCTAAGGTTTCAATTATTCATAAAGAACCTTCAAGACTCTCTCAGATCTATAAAGATTTGAGCTAGCCTCAACAGATTCATAACACGAATGAATCTAGGGTTTAAAACCTGGATCTACAAAGATCTAAGAATAAAAACCACACCAATCACACAAACAAACACAAACTTACCTGGAACCATGAAGATCGATCCGTTACAAGCACCTATACAGAGAAAAATCACTATATAGGTTCGATTTAACTCACAAATAATAGCTCTGCTACTAGTTTGTGAATTAAACAACAGATCTACAGGTAATAAAGCAAACAAACATGAATCAAAATAACAATTTTACGTGGTTCACCATAAAAGTGGCTAGTCCACAGAGACCTCAGACCAAGAGAGAGGAGCCGATTGCACATGAATCAGAGTAAAGTACAAGTTACAGAAACTCTAATCAGCAACAAACATCACAATGAACACAAGATTACAAACTCGAATCTGAAACCCTAGCAGACGAATGAGAGAGAAGACAACAACAACAACAAATTCTGAGTTTCTCTCTCCTCAAAAGACCACAAGCAAGAAAAGAATACTAAATAGCTAGGACATGGGTCACTAAGTGCTCTGGTAAAAGGCGCGGATCCTAGATGGATCTGAGTCGGGTTTGAGTAAGTGCAGGCTCTGATAAACAAAGCCCACAAGAGATAGAAAATTCCAACAATCTTATCAGATTCCAAAGCATACAAAAATAGACTCATACATCTTAATGTCATTTGGTGATATATTACAACAGAAATTACTAGAAAAAATATAAAACTAAAGATGCAGGTGAAAAGAAATTTATGGTTGATAAGTTTCTCAAATAATTCAAGATTTATCTTGAGCACAAATATAGGAAGATGTCAATTGAAGATTTAATCCTACAACTTCAAGTTGATAGAGATCAAAGGAAATAAGGTAAGATAGATTTGAGTAAACAAGAAATTAAAACCAACATAGTTGAAAGTGGCTCTTCACATTAAAAAAAATCAAAATTAGAATAACAATAAGAAAAAGGGAAGAAGATATCTAATCCTTATGGACATGAAGGAAATGATTTTAAAAGGATAAAAGAAAATTATTATGGATGTGGAAAGTCTGGCCATAGAGTTAAGAACTATCGCTGGAAAAAATATTAAAGGGATCCAAAATATGATTTGAATCAAGCTTTTAAAAATATTGGCATTGATTTTGCTGTTATTAACTGTGAGTTAACATGGTCACAAATTCAAAAATTAGCGATTTGGTACTAGTGCAACCAGAAACATCGGTGGAGATAGAGATTTATTTTATTTTTACCAAAAGTTTTGGGTAGAAAAGCTATTTATGAGGGATGCATCATCTTCATAAAAATGAATTAACATTATTTCTCTACTAATCTTTTTCTTCAACCCACCATGTGGTAAAAGAATTACTCTAACTCAAATTTATTTTTCATCTCAATCTATTTGTTTAGATAAAAACTTTTTCCTTATATCTTATTTTTTAATCTTAAATTCCTAAAATTTATATATATATATATATATATATCTATTTTTATTTATACCCTCCTAAATATAACATCTTCACACCTCTATTATTCATTTTCACTCATCATATCAAGCTATTTTTCTCCCAAATAGTTCAACTTTCCAGTATTTCACAACTCTCAAAAGGAGAGTGATAGATATTGACTTGTTCTAAATATTGCAATTCACTCCATAATACCATCTCTATAAAAGTCATCATTATATATCTAAGATTTTTAAAGACTTTTGAAATATTTCAAAAGTCGTAGTTAGTTATCAAATGTCTTTCAGACATTTTGTTAAGGTTTTATAAATGTCATGATCAAGAACTAAAGACTTTCAACAAAATTTTAAAAGTTTATAAAAATTGTGATTAGATATTTTATGAAATCGTTTCTTTATATATGTATATATATATGTATATATAAAAGTATACATATATATAAATGTTCATAGAAAAATAATTGGGAAACTTTCAAAAATAGCACAAGGAAAGTTGGACTTAAGTTTTTGAGCCCACTAAAGTTTATTTTGCAAATATAAACTTTGTGAAAGTTTATTTTCATTCTATGAGCCTTTTGGACATTTATACCTTTTTGGACAAAATACTTTATGATGGACTTTTTTAAAGACACCCCTTGATTTATAGAAAAATAGGATTTTACCATGCTCTGATACCAAATTATTCGGGGCTCAGGGATTAAACTGAAACCGAGTAAAATCATGCATATGCTATTAGCTTTTGAAAATTTTTAACTTTTATACTTAGAATTTTATAATCTGCATAAGCTAATGCAGCCATATAATGGTTATTATCTCTCTGAAAGGATTCATAATTATCATGAAAAATTATCATTTTTATTTTAAGAAGTTCAACATAATTATGACTTAAAAACCAATTCTTCATAACTTTAATCAATATTAAATCCTTTATTATTTGCAAAGGTTTTTAATACATCTTTAAATTGTTCGAAAAGCTTGATTTTAAGCTGTGATTCATTAATCATTCTTTGACATAATTCATGATGCATTTTTTCTTCTTCATTTGCTAAATCTTCAACATTTTCATCTAAACATTCTTTTTCTGAATTAATAACATCTTGAAAACATTTTACAAGACTTTTAAAATCATCGCAGTCTTCCATTGGAATTCTGCAAAGTTTGACATAAAGAGAACCGTAAAAACACATGATTTATAAATGTGTTTGGACATATGATGTCAAGTTATTAATTTGTTTTCAAATTATTTGGAGATCAAGCTCCTGATTAGAAGAAGGATGTAGATCTTCCTTCTATTCAGAAGATGATGCCTCTGAAGAATTTTCTTTAAGAGTGTTTCTTGGAAAATATCTTTCCTGCTGAATGAGACCATTGGCAGGTTTAGCTTTTCTGTATAAATCAAGACTTTGGCGTGGTCGTCTTTGAGGGATTTCTTTTAAAAGGACTTTTGAAAAAAAGGCTATCAAAATAAATTCTGTCTGAATTAGCAAAAATTATTGAACGTGTGCTATTTGTTAATGCATAGCTAAAAGCGTATGTAATGCTGAAAGAAAATTGTCCTTCCTTCATTAAATCTGATCTGTAGAACTTATGAACAAGAGTTATAGCAGTGTTAAGATTTTTTGTCCTAAGAGGAATGACATTACCAAGTTGAACCTGAAATTTCAACTGTTGAGCTGCTAAATTTCCTGTTACAATTCCAAGTATCGAATCATTTGGATCTTGGATTCTTTCATCTTTAACAGCAATAGATATATGAGAGTCAATACCTTTTGCAAAGGTGGACTTAATGATTATCTGAAGAACACCTAAATGGAGCCAGTCCATCTGGATTTGTTCATGATATTTAAGTTTTTCAAGAATTTTTTCAATCTTTATAAGATCTATTAATTCTATTTTACTTTGACCTTTAGCATCTTTAATATCAATTGGTTGTTCACATACCAATACTCCATAGTTAATTATGTTAGGCATACTTATTGAAGACATTATCTTTATCGGGTTAAGTCTTAAAGGTTTTCTCTTAAAACCTACTTTTTTAGAAAGAGTTATTTCTGTGTTACAAATCTTTTCAAATTCTCTATCCTTTAATTCTTGTATTCTTATTAGTGTAGACTCTTCATGCAAATCTAAAGATTCAATGAAATCCATGATAAACAATCTTTTCTCAAAAGAAAACTTATGATACCTTGAATTGAAGTAATCCACCACAAGTCTTTTTGCCTCTGCTGTTGGTGTTTGGCTTCTCCACGGCCACTGCCTTCTCGCCTTTCCAAAGTGCTTTGACAAAGTACTACTTATGAAGATCAACTTATGAATTCAAGAAATCACAAGAGTTTCTTTACATGGAAGAGAAAGCTTTTATTTATGATTCTTAGGTTTCAACCAGTGTTACTTGGTTGATCCATGATACATAGATCAGGTCCTTATATAGGCCTGAGGAAGGGTGAGTGGACAAACCCCAAACTACCATTTTTACGTAAGCGCATGCATCACATGGCTCAATTATTACAAGACTCAATTATGTAAGTGCATGCATCACATGGCTCAATTATTACATGACTCAATTATTCATTCACATGGCTTCATGCAGACTCCTGTTTTTTTTCATTTATCTGCTAGTTATCAATGAAGACCTCGTGGTCCCCTTCTGAGTCATTTGAATCACCTTTATCTTCAAAAGCAGATTCCACCTTATCTTTTTTGGTGCTTTCTGCCGACATATATCTTGAACTTTCGTAGGCTTCATATTCACCTACTGTTTCAAACTGACACATTTCACATGTGTGCACCTGGAAGGAGCGCATTGTGAAACATAGTCTGAGCTTTATTTCTTCTAGTAGGGCTAACATTCTACCTGTAAAGTTTTTGAATTCAAAATCAAAGTCGAGCACCTGTTTCAGCTCTCTCTCTGAAATCTTTTTCTTATTTACTAACTAGAGTAAATATTCTGGCGACTTATATTGCAGCCTCATCAAAGACTGGTCATTAAAGGAAGAAGTATTCTTCCAGACTGATGCTAAAGAGTTAGCAATGTTCTTTGTAGAAAGAACATTGTCAACTTTCATATCTTCATCAATTGGTGGAAAACCATACTCATCAACCATCAGTTTTATGCATGATAGTGATGGGAAAATGATTTCACCATCTTTTCCGAAGACTGGTAAAGATGATATAAAACGAAGAACCTGTCTTGGGCTCCTTGTAATTTTTCTGAAATTTGCCACTGCCACTTTGAAATGGTGTGGAAACTTTTCTAAGCACTTAAAAGTCCCTGTAATATGGACCTAATGAAGCAAACCATATTTCTAGAGTTTGTAGACCGTTATAGGATTTGCATCCTCTATGGCCACAATTTTAGAATACTCACTTCCCATGCCGTTGACTGGGTAATATGATCTTTCTAACCTGTTGTTCAAAAACCATGTTTTTAGGAATATAATTCCCTTCTCAAAATTTGCTTTATTTAGCTTTAATTGTTCCTGCACCTGACTGCTTGTGGGAATTGAACCATGTACATGATTGTGAACAAATTGAAAATGTGTGGGGAAACAAAAACAGACCATGATATGTTGGAAAAGACATTTACCACTTTCCATCCTTCTCAGACTATTTTACATCAGCAGTATCGTGAAAAAAAAATTTGTGAAATATGATGATTTGATTGGTTCATTAGATCTTGCTGAAAGACACAACCAGCTGTTGCTGAAAAATAGTAAAAGACGCCCTGTTGGCGCCCAAGCATTCCCAGAAGTGAATGCATATTATAATGAAAATCTAGACCGTGGTCGTGGTTACCGTGGTCGTGGCCGTGGTCGTGGCCATAATTCTAAGCATTGGAATGATTATGGAAATGGACGTGGTAATGGCCGAGGTGGTCGAGGATCTGGAAATGGTCAGGGATGTGGTCGTAATAGGGATTATAGATATCCATATCATAATCCAAATGCTCCCCAAAAGTGGAATAATAATAATGCTAGTTCCAGCAAAGACAAAGAAGTTTTGGAACCACCAAAGTTCAATCGTGGTCCATGTTATAGATGTGGTTCCCCCACTTGTTATTCGAGGACTTGTCGCGCTCCTGAACATGTAGTTGAAACTTATCAAAAATTGAGACGCGAACAACAAAAAGAAAAGAATAACGAAGCAAATATTGCTGATACTTTTGGCGATGGTGATACCGGTCCAATAGACATATCAAATCTGGAAACTGCCGATTTCTTTGAAGATCCTGATGGGAAGATAGATCACCTGATTGGTGATGGAAATTGTTAATTACAAGTGAATGTATTTTCTTATTTTGGAATGTAAATAGAGTGGAATGTAATTTTGATTTTGGTTGTAAATATTTATAAATATTAATGAAAGATATTACATTTCCATTCAACTAATTTTGTGTGTTATTTTATTGAAGTTATGAATTCAAACCAAGAAATGGCTTCACATGGGGATATCTGTTTAGCCGATAGTACTACAACCCATACGATTTTGAGAGATAGGAAATATTTTCTGGAATTGATTCCAATTCAAGTTAAAGTGAATACCATTTCAGGTCCAGTAGATCTGATCGAAGGCTCCGGAAGAGCTTCAATTGTGTTACCAAATGACACTGAATTGGAAATTGAAAATGCATATTACTCTCACAAATCCAGAAGAAATTTACGCAGTTTCAAAGATATAAGAATGAATGGATATCATATTGAAACAGTTGATGAAAAGGGTGTCGAATATTTGTGTATTGTTTCGAACAAATCAGGCCAGAAGCTTGTAATTGAAAAATTACCCATTTCATCATCTTGATTATATTATACAATCATAAGGCATGTTGAAACACATGTTATTGAGAACCAGAAGTTCTCTGATCCCAGAATATTCCAGCTTAGGCATGATAGATTTGGGCATCCGGGATCCACAATGATGCGAAGAATAATAGCGAATTCAGAAGGGCATCCACTGAGAAATTATAAAATCCTACTAAATGATAGGGACCTGTGTATCCCATGTTCCCAAGGGAAATTGATAACGAAACCATCATTTACGAAAGTAGGTTTTGAATCTCCATCGTTTTTGCAAAGAGTTCAAGGAGATATATGTGGACCGATTCATCCACCTAGTGGACCCTTTCGCTACTTTATGGTATTGATAGACGCATCTATAAGATGGTCTCATGTATGCTTGTTATCCACTCGTAATGTTGCTTTTGCTAAATTGCTGGCACAAATTACACGATTACGAGCTCATTTTCCAGATTACCCTATTAAAACTATAGGACTTGAAAATGCTGGTGAATTTACGTCGAAAGCATTTGATGAATACTGTCAAGTATCTGGGATTGATATTGAACATCCAGTTCCACATGTTCATACCCAAAATGGATTAGCTGAATCATTAATTAAGTGCCTTCAATTAATTGCACGAACATTGTTAATGCTCTCAAGATTACCGTTTCTGTTTGGGGACATGCTATATTGCATGCTGCAGTTTTGATTCGTATCCGTCCAAATGCTTATAATCAATATTCCCCATTACAATTGGTATCTGGGAATCCTCCTAACGTCTCACATTTGAGAATATTTGGGTGTGCTAAATATGTACCCATTACCCCAATTAAAAGAACGAAAATGGGGCCGCAAAGACGTATAGGAATTTATGTGGATTTTGATTCCCCATCAATTATCAGATATTTTGAACCAATGACAGGAGATTTCTTTACAGCTAGATTCGCTGACTGTCATTTTGATGAAATTAATTTTCCATCGCTCGGAAAAGGAAATAATTCTTCAGAAGAGAAATCGGAATTAACTTGGAAGGTTCCAAGTTTGGCGTATATGGATCCGCGTACCCCGCAATGTGAACTCGAAGTTCGAAGGATCCTACATTTACAAATGATAGCTAATCGAATGCCTGATGCATTCAATGATACTTCGAAAATAACCAAGTCTTATATTGAAGCTGCTAATATACCGGTAAGGGTAATTGTCCTAGAAGCTCCAATATACGATCTCAAAAGACAATAGCAAGCGAAACTCCAATTCCCCGCCAGAAGCGTGGTAGATCCCCTAGTTCAAAAGATACAATCCCACGAAAACGAAATAAAAATGATTTGGATCCTAAAACCACATCTGACGAAATCCTAAAAGTTGATGAGATTCCTGAAACTAGCCTCCCAGAATGAGAAAATAATACGGAAATACCAGAATCAAAAAATGAAGAAATTTCCATAAATTTCATCCAAGAGACTTGGAATCGAAATGAAAAAATCATTGATGATTTATTTTCATATTCAATGGCAATTAGTATTTCATATGATGATTATGAGCCACGTGATATCCAAGAATGTAAAAGTAGGAATGACTGGAAAAAATGGGAAGAAGCAATCCAGACAGAATTAAATTCGTTGAATAAACGAAAAGTTTTTGGACCCATAGTTCGAACACCTGAAGATGTTCAACTAGTTGGTTACAAATGGGTTTTTGTTCGAAAACGAAACGAAAGAAATGAAATTGTGAGATACAAAGCACGTTTGGTTGCACAAGGATTCTCACAAAGACCTGGAATTGATTACGATGAAACGTATTCCCCAGTCATGGATACAATTACATTTCAATTTCTGTTAAGTCTTACAATTGCTGAAAAACTAGAAATGTGTTTAATGGATGTAGTTACTGCATATCTGTATGGATCACTTGATTCTGATTTTACATGAAACTCCCAGAAGGACTGAAATTACCTGAATCTCATCGATCAACATCTCGAAACTTGTATTCCATAAAGTTACGAAAATCCCTGTATGGATTGAAACAATCTGGGAGAATGTGGTATAACCGCCTGACCGAGTATTTAATAAAAGAAGGATACTAGAATAACACTATATGTCCATGTATATTCATTAAGAAATCAAGGTCTGGGTTTACAATTATAGCAGTTTATGTCGATGATATGAATATTATTGGGACTCCTGAAGAGATCAAACAAACTGCTGAATATTTGAAAAAGGAGTTTGAGATGAAAGATTTGGGAAAAATAAAATATTGTCTTGGTCTAGAAATTGAACATAAATCAAATGGAATATTGATTTATCAATCAGCATACATTGAAAAGCTTCTGAAAAGATTAAATATGGATAATGCTCATCCATTGAGTACACCCATGGTTGTAAGAACACTTGATCCCAAAAAGGATCCATTCCGACCGAAGGATGATGACGAACAATTACTTGGTCCTGAAGTACCATATCTGAGTGCGATTGGTGCGCTGTTATATTTGGCTCAATGTACGAGACCAGATATCTCGTTTGCTGTAAATTTATTAGCGAGATATAGTTCTGCACCAACCCGTCGTCATTGGAATGGAATCAAACATATTTTGCGTTACCTGTAGGGTACGAAAGATTTGGGATTATTTTATACGAATTCTGATAAATTTCTGGCTTTGACTGGTTATGCCGATGCTGGATACCTTTCGGATCCGCATAAAGGACGTTCTCAAACTGGCTGTATTTTCACATATAATGGTACTGCGATCTCCTGGAGATCTACGAAACAAACTTTAGTAGCCACGTCCTCAAATCATGCTAAAATTTTGGCATTACATGAAACCAGTTGAGAGTGTATTTGGTTGAGATTGATGATCCAACATATCCAGAATTCATGTGGTATCTCCGAAACTACGAATGGGCCAACTGTGATATTTGAAGATAATGTTGCATGCATCGCCCAAGTTTGGGAGGTTACATCAAAGGAGATCGAACCAAACATATTTCCCCAAAATTCTTCTACACCCATGAGCTTCAGAATACTGGTCAAATCGATGTGAAGCAAATCCGATCTTCCAATAATCTCGCCGATCTATTAACGAAATCATTACCGACATCAACGTTCCAGAAACTCGTTTACGAGATCGGAATGCAAAAGCTCTCCAGATTAGAAAATTAGGTTTATGGGTGTTGTAAACATGGAGAGTTTTTTTTTTTGGTAATTGGATTCCATCAGCTGTACTCTTTTTCCTTCGTCCAGTTTTTATCCCCCGTTGGGTTTTTCTGGTAAGGTTTTAACGAGGCAGTAAATGGGTGGAAATTCAAGGGGGAGTGTTATGTATGTTTGGTGGCTTTCCACCTGGTAAGAAATGTGTAATGCATGCAGGTAGTCATATACATGCACATCAACACGTGTCCTGTGTTATTGCTATATATATATATATGTTATGTATCAGGACATCAATATACAGAGTTGTTGTGTGTTTGGTTTTCATTTTCTTCTTATTATTCTGATATTTCTTCTTCCCTAAATCACAATTCCATAATATTCCAGAAGTTTTCCAAGATTACCAGGTTAACTTCTGATCTGAATTTATTTTCCCGTTAATATTAAACTGTTTTCTTATACCCCATTTCTATTTTATTTTCACAACAATTTATAATATAATAAAGATTTTTTAGCAACCGCAATTCTCCATAATACCCTTTTATAATGTGTTTTCTTCTTGATCAATGTTATTTTAATAATGTATTACAATAATTTGGTTATATAAACAATCAAAAGTTACCATAGAAATGAACGTGATATATAAATTAATCCTCTGTCATTACTTAAATATAATGTAATACATTTTAATAAAATAATTTAAGAATTAAACAATCTAATAATTATTATTAAAATTTAAAATTTAAAAGAAAAAATAGAAGTAGAAGGTTAAAAAATTTATAAAGTTTTAAAATGAAAGTAATAATTCGAATGAAAATGTGGATTAGTCCACGAAAATACCTGTTAATAAAACCTTGGAGGATTTACCGTGGCTCTTGATCATACTTTTGCTGAAATTTGGAATTTATCTTTACTTATACTAAAAGTTAGAAATGATCTTTATGATTCAAATATTATATTGTGAATAAAAGAAAGGAAGATTGCCAAAAAAAACACGATTTAGTCGATTAAAAAAAAAAAACCTTCCGTCAAAATATTTTTAATAAAAAAAATTATATTTATATTTTTCCATCCAAGTTATTATTTATCGGTTAGTAATGAACATTAAGCGAGAGATATTTTTATAATTTTATATTTTAAAAAGTAAAAAATAAAAAATAAAATTTTCTTTTTTCTTTTTTTTTTCTTTTATTTTTATATATATTTTATTTTTCTTCTTTTTTTAGGAAAAAAATAGGAAAAAAAAAAGAAAAAGTGAAAACAAAAGGAAAAAAATGGAAAAGAGGCAAATTATTATTTTTAAATTTTTGATAATTTTAAAATTTTAAAATTTTTTATTTTTAAAAATTTTACAATTTAAAAAAAAAATAGAGGGAAAAAAATCAGAAATAGAAAGAAGAGAAAAAAAAAATTAATTAAAAAGTTAAAATTACCAAAATACCCAACAAAACAGATGAGGTTATTTTATTAATTTGGAATTAAAAAATTACTATCTACTCAACAAAGTATTTTCAAATAACACAGTGATTTAATTTAGAGTTTACTTTTATTTGTTATTTTATAATGTATATTCATGACAATTATATATACTGTGAATAACATTCTAAAAGAAAAAAATAGAAAAACAGTGCAGTTATATGTATCCTCACCGTTACTAAGTTCTTCATATTATTATATAATTATATTATATATTAATTGTGAACTATTAATCGATATAGATATTTAATTTAAAGTGCTTGGTTTGATTCTAAGGTAAGGAAAATTAATACAGACACCAAACTTAATTAATATATATATATATATATATATATATATATTAATTAATGGAGAATGATTGTCCAGAATGTACAGAATTTATTTTTTTTTTCTTTTAAAATTTTCAAATTACCCTTTTACTATTTGAGAGAAGATATTTGACTTTCTTTTAATTAATCCCGATCCATTTATATTTTCAAGAATAATTAATATTCATAATTATCAATCTCATATCTTTAAACAATATACATAAAATGTAGGGATTAAATTTATTTATTTTTATTTCTTGAAACTAATTAATTTCAATTCATTTATATTTTCAAGAATCATTAATATTCATAATTATCAAACTTATATCTTTAAACAATATATATGAAATGTACGGATTAAATTTATTTATTTTTATTTCTTGAAATAATACTTAAAAATTCGATTAAAAAAATAAATTTAACGTGAATCAAATATAAAAGAGAAGCAAAAATCTATATATATTATAAAGCGGAACTCTCGGCGGGTCCCACCAAGATGACATGGCGCGCAGAGAGTTCTGCGTTTGGTAGAAAAATAGTGATTTTGGCTAATTTTGAATTTCTTTGATATTTATAAGATTTTGAGAAAAATACGATATTTTGATGAGATTTTATTCTTTCCCTCACTTATCTCATCCTTATTTAATAACCTATAACCCACGTATAATATAATATTCTAAAATAATTTATGGTCCACTTTCTAAATAAATGATATTTTTTTAATTAAAAATATATAATAAAAATCAATAAGTACTTATAATGAAAATCAATTTCTATTAAACCGTTTCTTTTTAAATAACCATCCATATATTTACCCATTTCAATTCATGTATCTATTACTCTTCATCTTCCCCTCCTCAATTAACCATAGACTGAAAATTATATAAATAGTGATCACTCTTCCCCAATTCTCTCACATTCTCATCTCATCAATCCCACAAATTTAGTTTTAAATACGATTGTTTTTTCATATTTTCTTCGAAGAAAAATCGAAAGAATCCATTTTAGGAGCATAGAATTGGCGACTCCAATCTCACCACCAATGATGCGAACAAAGGTGTCAACAACCTAAATCAGGTAGAATTTTGGCGGCATCTTGAGGGATGATTGGAGAAATGGATTGCAAGTTAGGTTTGAGAGGATAAGGTTTGAAAAGTTAACGGTGGTGCCAAAAATATTGGAAACGTGAAATAAGTATAACTTATGTACTTTTTTATTTTAAAGAAATTAAAAAGTGGATGTTGAGACATTATGTATCGTTAAAATGCATTGATTTTTTTTTCTTGATATATGCACCAAGTTATAATATTTAATTTATTTTTATATTGTAATATATATATATATAATGATTGTCAGCGTTTTTCTATATTCTACTAAATTGTAAGAATATTTTTACATTATTTTTTTTAATTATAGTATTACATCTTTATTTAATAAATATAATTTATTTTAATGATGATCATTTTATAATTATATTTAGATTATAATTTAATTTGTATTTACTGATTGTAATATTGTTTGTATATACGTGTTATATATATATATATTTATTTATTTATTTATTGAAATTGATGTTCTTAATAAATAAGGCAATTAGAAATAGAAAAGCAAATTATACTATAATACATTATATTATGTATCTTAATTAGGTATGACAATGGGTTGAAATCCAACCCGCCAATCCGAATCTAAATCCAATTCATGCATCCAAATCCGAACTCGATCCAAATCCACCAAATTTAATTGGATGCGGATCGAATTTAAATTCGTGGATTCAGATTCGGGTTCGATCCATGGTACCCGTAAAAAGGAAAAAAAAAAGTGAAAATGACATGTAAGGATAAAATCTATGTTTTCACGCTTACGTATCAAATTATATAAGTATCAAATTATATTGAAAAACTCAATACATGTCCCATGACATTCAGTATATATAGTTGTATTTGTATCTTCACTTCTCCCCATAAATCAAATCAATAGTTTTTTCTTTCTAATTATTTTTTTTTTAAAATTTAACAGTTACTTAAATTATATTAATTTAATAATAAATCTCAAATTTATAATAATATAAGAATATTGATAGACTAATATAATTTTATTATTAAATTATATTAATTATAATACACATTGATATATTAAAAATATTAGTTATATTAAATACAAAAATACTAAATATAAATAAGTAAAAATTAATTAATTTGAAATTGTATTTAAAAAAAATAATACAATTTATTTCGTTGTTGATTAAAATATGAATATATATATATATAATAAATAATAAATTTTTTGGATTCATAGATTCGGATATCCAAACCCAAATCCAAATCCAAATCCAAATCCATGATAAAAGAGGATAATATTTTTATATCCAAACCCACGAATCCATAACCCGTGAACCCAAACCCGTCTCGGATTTTGTGTATGGGTATCCACGGATTCGTGGGTTCCGGATTTTTTTGCCATCTCTGATCTTAATATAATTGCTAAAAATAATATAAAACAAAATAATATAATTTTATATGAATAATCATGAAAAAAAGTAATTTGAATAATTTAAAAATCGAGGTTATGATTTTAAGATATTCAAAATAATATTGATGAAATAATAATAGAGTATAAATATTTTCAGCTTAATGTGAAATGAATATTTAAATATTCAAAATAATATTAATGTGAAATGAATTTTTAAAATTTATGTGAATTGTTTTATATGTCATCTTTGTATATATATTTTCAACTTCAAAACACAAACAAAATAAATAATTGTTGGATATATTTCTTAGTACCATTATATTTATGATTTATTATAATTTATTTTAATTATGATTTAATTTTTCATTAAATGGAATTCTTATTAATATAATTCAGTATTTATATGAAATAATTTAATTTATATTAAAATAATTTTAAAATAATCAAATAATAATATATTTATAATTTCTAATAAATTATTAATATTTTTAATTATATAAAATTAAAAATATATATTATTATATATATCACCTCGCGCAAAGTGCGAGTAATATCACTAGTTTGTAATAATAAAAATATAATACAAATTTTTTGACCCACAGTCATAAAGAAATAAATTTTAAAATAAAATTTTAAGATAAATTTATTAAAGATATCAATTTAGTTTAAAATATAAAAAATTATTATTTATAGCTACGGCGAGGATGACGGCGACGGCGATGGCAAGGAGATGGCGACGGCGATAGCAAGAAGATGACCACAGTGACTGATACACCGAGTTTTCAGCATTGATTTTGGGTATGGAAGTTGGAGCCCAAATTTGACTGGTTGAAGTGAATCGGCGTTCTGAGAAGGGTTTTCGGAATTTTATTATTTTAAGGGTTTTTTTTTGTAATTTTGGAATTGTTTTTCTTTTCTTGTTAGAGTTAAGAGTAACACCTTATAAAGGGGTGTTTAGGGTTTCTAAAGAACAGACTTGATATTATATTTTCAGTAAATCAATTGAGCGAACAAATTGTTCCTCTTATTCAATTCGCAATACTCTTTCAGTCAATTTAACACACGTTTCCGCCATCAATAACGAATTTTTCCTCTTATTCAATTTGCAATACTGTTTCAGCCAATTTAACACAGCATCAGTGACGGCGAGGGTGATTGCAATAATGAGGATGATGATCACAAAGATGACGGTGTTGATTGCAATGATGATGATGTGAGGATGATGTTGATACGGATGGGGCTAATGATGGCGTTGATGACAATGGTGGTGATGATGAGGCGAAGATAATGATGATGGTGATTGTGACGGTGATGGTGGCGATGATGACGATGATGTGGACATGGTGGCGATGATGATGATTATGGGGATGATGATGATGATCAGATGTTGACGATGATGGTGGCGTGGATGATGATGGCAATGATGACCATAATGATGGTGTTGATTGCAATGGTGATGATGAGGCGAGGATGATGATTATGATGAGACAATGATGATCATGATGATGACGATAACGATGATGGTGGTGGTGATGATGATGGTAATGATGGCGTTGACTACAATGGTGATGATGATGAGGCGAGGATGATGATTATGATGAGATGATGATGAGGCGAGGATGATGATTATGATGAGATGATGATGATCATGATGATGATAATGATAGTGGTGAGGATTATGATGATGATAATAATGGTGTTGACTGCAATGGCGATGATGATTATGATGAGATGACGATGATGACATTGATGGTAATGATGACGATGGAATTAATGGAATTGGTGATGATGATGATGATGGCAATGATGATGGATGGTGAATGGTAGTGAGGATGTTAGAGGTGATGGTGATGATGTACATGGCGATGATGATGTACATGGCGATGATGATGATGGTGGTGGCAGTGAGAATGGTGATGGGAATGATGATGATGATATCCAATTCGGTTTTTATAAATTTGGATTTTCAGATTAGAGATCCGGTTTTAAAACCGAATAATCGGATCGGATATGGATCATAATTTTTTTAGTTTCGGATTATCCGAATATTCGAAAAAGAAAATGATTCACCAAATTTCCTTCTAATTTTCTCTATAGACAATATATTTTATGATTTTATATACACATAGTAATTTGAATATATCATACTGTTATTTTATATAGTTAATAATGCTTATGTGACCTTTCATTTATTAAAAAGTCAATAATAAAAATATAAATTTTAATTTTATAAAAATATAAAAAAAATTATTTATTAAAAAGTAAATTTTAAAAAGATGCAGAATTTCTCTTCAACTTCTTATCATTCCAACTTTCGATACATGTGATTTTAATATTTGTAAATGTTATTCATTTAAAGTAATTCATTTAAAGTATGAGATACATCGCATTAACTTTCAACATGAGTTTTTATTAATGGTTGATTTTGTTGAAAACTAAATATATTTAATGCAAAGAATTGACCGTGTTTATTCATTGTAAGGGTAATACTGTCCCCATAATTTGTCTGGATGAATTATGGATGAATTCCTATGGATGCCAAACAACACCCTATATTAATTATGTAATTTAGTTTTTTTTTTTTTTTTTTTTTTATTTTTAAATATGACTAGCAAATATAGTTATTTTAATATAATATTATTCTGTTAAAATTTGAATATTTGTGTTGAATTATCAAATTCATAAATGGTGAGTGTTTATTGCCGATAAAACGATGCTACCAAACATCAAGTATTGCATACGCTTAACAAAATGTCCTAAAATTTTACTTTTTACTTAAATGGACATGTTGCTCTAACAATGGCTGGGAAAAGTTTTCAAACTGAAATCCAGCGTCGACAGCCAAATCAAAACCGGTCACAAACTGAGACTCATCACTAGCAAGAAACACAACCGCGTCAGCAATATTGGCGGCTTTCATCACCCCTTTCAAATACACGCACTCTCAAACATATTCTCAGACTCCTCCACTCCCTTCCCGGTCCACGCACAAGCCATCGACGTCGCCACTCCCCCAGGCGACACGCAGTTCACGCGTATACCATACGCGCCCAACTGCCTACTCGCACACCTCATCAACCCTATCACCGCGTGCTTCGACATCGTGTAATCCGTCCACATCTCTGTCCCCAACCTACCCACCAAGCTCGCCGTACATATTATGCTCCCCTTTTCCACCTTCCCATCAACCATCGCACGTGCCGCATGCTTCACACATGCCGCAGTCCCTCTTACGTTCACCGAGAACAGCTTTTCGTACTCGGACATATCGAATTCTAATATGCTCTGAGAGTTCTCCGTTTTACTGAATAGGCCGGCGTTACAGAACATGACGTCCAGTTGACCGTACGATTCGAGAGTGGATTGTATGAGGGTTTTGACCTGGTTTTCGTCGGAGATGTCGCAGTGAATGTACACGCAGCCGAGGGATTGGGCGAGTTGTTGTCCCTTTTGGTCTTGGATGTCGGCGATGATAACAGCACGTGCAGAGTGGCGTATGAAACTGCGAACAGTTGCTTCGCCGATCCCACTCGCTCCGCCTGTCACAATTGCCACCTTTCCTTCTAGCCTGTTCGAGTTTCCTCCCATTTTCTGTAGGATGATTTTGAAATGAATGTGCTCATGGATGGTCTTTCAAGATGACTATTTATATTAGATGTAATGAATCAGCCACCTACCTATCGTCAGATAATTGATAATTGTAGTAAATGAACCAAGTTTAAATTATTTGAAAATATACTATGGGGTAATAAACAAATAGTAAGGGCAAGTTTCATTCGTTCGTTTTTTTATTTTTATATTTTTAAAAAAATATTTTTTAAGAACAGATTTAACACACATATATATATATATAGTAGTTCGGGCAGAACAATTCGATCCGGCATGACGGAACTGAATTGTCTCGGAAGATGAATGACCGACTCCGAAAGTAAAGGTATTCTGCAAAAGTAATAAAAGTACGTCTAAGCGAACCATAGGACACCGGTGTGGTGTCTGTCGTAGGCACTCTGACGCTCAAGTCAGTTCTAAGCTAAAACAGTGAAGTAAAGAAAATAAGGAAAAAAAGCAATAACTTCCTGATAAATATTGTTCCTTTCGGAAGGGATTGATCAGGAGTGACACAGACGCTAGAGGGAGCTCAAGGCTCGATTGGTTCAATCCAATATGATGATCGGGGGACTATTTGGGCACCGGAGGGTGATCGGTGGAGATTGCA
Organism: Cardiospermum halicacabum; assembly: GCA_031304145.1. Classification (NCBI taxonomy): domain Eukaryota; kingdom Viridiplantae; phylum Streptophyta; class Magnoliopsida; order Sapindales; family Sapindaceae; genus Cardiospermum; species Cardiospermum halicacabum. The sequence goes on from CM062397.1 coordinate 11,909,428, forward strand.
CTGTGAATAGTGATTTCAGCAGAGTTTCGGTAAGTAAGTACTTAAGTCTAGATGAATAGGTTTGACCTCCTATTTACAGGAGCTCGTGGAATCGTTGCCAGATCCTGCCAAGATCTTTGCTGAAGGATCTTCGCAGGATTCGAGATTTGACCAACAACAGGTTTGGTCAATTGACTAACCTTAGAAAGATCATGACCGAAGGGCCATTCGGAAAAATTAGGACTGAGCCTCTCGGAATAACTAGGCCTGGGCCTGGGCTTCAGCCTGCAAGTCGTCTTAGACTTGGGCCTTAGTTCCGAACCGGCCTTGGTGATTTTGAGTGTCTACATATAGATAAATATATATATATATATATATATGTTAGGATTGTGACGAGAATTCAGGTATATTCCGGTATCCAGAATTGGTTTGGTAATTTGGAAAAGACTTGAAGACTAATTTGGAAGTATCATATTTGATTAGGAATGGTATTTCCTAAAGTTGATTCTAATAGGAAATAGATCCTTGAGAATCCTAAATAGGAAAAGGTTTTTTTAATGATTTAGGATTACTTTGTGACTAAGTAACCTAATGTTATAAATATAGTGCTTGTATCTACTATTAGATATCCCGAGAGAAAAATGTAGATCTAGTTGGTTAGGTTTGGGAGGTGCCTGATTTACCATGGAGATCTTGAGTTTTAGGATCAAGTCATGTTATCTTATAAAAGCCATATGAGGAGAGCTTGTATGTGAGACTATAACCAATGTAATTGGATTGGGGAGTAACTGTTGTAACTATTGCTTTATTGTTACACAATGAATTAGTCTCTCGTCGTCCTCATGGCTGTGGTTTTTTCCCGTTTTGAATTTCCACGTAAAAATCTTGTGTATTATTTTCTATCTCTATTTCTTGTCTTGTTTATGTTGTTTTACTTTATAGTTACCAATACTCTTCTCCGCTGCAATGGATCACCGATTTGTTCAACAAGTGGTATTAGAGCTAGCCGTGTTTCCCTAACAACAGGTTTCAGAGCCCTTGGTTTGTGAGCTAGCATTGGTTTGATCTGTGAGTTTTTGTTTGGTCAAAGTAAACATAGGTTTAGGTAAGCTGAAAGCGAAATATTTTGAAGGATGGATAAATCTCTTGGAGTTTCTAGAAGTTTTGAAAAAAAAAATTGGATTTGGTTTCTCTGATCGAGTTTGGAGCTGGTTGTGTGAGAAAAAAAAAGGTTGAAGTTGAAAAAAAAAATCACAAGTGTTGTTAAAATCTAGTCTGCAATAGTCGTAGAGATGAAAAAGCTTCGGCGATAGTTCTCGAGCGATGGCGGTGGTGATCTATGACATGTATAATTGTGGTGGTAAGAAAACTTTAGTACTTTTGTGGTTTTCTTTTAATGCAAAGATAAAAAAAGAAGTGGTCAAATATTCAAGTCTGATCAAATAGTGAAAATAAAGTTGAGGGTTTGATTAGAGGTGTTAAGGGATCTTTATGGGTTGAGAATTTTGATCATTTGGGTGGCAAACTCGAATAAGGAAGGACTCTAAGGAGCAGTTCGGCAAAGATTCCAATTTTACGCTGGGATAAGTTTTCTTATGATATGTTTTAAACCACCAAGGTTATTATAATAAAGGATGGAATAATTCTAACGTGTCCATAATTTGCACGCATCTGATCACCATGGATGTGGGTGTGGTGGAAAGTATGTCGATGGTTGAGGAGTTTCCTAAAAGCTGATGAAGGAAGCTGCACCATGGTTTATTCAGCAAATGTTTTCGACATATGCCGAGAAAAAGAAAATCTTGGATTGATGGTTCCCAAGTGATTTGTCTTGGGATGGATCGTACCTGAGTGGGTATATCTTCATGGTGGGGTATGATGACTCTGTTTTGGGTTGTGGTCGTCGGAAAGGGACAAAGGGAATTCTCATCAAGGGGTGGTTTGTTAGGATTGTGATGAGAATTCAGGTATATTCCGGTATCCAGAATTAGTTTGGTAATTCGGAAAAGACTTGAAGACTAATTTGGAAGTGTCATATTTGATTAGGAATGGTATTTCCTAAAGTGAATTCTAATTAGGAAATAGATCCTTGAGAATCCTAAATAGGAAAAGGTTTTCTAAATGGTTTAGGATTATTTTGTGACTTAATAACCTAATGCTATAAATATGGTGCTTGTATCTATTATTAGATATCCTGAGAGAAAAATGTAGATCTAGTTGGTTAGGTTTGGGAGGTGCCTGACTGGGGCTTGGGAACCATAGAGACCATGGAGATCTTAAGTTTAAGGATCGAGTCCTGTTATCCTATGAGAGCCATATGAGGAGAGCTTGTATGTGAGACTGTAACCAATGTAATTGGATCAGGGAGTAAGAGAGTGGTATTCTGGTTGTAACTATTGCTTTATGTTACATAATTAATTAGTCTCTCACCGTCCTCACGGGCGTGGTTTTTCCCCGTTTTGGGTTTCCACGTAAAAACCATGTGTCTTATTTTCTATCTCTATTTCTTTCCTTGTGTATGTTGTTTTACTTTGTGGTTACCAATACTCGTCTCCGCTGCAATAGATCACCGATTTGTTCAACAAGTGGTATCAGAGATAGCTGTATTTTCCAATATATATATATATAATGCGAAGGAGGGTGGCAAGTGGATTTTAATCATTTCGTTTTCCGGCGACATTATCACTCTTCCAATCATTCTATCATGATATGAAGATTTGCCATGAAGGTAGCTAGTTCATTTCAGAAGTGAGATTTGTTTTTGTTTATCTTATATTATGCATTCTTCTTTTCATCTCCCATTCTTTTTTTCTTTTTAATTTTTATAATATCCCGTTTAATTGGCGCTTAAAGTGATTAGTGATTGTGTTGTGATTTTATTGGTATAATTTAAATAATTTAATTGTTGACCTGAAAATAGGAAAAGAAAAAGTACTGATTTAATAAAAGAAAATTGAAATGTTAATTGAGAAAAAAAAATTTATTTGAGCATTTTATCGGAAAAATTTTTGATTGAGAAAGTATGTGTGTGCATTTGATTAAAGAAAGGTATAATAATGATGTCATATGCCCTGCGTGTTCGTACAAAAGTTGGAATAAGATTTTTCAGTTATAATAATTCATGTTCATTATATAAGTTTGATTGGGACTCATGATGTAAGATCAAAAACATTGTTGAATATTTTAAAAACAAAATTTGAAAAGGACCCAGGGAAGTAAATTTATTATCTTAGATTGGAAATGGAACATAAATCTGATGCAATATGTTTTTCATCAGAAGAGTTATATTGAAAGGTTTGAAAATATTTAGTTTTGATAAAACCCATCCATCAAGAACCCCAATGGTGATTGGTTATGTTGATTTTAAGAATGATCCATTTAGATTGAAAGAGGATGATGAAGTAAATTTTGATCTTAGATCACTATTTTTAACTGCAATTAACACCGATGATATCTAACCCAATGTACTGTTCTTGTTATTGCTTTTGCAACAAATTTATTGGTTAAATAAAATTCTACTTTGAGTTATAGAGATTGGAATAGTATTGAACATTTTCTTTGATATATTCGTAGAACTATTAATTTGGAACTATTTTATTTGAAATGTGATAATCATTTCATTTTGATTAGCCAATATTGATGCTAGATACCTTTCTAATCCATATAAGATCCATTCTCAAACTAGTTATATTGTTATGTATAATGGCACAATGATCTTAAGGAGATCTTTAAAGCAAATGTTAGTTGATATATTTTTCTAATCACATTAAAATTTTTGCCTGGCATGAAGCTAGTTGACAATGTATCTAGTCGAAAACTATGATTGAGCATATTAAAAGTTGATGTGATATTTATCAAACAATTAATAAGAATATAGTTATACCTGAGAATAATGCCGCTTGTATCACTCAAGTTATGACTCAAGTTAGAAGAGAATACTTCAAAAGAGATTAAATAAAACTTATATATCTTTAAGTTCTTCTACACTCATGAACTATAGAAACCCAAGCGAATTAATGTGAAATAAATTCAATCATCAAACAATTTGATAGATTTGTTAACAAAGATATCATGAGCTTTAATTTTACTATAATTATTATTATTATTATTTAAAATTAGTTTGACGAATTGAAACGCAAAAACTATCTAAATTAAATGATTGATTATGAGCGTCGTTATTAGAGGAAATATCACATTTGGAATTCAACTATACATTTTTTTTTCCGTTCTCAAAATTTTTTATTGAACTTTTTATTAAATAATTCTTTTAACAAAATAGTTAACTTTGAATTTTATTGTGTCGGCTTTACATATATTGATTAGTGGTGGATTATACTCCATCCGTCCCACTAAGTGTGTGTTTGGGAAAGCTTTTCAATTAGTACTTTAGATAGCGTTCACATTATATATTAGCTTTTTTTCAAAAAAATGAGTGTTTGGTAACAACGTTTCAATTAGCGTTTAAGATATCATTTTAAAAAGTTATCAAAAATAGTTTTCAACCTAAATGCTAATAGTGATTTACTTTAATAACCTTTATTTTATAATTAATTATATCATTATCTTCTGAATTATATTTATATCTGTAATAAATTTTAGTAATTTAAAAACTAAAATTAATACTAAACGTTCAATCTAACAGTTAATTTAAAATCTAATCTAGCAGCTAACAGTTAACGTTATTAATGCCAAACATACTCTAATGTTGCAATATATTCCATTTTTTGGATGTCCCATTTTAGTTGCAATATTACCTAAAATGAAAATTTTTACCAACTAAATCTAATATTTTATCCAAACCTAAACTTATCTACCCCCACTTAAAACCCAAACTTACTTTTTACATACTCTCTTCTATAAACTATCCACCTACTTTTTGCATTCTACTTTTCACCGAAACCTAACAACTTTATCCAAACCCACAAATGAAAAATATGACCCCTAACCCTATGTTGCAACATTTGTGGAACGGAGGGCGTATTATTTTTGGTCTATAAATCTTAAAACATAACTAATAAGTTTTTCTTACTTTTTAAATTAATCATTTCTAGATCCTTTTTGAATTTTCTATTCGTTGTTTACTATTATTATTATTAATTTATTTAATTTATAACACTTCCCATTAATATATGACTATAATTATATAATAAAAAATTAATATTTAATGATGTGAATTTTTTGAAAGTAAAATTGTGAATTACTCACATTCATATCCGTAAATTCACATCTCCACAAATAAAATCAAATGAATAGAATTAAGAGATTGAATGTGATTATTTAATAGCAAATAAAAAAAGAGGCAGATATAATCAAATATATGAAATCTACTTCTACTATCCTATATACTCCCACCGAATTATTAATATAGAGAAAATTTCCGTTTTGGGCGTATTACTTATATAGAGAAATTTTCTTTAAGAGGAAATTTTTAAAGTTAAAATGTCTAAAATATGTATAATTTAACTTTTTAAAAAAATAATAAAAATTTATTATATTAATTATGAAATCTGAGGGGTAATAGTGGAAACTAACTTCTTATCTTAATTCCCCTGAAAAGTTAGTTTTCTCTATATTAATAATCCGGATTGAGTACCTCTTATTAGGGGTGTGCATGAGTTGGGACGTTCCGAATTTTTTAACTTGTCCCGAAAATTCGGAACGGGAACCGCCTGGACCCACTTTTCAATCGGGACGAGATCGAGATAGATATTTGATTTCCGAATTTAATTCGAGTCGGAATCAAGACAAAGTTTTTTTAATTTGGAATTTTCGAACCCGTCCCAAACTTTTAAAAATTAATATATTATAATATATTAATTTCATAAAATTATGATTTTTCTTTTAACTCTAAATATTATAATGGTATATAAAATCATTAAACTGCCTAAATTAATAGTTTGAACAATTACACAATTTTTTTTCTTTAAAAATAATATTTATTTTATTTAATTTTTCTACGTATTTAATTTAGGAAATTTTCGAACTAAAATCAAAACATTAAATTTCAGAAATAGAAATAAAACACAAAATTTCGTCCTGATTAAAATTCAGGACGGGACCGTACACACCCCTACCTCTCACAATCACCTATAGTGATATTCCTTACACTATCCTATATACCTCTTACAATCACCTATTGTGATATTCATTACACGAATTATTGCTAACCAAACCTCTCTACCTGCGTATAGACATTCATTTCTTTGTTAGAAAGCATATTGTCAGAGTTCTATTCTTCTAAAATTGTACATCCAATAGTGACATGAATTTAGGAGTTTATTGGGGTTAAAATTTTCAAAAAATTAACGTTAAATTTGCTCAAATAATCCCATTGTCATGGGTTATTATTATTATTATTATTATTATTATTATTATTATTATTATTATTATTATATTAATATTAGGTTGCTAGTAAAAGTAAAAAGAGGTTGGAATATATATATATATATATAAATATATATATATTTATATTAATATTAGGTTGCTAGTAAAAGTAAAAAGAGGTTGGAATTTAAGTTTGATAATCATCTACTCAAATCCCAAAATGACAGTTGGTTGCATGCCCGCTACGTCATGGAACATGAATAATGATACTGCGACAATTAATGGTGTTAGAAAATGGGTGTCTATTAATTTAATTTATAAAAATTTCTATACGTTAAAAAAAATTAAAATCAAAATAAAATTTTAATTATTAAGATAATTTAAAATTTCATCAAGTTTTTTATGGAGCAAAATTTAATTCAAACTAATCTTAATTGGTGTATTGTTGTCTGGAGAGACGTTTGAGTTTAAAATAATTTTTATATTTAAAAAATATTTTTATAACAAATTAAAAAATTAGAATATATATTATAACCTGTATGATTAATGAAATTTAAAACTTAAATATTAATTTTTAATAAAAAAAAATTAGTCATTGGTGAAGTAAACTTAGTTGTCCTGGACAAATAAATCAAATCCAAAATCAAAGATAGATATTTAAGAGTTTTATCAAAGATAAAACAAAATAATGGAAAAATAATGGGAAAAAGAGTTTAGACATTAGATTAATGCCCATAAAAGAGACTTTTATTTGTGAGTTGGTGGTTAAGTTTTAAATATTCATATGATTTCGTATGAAAAGAGAAATTTTAGAGTGAGAAAAAAGAAAAACTGAATATCTTTTACGTAGTATGAGGGAGAAATCCTAATTACACAAGCAACTGAGGTCAGGTCCACCTAACATTTGAAGATCAAAATTATCGTAAAACACTTTAGCTGCTAAATAATCTGGAACACAGTTTGCCTTCATGTAGATTTCACTAGCCTCAAGACCTAATACTTGGTCAACCACACTCTGCAGTTTTGTAATAAATTACCCAACCTGTAATCTTTATTTTCACCTCCAAAAAAAAAAGTTTGAACTGTTACTTTAGAATCTCATTGAATCACCACTTTACGCCACCCTTTTCTCTACATAATCTTTCATGCACTTCGTACACACAATAATCTAAAGTAAGATGAAATCCCCCGTCAACATCCTTATTGATCCTTAAACACTCTCGTAAAACCAGCCAACCCATTTTTCATACCCCATCTGTATTAATGGTGATGTCCTCTTTTGTTGTAGTTGCCCGTGCACATGAATTAGTTGAAATACTATCTATCACATTTCTCTTGAACCATGTAGCTTGTATTTCATGTTTCTACTTAAAGATAAACTCTTTAGTCTGCACAAGAACATCCTCACTAAATATCTTAGAATTACTGACTTCCAAATCCACTAAATGTGACCACAAACAATATATCTTACTCAATTCCACTAACTTAGCTATAAAAAATTATCTTATTGAAAGGATCCAAGTGGATATCTCATTTTCATGGAAAAAATCAAAGTTGACACCACACACATTAAGCTTCACCTATAATTGCCTCACCACCTAACAATTATGAAGAGCATGTAATTTAGTTTCTAGACCTGACATACAACCAGCACAATAATCGTTAGTCATAAATATCCACTTTTTCCTCTCCATATTGCATATAATTTTCCATGAGTAATTTCCCACAGGAATACTTTCATATGTTGTGTGTTTCTAGCTCTCCAAATTAATTTCTTAACTTTATTTTGATTTCTTCCCAAAATGTCTTCTAACACCTCATACCCAAACTAGACCGAATACACCCCAAAGACTAATTGTGTCAATACGACATTATTCCAATCCAGACAATTATCAAATAACCAATCGGCCACAAAAAATCAAGAGCATAATCTTTAAGATATTGCACTAACACCATTAAATTCCAACTCAACCTTTCAATCTAGAAGGAATGAACAAAAGCGTCGAGATTTAAACTATCTATAAAGACTTTAATATGATTTAATAAAGATCATGTAGATAATCACTCAATAGTTCAAAAATAAATAGACAATCTCGAAACTATATTCTTCTTTACTTTCCTTCGAAGGAGATCTAAAGCATGATAGAAGGTTATTGAGTTTATTGAAGCTTTATAAATCACTACCTCTGGAATATTTATTAGATAAACACTTTGTCTAGATTTTTTCTAGTGCTTGCATAGCTCTCCATGCTAATTTATCAGCCATATTCAAATTCATCTTTCTAATGCAATGAGTACTAGAACCACCTTGAAGCCTAGGATGCTGAACAATTTTCTAACTTAATGTAACTTTTTGACATTGTTCAAGGTTACACCCGTCGTCCTCATAGAACTCACAGTAGCTACTCATGTCCTTTGGAATGAGGGAAAACAACTTCCTCGGCCAGTTGACTCTGTAATTCATCGCATTCATGATTGCCACAACTTATTTAATAGAAGATTTAGCTAATAAGGGATGAAATCTTTCCAACGACTATCATGTATAGCACCACCATGTTCTCACGAATAGGTTGTTAGGCGTGAATAAGCTTGCTATGATGTTTCGCGCAAATGCTACCTATACGGGTACTTCTTCCTTTATCTATTTTGCAAGGCTAATCTCTAATTGTTCCTTTCCCCTTTCGACCATGATATTAGATTATTTTTCATATACAAAAATGCATTAGTAGTAAGCCTACGTCTAGTAAGTAGATAAAAAAAATTGGTTAAGAGTAAAATATGTAAAAATTTGAAGAATTTTAACCGGAGAAAGACAGTACCCAATCTTATTGTAGTATAGGTTCTTTGATTGTCATTCCAAGTGATCAGTAGATTGAATACACACTCGTAATAGGTATCGTGGATTTTTTTCTTAAAATATTTTTCTAAAATTATTTTAGAACTAAAAATAGCAAAAATTAGTAAAATAACAACAAAGAAAAGGTAGAAATTTAGAGATAAAAGCGAGTCTAGGGTGGAATTGGTCGTGTCTCTTTCACAAAGAATACTCCCACTACTAAGATCTTAGATTTTTACTTTTTAGTACTTCAACGGATTGAGTAGTCCGCTGGTTTGCTACATGTTGGACAAGTGGCTAGAGTGCTTATGAAGAAATATCTATGGAGTGGTTTGGTCAGTAGGGATAACAAGTGTATGAATGACGGACTGAGGGAAGGAATGATGGAAGGTGGACTCTTATTTTCACTATATTGATGGACGACTAAGAATTCGATCAACCTATTATTTAAACTGATGATTTTGAGAATCATCACTCTCAGGACCATAATTGACAATAGTAGGATCAATCACTACCTTAAATTAAGGTCATAGAACCTTGAGATCTGATATCTAAATAATGCAATATAAAAGGCAACCAGTTCACCACCTTAGTTCTACAATAGCAAGATCAGCTCAATTGTTGTAAATTGAGAATGCTAGATAGAAGAATAAGATGACTCAATGAATAACTGTATAGCTAGGGTATTTGTTAATTGAATACATTAATAGTGCACTTTCTACTCTTTAAGAACCAATAATAGTATGATCAGTCACTACCTTAAATTGAAGACACATGAAGTGATCTAGAGCCTCAAAATACAACCTAGGTTTGTACTTTAAGATACACAGTTCACTCTACCATACTTTACAATGGTAGGAAAAGTCATTACCTTAAATTGAGAACACTAGTAGAGAAGAAAGTGATATGCAATGAGTAACTAGTAGGAAATAAAACTAGTCTACTCATTTCCTCAACTCCCTACTTAATAATAGTAGGATCAGTCATTATCTTAAATTGAGAGTGAAGGGAATGCGAGCTTGAGATGAAAACTAAAGTTTCTTAGTGTGTGTAACGTCCGGCCCCTGCTCCCGGATGACTTAAGGCTAGGTGGCGTGGCGCCATGTCATTCACAGGACAAGTCTTAAGGCTCACCACTAGCTCCACAGACCACCACTATGTTTTCCAGCATGCTTTGGCCTCACTCGCATGCTTTCTGGACAAACTTCCTGAAAGATCACTCATCCCAAGATTATTCCAAGCCAAGCACGCTTAACTTCGGAGTTCTTAAGTTCTGGGCTCCCAAAAAATAATGTGTACACCGATGATAAGAGTAATAATTCAATTCCTTTAAACCCTAAGCCCAGGAGACTCGATTAACAATTGAACTTTAAATCCTACTCTTAAGCTGAATTCTATGTATGAAATCCATGGTCTCTATTTACAATAGCAAGATAAGAGTTGACTACCTTAAATTGAACTTGTTGAACATAATGAGAGTAAGATTAATTCTATAAGGAAATGGATATCTGATTTCCAAACTTTTGCAACAATAACAAGATTAAGTTAATTGTCTTAAATTAAGCTTATACTTAGTCATCATAGGAGAGGTGAAACTACAGACGATAGGTGAAATGATGAATCGTTAAATATCCAGTCATGTGAGGTAAAAATTATACCTAAAAACTCGAAATCTCAGTAGCAATTAGAGGACCACTCATACAATTTAATTGAACATCAAAACGGCATCAAAGATAATTAAAGAGTGGTAGAAATTGTGGATCTTTATGAATTGAATGTTTCATAGGCCTTCAACTCTCGGGGTAGCAAACTCAACTAACTTCATGGTTCTATAGGATAGAATTCACCACTGAGTTAGCAAAGCTCTATGATGAATTCCAAAGGAATCATCTAGGAAGATAGGACTCAAAAAGTATTAGATCTAAGAATCAAATCAATTTAGACGATGACGAACTAATGACTACAAACCAAAACCACCTTAACACTCAGAAAATTTTAGCCACTAATGACTAAGATGAAATTAAAATTTTACGAAAAGAATATTTAAAGATAAAAAGCTCTCAATTTTATAATTACAAGGGCATTTATAAAGTTACATTACTTGCTCGCTAAGTAGTGGTTAGGAAAATTTTAAACCACACGCATATTGAATTAGGTTTTCCCTGTGCCATGAGTTGGAACAGTCGTCTATTTGTAGCTTATCAAATCATAAGATGGACTGCTCCGCAAAGATGTATTCTTCGGTGGGAAACAATTAATGTGGTGGATTAATCATAACTTTTTGCCTTTCTTTGCCTAGACTACTAAATGAAGGAAGTCTTCAAGTGATTTCCATCACAATGCATATTTTAGTAGTTTTCCATAGATTGTAAACTAGGCAGTACGGGGCCGTACTTGTTATTTGGTGGCCCGATTAGTCAAAATCTGAAATTTTAGATTCCTTTACTCTGATTGGTTTTTTTTTTGGCTCTTTTTAAACACTTTTTGCTTCATTTTCCATTTTTTTTTCATTTCTACATCTTTTTCTTTAACCGAATGATTTTTCTACAAATTTAGAAGGAATAAAATAAGTAGATGAAAAATTCATTAGAAAATGAGGGAATTTGACTGAAAAAGTGTGTACAAATTCTACTCATTATAACCCCTAACTTAAACTTTGTTTCATCCTAAAGTAAATAGAGACAAATTGGAGAACTGAAAATAACCCTTTGTTACTAGTTAGAAAAGTTAAAAGATAGAAATCATTTTCGCAGATTGCATCTATAGTATTTAGCAAAAGTGGAACCTTTTAAACCTTCAAGTAGCCGTAGAGGAGCGGTGTCTCTTAAAGGTTTTCTAAATTTGTATCTTTAAATAATATGAAAATTAAAGTTATAAAACCAAGAGTTTTGAGGCATAAGGGTTTAAGCTCATGAAAATATAACAAGTCAGATCAGAATATTCTCTCTCCGCCTTCCATTCATTGAGTTCCTACAGTTTCCAATTAGTAATCAATGGGAAGATAGATATAAAAACTTTAGAAGTCTAATATTAGAGTTGTAAAAAGCCTTATTATCACCTAGTCTTTCGATTGCTCAAAAGAACTTCCAGGTGATTCTCTCATAATGCATTGCCACTTTTAAAGAATTAGAATTACATACCAAGAAAAATGTGGTCCCACGCTAAAAAAGATAATACAAAAAAAGATAAGAACCTCATATATTCTTATTCTCAATCTTGTGCTATGAAACACTTAGAGGTCTCAAATATTCTGTAAAGAACCTTCTTTTTCGAAAGTTACAAAAAAATCTTCATATAAGGTTGTAATGAGGCTAAAGTGATGGCTTATGAAAAAATTGAAAAATATGAGAAGTGAAAAACATAAGCTGGAACTCAAGTATGCTCCACCTTTAGTCGTTATTGACCGCACTGCCTTGTCTTTTATTGAGCTGGTAGATTGCATTTGTCCACACCTTACCTCTTTTCTCTCTTCTTGAGAATTTGAATTCATTTATTTTTTATACTGATTGTTGCTTTGCCACTTATTTTCTAAACTTCTTTTGGTATTTTCTTTTCTCAACTTTTTTATTCTTTATGAATTTTCTTTATTCTCTTCAGTTCTTTGAACTGAGTTTTTTTTTTTTTCAAAAGTTTGCTTTTGCATGAATTCATTATCTTCTTCTAATTATCCATTATTTTCACAATACTAATACTTCCCAATTGTGTCTCCCCAATCAATTCACATGTGCTCAAACTCTTTCACTAACCAATTCTCATTCCCTTATGTTATAGTAAGGATAGGATATAGAGAGAATATTAGGTTTGGTAAATAATTTGACAAAATAATCAAAACTTACTTGGCATATTTCCTATTTAACATTTCAAAGGGGCTAAGGATTCTCCTCATTTAGTATTCAATTATAGTTTTTAGACCAAAGTTTTTTTGCTGGTGCACTCACTCTCAGATATTGGATTATTCCTTCAAATTTGATTTCGTCTCCATAGATCATCCAATCAATCTCTTGCATACTTGAGGAACATAAGAGTGACGCAGATCAAACCTAAGAAGGGTTTTTCATGAAGAAAAAAAAAGTGAGAGATGATAATATAATTTAGGAAGTATAGAATCGGCACTCAAAAAATAGCTATAAGACATAAATTCTCTCCCAAATATTCCCAATCGGTTCTTTATTCATCTTCTTTAGTTTCTTGTATTCTCTTCCCCTTATTATTAGATTGTTAGTATCTCAATATTTCATCGGTAAATGTAACAAAATATAATTTTTCACTAAAAGTTGATGTTTGAGTTTGGCCCCATAAATCAGAATGTTTCAAATTTAAAATCTGACTTGATTTAAAATTTGAATTTTCAAAAGATTGTTTTGTTTATTTACCCATTACACAACTTTCACAGAATGACATATCAAGGTCAATATCAATGTCTATGATACCTCTCCTCCTAAGCTCTCTCATCCCATTAACCCCTATATGACCTAATCTGCTATGCCAAGTCATGACTTTTACAAACACTATTACTAGTGGTAGTGCTAGCTAGGGCCTCTATGGTTTTTTCTTCCCAGACATAAAGGTTTTCTACCTTTTTCCCTTTCATAAAAATCCTACCATCAAGTCTAACAATCTTAACAAAGTTGGTTTTAAACAATGTAAGTTGGACTCCTCTAAAACACTCACTGACAGAAGGTTTCCCCTAAGTTGTGGGACAAATCTCACCTTTTAAAGCCCGGAGATACTACCATCAAATTGCTGAAGTTTGACAACCCCTATACCCTCTATCCTACACTTGTGATTGCTACCCATTAGAACAAAACCCTCACTTTGGTTTCTAAGATCACTAAGCCAGGTTTTGTGGGGGGACATGTGATGGGTATAGCCAGAATCAATCACCTAGACATCACAATCAACATTAGCAGCAAACAGATTATCAGACAAATTTATAACAGTAGTTAGACCCTCATAGTTAAGAACATCAAGCTTAGCAGAAGAGCTTGATGCTTCAGTTTTGAGTTTTCCATTAGCCTCATCCTTTTTTCTTTTGAAAATAATTCTTTATTAGTGATTAGTTTTCTTACAGTAATAGCATTTTCTTTCATTATTGTTCTTGTTCTTACCCTTATTACTCTTTCTGTTATTTCCATTGTTACCAGAATTATTGCCCTGATTATTCCCTTTATTCTGACTTTTGTTATTAGGGAAGTTATTCTTCTTACTTTTCCCTTTTACCAGATTATTGTTGTGAGAAGTGGAGGTCTTACTCAAAAACAGACCGTCACTCTCATTCTTAGTGATCTCTTCCCTTACAGATCTTGTAACGCCCGAACCCCACCTCGACTGAAGGGACGCGAAGAACGAATGCTACATACAAAACGGACAGACAGACACTAAATAACATATACAAATACAGAGCAGATATACATACATACAAAATAATCGCCAAAAGATGTTCTTTATTAAAAGAGTAATAAATTTGAAAATTCCATATACAAAGTCCAGCTTAAATATAACAAAAACCGAACAGTCATAAACCAAATTCAAATAGTACAGCGGTTACAAAGTTCTAAAATAAATCTAAAATCAAATAACAATAGGAAATCAAAGCTGTGAAAATAGATGTCAGATGATGACTGATGCTGACATGCGTGAATATATATATCCTGCTACTCCACCTGATTGTCTGAACTCAGTATTTTCCATCCCTGAATGGTACAAACATACAAAAAAAAATGAAAACCATAAAAGGTCAAATTATCGATGTCTAGTTAGTAAGTCAATGCCCAACAAACACACAGTATGCATCTTGTATTAACAAAATAAAATGGCACGCATCATATGCAATTAGCCTAACAAACATGGATTTACAAACATAGGCAAACAAGTTGATTATTAACCCAAATTATTCTTATTCAAATCCCTTTTAAGTGATCTAGGATAAGTGATTACAGTTTATTGCAAGTACCATCTGAAAGTAGTGTTTAAAGTCATCAAATTATTTTAAGAGAGGGTCAGACACCAAACTATGAATTCGGTACGGATTTCGGCAAGCAATTCAGATAGAGAGTACTCCCAGCTTTACCAAATTGTATTTTGGTAGCGAGCTCGGATAGAATGGTTAACATGGATCCCTACAGTTATACCGAATTGCAATTCAGCAGCTAGTTCGGTAGCTAATTCGGAAAGAAGCTGTTTTTGGTCTCAAAGTCGCACCAAATTGTAATTCGGTATGTAGCTCGGTGAAGAGTTCGGACAGAGAGACGAGTTTGAATCCTAAGGTTTTACCGAATCCTAATTAGGTCGTCAGTTCAGTAGGTAAATCGGACAGAAGGCAAGTTTACATTCTAAGGTTCATACTGAACTGTAATTCGGCAACTAACTCTGTTAGAAATTTGGACGGTAGGTATTACTTGTGGTCTCAAGGCTCACCGTATTATAATTTGGTACGCAGCTCAGTAACGAGTTCGGCTAGAGACCACTTTACACGTTTTCAGCCTAATTCAGTTATGCTTTTCGCTATTCAAACCTCTAAGCATCTAATTGGGGCTATTCCTGTCACCTATGGCCAGTTAGTAGTCAAATTCATACTACCCAAAGGTAAAACCCAAATAACAGAGCAGCACACAAAAATCAAAATAGTTCATAATAACATATAGAGGTAACATCAAAAATAATCTTCATACTAACAGATTTTAGTTTGTCATATTATGATAAACTGTTTAACTTACCAGACCTATCCTTAGCTTAATAACAGAAATCGGGAACAGAAAAAAGAAATAGGTAAACCCTCAGAGGTGGATTAAAAATCCCAGAATGATGTCATCACATTCAGACATGAGCAGAGCTCCAGAATGATGTTATCGCATCTAGAAATAAGTTGGCATTTAATGTCTAATACGTTTTCATGCATCGATGTATACATCTAATTTTCCTTACAGCATTCTGGTCTTATCATATTAATCTAGGATAGAACTTTGAATAGATTACAAAATTTATATTTCCAACTTAACAAAACATATATGAATTCTTATTCATGTAACTACATTAAAGTAGTAGAGGGAACAGAAAATTACAGAATCAAATGGACAGATTTATAAACACAATTCAGCGGATATACAACTAGTAATTCATACTCAAAAGCATCTCGATAACATAATCAAGTTGGAGAATTCAGATTTTTAGGTTATATTAAATTGATCAAATAAACACAGAGAACAAGCAGAAACACACAAATGTGGGGTATAAACATGGCTACTAATCTTTCACACTAATAAAAAAATATCGAATCACTCCGGCTGGCGATCCCAAATTTGATCTAAATCAAATCAAGAATAAAACAATTAAATACCCAATTCACAAGATTAGGGTTTTTAATCTAGTAGCAAATAAAATCCCTATCAAACCAATTAAACCCAATAAATATATTAGCGATTAAATCGAAGAAAAGGGTCACAATCATTATCTTGAACAAGAAAACCAACAAAAAATAAAGTTCCAATCCTTGAGTATGAAGTTTAGAAATCCACGGCGAAATTTTGAGCTTAGAGAAAAAGTTGAACACGTTGAATTGAGTTTTTAGGTTTTGTAAAAAAGTGATTTCTTAAACCTATTATTTTACTTTATATATGGATAACAAATATCACCATAAACCCATAGATTTCCATTTCATTTTAATATGACCCAAATTGAAAAATAATTACAAAATAAATCAAAATTCCTTTTTGCTTTCAAAATTACCCCAAAAGTCAAATTGGTCAAAACACATGGTCAAACCGGAAGTCAATATATTTTTAAAATACCCATTTTACCATTGAACGAAAATAAGCATAAAAATAACAATAACTACAATTAAAATTTTAAAATATGAAAACGAATAGCCCCAACTTACGGACGTGACAGATCTAAATTTTAGAGAATCCATTATCAATTTAGTAGTAAGGGACTCCTTATTAAATGAAATAAATTCTTTAACCACTGAATGAGTTTCAGGTAAATAGTGTAAGAGAATCATTGCAAGATACTCATTGCTCAATATTTGATCCTCAGCAGTCCCATTGTTATGTTCCTGAACAAGTCTCTTAAAGGTTGCTAAATTTTCAGTTACAGATTTATCAGTTTTAAACCTAAATCCAAACAATTTATGCAAGCTTAAGAGTCTATTAGACACATCTTTTACCGGATAAAGATTCTCAAGACCCTTCCTTAAATCAGAGGCATTAGTATGATAGTACAAAGAACAATTAGGACATCATCACTAAGGTGTAAGAGGATAGTATGATAAGCTCTCTTTTTAACTTTACCCTTTTCTAATAGTGTTATGCAAGATGGCCAATCATCCTCAACGGCACAAGACAATTATAAACCAATACATATAACATTTCTTTTTCCAGATTACAAAATCTTGTGAGCCTTCAAAAACTTCAATGTTTATAACATTGTGAGAATGAGGTTTTGAAGACATTTTCAATAAACTTTTATTTTAAAACAATTAAGAATTTTGTTCACATTTTCAAAAATGACTAGTGTTTTGAAAATAAGAAACAATTATTAAGGTAATGATGCTGTGAATCTCTTGACTCAACTGGTTTGTTCTAAAGTTTTATTAAAGACACACTCACACTTAAAATTAATAGTAGGTTAGATGCCACAAGATATCCAATCAGACAGAATAAAGAGATACAAAAATCAACATGAACAGATAATATACCAATAAATATATTCACGATCAAAATATGGAATACAAAAAATCAATCAATCAAACAATTCTATTCTTTGGACGTTAACAAGATCAAAAGACCTTGTACCCTTGGGCTTTCACAAGAATTAAACTTGTACCCTTTGGCAGCCAGGCAAACAAGCTGATTTATACAGATTAGCAAACTATTCTAGGACATTAACAAAAAACTATGTCTTGTATCCTACTCAACCATACACAACCTATGACACTGAGACAAAAAAACACAAATAAAAAGAGAGTTTGAGAGTTTGAAAAGATGTCACCCTTGAAGAACCCCGCAAGTCTTCACGATTAACCCCTGTTGTCTCTCTCCTTAGCTCCTTAACTATTATTAGTACCTATTGCTTCTACAATCGTCAGATTCAGAAAGAAAAAGAAACCCTAGATGCTATCAAGACTAATTTCAACAAAACTTTTAAAAATTGACTCAGGGTTTTACAAAAAGGGGCCGAATCTCAGAAGTTTTCAAGAAGAAACCAATTTAGACTCAAATAGACTATGATGCATGCTCTAATACCACATGTTATGAAATCAAGTTAACATAGCAACATAATCGAGCACAAAGAATATCAACAGAGTCTAAATCAACAAGAATCACACAGAGAAGAACACCAAGCATACATGGTTCACCAAAATGGCTACATCCATGAGGATGGGCTCATAACGAGCCGACTCATACACTATAAGAGATTAGAAGTACATGTACAAGTTAATCACAAAGATTATAAACAAGAACCACCAAGAACAACACGAACAAGACTACAGAGAACAAATCCTAATAGAGAAAACAAAAGAAAAAAAAATACAACTGAGTCGACCAAATGAACAGTAGCCAGAAAATAGAATTATATAGCTAGGGTTCAAGCTGGGTCGGGTCAACAGCTAGAGCAGGGTGCAAATCTTCAATTGCAAGTAGGCTCCAATAACCAGATTGATCAGTGATAAAGCCCAACACGAGCCCAAGGAAAGAATTTGCTTCAACACATATGTATAGGTGAAAGCATCTAACATCTTTTCCGAAAAGAATCAAATATAATCTAACACCTTAAGGCATGAGCAACTGACTTTTTAAATGTGAACGTAAAAATAAATACATGATCAATAAAAAAAAACAAATAGATAAATGAAAGTGAAATGAATAAAAACATATCAACTAACTTGATGGTTTATCATTAACTTTTCAGAAATTGAGGCAGTGGTCAATGCCTTAGTAATCCACAGCCTTCCTTGAATTATAAATGTTGAGGCAAAAAACAATGTAAATTTTTTTTTTTCCAAAAGAATAAATCTGTAGTCATTTTATCATACAAAACAACAACAATAGTGTGTGTATGCATATATATAGAGTAACAATCATATATATACAAGTTAACTTGAAAATGAAAACGATAGAATAAACTTTACTATTCAACTGGTTCAAGTGATCGAATGTGTATCACGATTCACAATGAATGCTTCATGAATACAAATCTCTTTTCACCAAAATAAATGTTGCCGGTCACTTTTTCTACTTCTCTTCCTCTTGCTTTCTTTTTGTTTGAGTGATTATCGAGAGAACCCAAAATTGTATGTTTAGTTATTTTTTTGACAAGTTACAAAATACACATTCATCTATCACTATATTCTCTTGGTACAGTAACAATTATTTATCTAAATGAATGTTTTTGATCGAATAATTTGAAAATTGTGCTCTGAATTTAATAACTTGAGCAAGTAATTTAGTGAATGTCATATTGTGTCTTGAAAATAAACTAATTGGTGATGACCAAAACTCAATCACAACGAATACACACAACCGAGCATAGCCACAAGAAAACAGGGCTTCAGTGATGGAATATTTGTGACGAAAAAATTCTGTCACTAATTGTGAAAGATTTTTGAAGGATTTATGACAGAAATGTAACTGAACATATTTAGTGTGATAAAGTTGGATTTCAGACGGAAATTTCCATCACTGATTATTCCGTAACAGATTCGTCACATTTTTTTATGGATTTGTGTAAGCCAGAGATTGTGGAATATTATTGACTTCTTTTTGATGGACTATCTATCCGTCACAATTATGTCATCACAATTTCGTCACAAATATGGCAAACTCCAAATGCCCTCAAAAATCCGTCACAAATATTACAAATTTCCATTGTCCTCACAAATTTGTCATAAATAATATGCGCAAATACATCTTACACTTGGATGTATTCTCAATTATGTTACATTCTAAAAAAACTCTTATTATTATTATTTATTACTATTTATAATATATTCATTAAAATGTAATGTTAATTAAATATGATTTTTATATATATATATATAAGAGTAATTTTAAATAAGAAAAGTATTGAAAATTATAAAATTATAAATTGTAGTCAAATGTAACAACAACTGACCACACCAATAAAATTATAATTACAAGACTTTGATACAAATTTAGGAAATCCAATATTTGAACTAGTTGCCATAAACAAGACCGACAAAGAATGACATAATGCTTGTCGATTAACAATATTGAAATTCATCTTCAATAATTGATAAAATAATCAATATCAAAATAAATTTTTAAAAATATAAAAATAAATAATCACTTATAACTTTATTTTTCACTAAACGTTTTGTTATTTTTTGTTATCAAAATAATAGTTCTTTTATAATTTATTGTTTTATTTAAAACTATTACAAATGGTAAGTAATGTACTAATCAAAATTTTATTTGATATGTTTAACCTAACAAAAAATAAAATTTATACTAAATTAAATAAGAATTTTTCATACATCACCATCTATTTAATTTAATTGCAATATTCAATCCGCGATTAAAAATTATTTTTTTCCAAAAAAAAAATATAATTAAATCTCCTCAGACTTTCTTTTTACATATTTTTTAATAGAAAAAAAAAAAAGAAATGAAAAGAATTGTATAAAAAAAATCCAAAATTAAAAGTGCAAAATATGACAATTTGGCTTGTGGAAAAAACAAAACCCTCATTAGGAAAAAAAAAAAAAAAAACACTCGTCATTGACTTTTGGCTTCTTTACACACATAACAGCAGATACTACTAGTTACAATTGGATCTGTCACAACAATTTACTTGTGATACAATTTTCCCTCCAATTTCAATACCAATCCCCAAATATTCGATACCTCTTCCCTTCAATTTCCATATCAATCACAAAATAGTCCATCATCTTAGGGTTTCTGGTAGGAATTTCAATTGCATCGACTTGGCCATTCCTTCGACATCCCGTTACGGCTTGTTCGTTCTTGTGAGTATCAATTTCTTCTTTAGTTTCTTTTATTTTCTGAACTTTTCAATCTAGGTTTTCATTTCCATTTTGATAACTAAGGGTTTCTAGATTACATAAATATAAGGTGTTTGGATTTGAACAGGTGTTCTTTACAGTAGACACTATTGAACCCTAATTGAGAGGAATGGTTAATTTGAGTGCATTGATGGTCTTTAGTTCTCGTCTTTGTTCTTTCTTCTACTACAATATGCTCAATAATGAAATTGCCATTCTTTTCTCGGCTTTGTTATTAGGATTTTATGTTATTGAGTTTGGTTGGGTTTAATAAGTGATTAATTAGATAGGTATCTCATTTTTTATATACGATGAAAAAGCTGACTTTGTGGTTCCTCTAGTTTGTGTATTTGTATGCTGAATTTTACTTGTAAGTGACAAGTGGATGCATTGAAGATTAACTAATCTGAATATGTTTTGTTTCAGCTGAGAATTATATTTGCCTTTTTTTGTTGTTAAGAAACTATAAAATTTATTTTTCTTTTTGTTTACGTTCACAGTAAATTCATCAAGTGGGGCTGTGGATGCAGGAGGATTGAGACTTTCTGATACCATTTTCAAGTGCAATGGTGAACATCCTTTGTTTTCATTAGAGTAGCTGTAAGTTATATTAATTAACTTTTGTCTATAATATCATTACTCCATGGTTTACTTGTTCAGTTTTGTACCATTAAAGGCTTTGAATGTTCATCTCTTATAATCATATACTAGTTGCATTATAATCATATACTAGTTGCATCTATTAGTTTATGTTCCTAAATGTGTAATGAATAATTAGATTAAATGAAACAATCTTGGAGATGATACAAAACAGTTATAGATAACAATGACACTTTTCTCTATCAAACAAAAAAAATGACTCACCAGATGAAATATGAGTCTATTGTTTCAAGTTTCAATGGGGGTATGTAGGTAGGTACCTTGCAAAGCAGTAATAATAAGATTGCTTAGAGTCGTGTTTGCCATTTTCGCAAGCCAACCATTTATTTGCAAGTTCTTTAGAGATATGAAATGTTAAAATGCTGTTTTGGAAGACATTAAGCAACAATGAAACAAAGCCTAACGGCATAAGCTCTTTTTTGATTTTCTATAAGGCCTCAAATAGATGTTTTTGGTTGTTCTTCTTCAACACCTGAACACAGAACAAAAGTTCAAGAATATATGTTAAAAGCGATATAATATTTATTGAATTGTACTCCAATGTGGTTCCTTCATCGGCCATTAATGCTTGGTTGATGAGGAGAATAAGATCCCTTGTCTATATATTTTTTTTTTAATGAATTTCTTTGTTCTTCATGCTTGTTATGACTTGCTGAGATTAATGCATAATATGACTTTCAAGTTCATCATCTAATAATCATATACTAAGTTCATTTTTAGTTGAGAATTCTTTTACTAGCATTGTATTCACAACTGCATTTGTTCATGTCTAAACAGAGTTGAAATCAATATTTGACTACATCCTGAAACAAAGCAACACGTATTATCTACTCAATTCAACTATAGAAGATTACTTGGAGATTCTCAGGTACTTTAAAAACTTTAATTAAATTTTGCCTTGGACTTTGAGACTTCTAGTCTAATTATTGTCAACTTGAATTATAATGTCTTCTATTAGTGTTAACTGGAAGGAATAAATAGCTTGTCCAATTTGTATCTCCATTTTAAACACTTCATATCTCTCTTTTGTTGGAATTGACAAATTTTCCAAATTCTAAACAACTATGGCTGCTGAACTAATATGAGTGTCTGGTTGTCTAAGGGTATAAGCAGACCCGGCTTTAGCATTGTGACCCAGGTCATTGGCTTCGCCACCACCTGTGGTGCCTTTTATTATTTTTTAAAAATTATATATTTAATATATATATATATATATATAATTTAAATATCATTCTAAGGTTGAAAGTTTTTATATTTTATAATGTATATATACATAATATATTTAATTTTTTTAATTAGAAAATTTTATTTTTTTATGTTAAATTTATCCATATATTTTGAACAAATGTTGCATTGTTAGCTTTAAAATTAAAATTTTATATTTTTAAACCAACTTTAATTTTTTTTAATAACTAAATAGTTTGAGTTTTTGGAACTAATGAATCACATTGACATATTTTTAAGTGTGAATTCTTTGATTGATATCATTATTAGTTTAGAAATTTTCAGCTGTGATTAATTTTTGAATCGATATAATTTTGTGTAGGTTCACTATTGCTGCTGTAGCTATTATAGAGAATTAAAAAAGTGTTAGCTGAAACAATTAATGAGGAGTAAAGGTACATTGTCATATCATGGATTTTCTCTTTCTTTTTTCTTTTTTTATTTAATTTGAATTTATATATATATATATATATATATATGATGTGAATATGCTTAAAATGGTCTAGTTTTGCATAATATTTAGATTATGTGAAGAGGAGTTTTGACTTAACTGCCTCTGTGCTAACTTTAGTTTCTATGTTAGGGATAATTAGATTTTCTGTTGAAACTAACCAACATCAGTTTATCAATGATAAGAATCTGTCCTTCCATTTAAATTAGACTAATTAAAAAATTTTAGAAAATTTTTAAATTGTTTAATTTTAATTAATGATATTCAGTAGTTTTATTTGAATAGATATGTCGATTGACCGGAGTTGGATGTATCACCGTTTAAATGAACGTGGATACATTAGTCAGGAATTCAAAATTAGCATGCAAAGCTTTATTGACTTTGCATTTTCTCAACCCGACTTTGCATATGACGGAAAAATAAGATGTCCTTGTCTGAGATGTAATAACTATCACTTCCAAATAAGGGATATCGTTTCTGTCCATCTTTCTGTGAAAGGATTTAAAACCAACTATTTTGTTTGGCATGCCCATGGAGAGAGAGACACAGCTGCATCGTATAGTGGGGAAAATATGTTGGGAAGGAATATTTCAAACCCATATAAAGAAATGATAATGGATGCTATGGGGCCTGAATGCAATCAATTTGTTGATGGGATCACTGTTAGAAGCTTTGGAAGTGAACCACCAAATGAAGAAGCTGCAAAAACAAGTTACTAAAGGATACTGATGAACCACTTTGGGAAGGATGTACGAAACATACAATACTTTCAACTTTGACACAATTAATGAATTGTAAAGCTGAGTTGAATATGAGTGAGAGATGCTATGATCGTATTGCTAGCTTGGTGAAGGATATGTTACCATATGGAGAAAAGCTTGAACAAAATTTTTATAGCTCAAAGAGAAAGTTGGCAACACTTGGACTTGAATATAAAAAGATACATGGTTGTGTAAATAATTGTATCTTATATTGCAAGAAGAATGAAGGGAGGACAATATGTCATGTATGTGGACAAGCTCGTTACAAACCAAATGATAGAGATCTCAGTAGACAAAAGAAAGTACCTTATAAGCTGTTAAGGTACTTGACTCTTCTCAGAAAGATACCATTATTGACTTGTTTTTATATAATCAGGTTCCCTTATTAGCTCTTTTGTCAGTGTGGGTACATTTAATTGATGTTTATATAGTCTATTATATTGAATTGATATTTATATAGTTACATTTTATTGATGATTATGTAGTCTGTTGTGCATTTTTAAATGTGAAAGCTTGGATTTTTAATTTGATTAACTGGTAGTCCTCTAATCTCCTATTAATTTTTAAAGACCTGGTATTGTTTAGTTCAGTCCAATGTGATAAGATATGTTTAGAATTTTGTCATAAATCCTTTTGAATGGAATTATTATTGTGCATATAATGCATGATTCATTGAGTTTTGTTATTTTTGAATTTTGAGGCTCCATACTTAGTATAATATGTTTGTTAATTGTTGATTTTGGATATGGATTAATGTTTTGGTTTATACAGGTTAGAGTATTTGAACAGAGGTGTATAGAGGCCAAGTTATTTGATTCAGTGCAGGAGCGTTTTTGGTATCTGGATTGTGGTGCTTTACTAGAAGTTTATTGGTATCCATTGGCGTGTCTGAGTTGCTCTACTTTGTATGTAAATATATACCCTTGACCTATAAGCTTTGAATTTCGCCTATTTTTACTTTGTAAAATAGGTTTATAATTTTGCTTTTATAATTGTTTACCTTGATAATATTTCTAATTTTGCTTCTTATTGGAAGATATATAATGACAAGGGGTGGATCATCTAAGAGAGGTGTGAGAGGAGGATCGAATTTAAAAATGGGTCATTGGGTCAATTTATCAAAAAGGTTGAACATTCAAACTCGAGAAGAGATTCAGGAGACACATTTGAACCCAACTCCAAGTCAAACTGCAGTGAGGGATGACACACACACAAGTAAACGATCAAGATGATCAAGATACTTACCAAAGTCATGAGGACAATAACGATTGCAATGCCAATTCCTTAAATCAAGAATCTTCAAGATCAAAAGGTTTAAATCAAGGTATTGATGTGCGGATCGGCAATCTATAACATTAATTGATGATGACATGTAATTCTTTCAAAATAACGCTTAATATTTACAATTTATTTTTTATTAATTATATTTGATGTTCATTACAAATTATTTTGCCATTTTTTAGTTTTACTCCAGTTACAGTGACTCGTAACATTGACATAATTTTGAGAGAATGGATGAGAGGACCATGGATTCATTGGAAGCAAGTGCCGGTAGAAATTCAAAATGAAATGTGGAATGCATTCCAAGTAATATGGTGCTTATGTTATAATAAATGAGTGCTTTTATTTTTGTTACTGTAACATGCATTTTCTTATATGATTATTGTTTATAGGAAAAATATACTTGGGAACAACCAACGAAGATTGTTAAAGATGCATTCTTTGAAAAAGTTAAGGATGTTTATGCAAGTTCATTATACAATGCAAGAAATAAAGCTAAGAAAGACCATGGAAAATCTCATATAAGTGAAACTAAAGGTCTTGGACCCTCATGGATGCGAGGAGACTGTTGGGACAAAACGGTGGAGTTATGGAGTACACCAGATTGGCAAGACAAATATGAGATTTCTGCTAAAAATTGAAAAACTGAAAAGGATGGATCAATAACCAAGCATACGTGTGGTTCCATTCCTATTGCAGAGCACTGATTAAGACTTGTAAGTTTTAATGATCAATTTTTTTTTTCAATTAAAAAAAATCAAAAATAATGAGGTTTATTATTATTATTATTATTATTATTATTATTATTATTATTATTTTGTAATAGGCAAAAGAGCTGCGTAGACAACCAACATACTATGAAGTGTACAATCACGTGTACATGAAAAGGCCAAAGGATAAACAAAGTGTTGGTGATTATGTGGATCCTAAATCGAAGAGAGTTTGTGTAAGTTCTAATTTTATAATTTTATAGTTGAAATTTTATTCACATTTTTTACTTTAGTTTATTAATTATTGATATAATTTAGTTTTAAAAATATAGATCCAATTATATTTAGTTTGCATGAATAAAAATTTGATTTGTGATTTTATATGCTGATTTGGCTGAATTTTGCTTGTGATGTTGAGTGGTGTCCACTTTAGATCAGATTTTGTAATTCGTATGTGAGTGTGTATGTTGATTTGGTTAAACTTTGTTTGTGATGTTAAGTACTGTCGATTTTGGATTATCTTTGATACATTAGTACAACAATACACTAATTTTTTTCTTATCTTTAAATTGTTGTTATATTGGGATGATGCTGACAGAATACACAACATTTATGAACAACAAGTATGGCACAGATGCTTCATCTCAACCTTGGTTTGATGCAGAGTCATGGATCAAAGCAACAGGCTCACCAAAGAAGGGAAGAGTATATGGACTTGGGACAGGACAAGATGCTAAATCAATAATAAAGAGCATTGATTCAACCATCTCTACATTTCCAAGTGAGTCTTCATCAGCAGGAGTGGTAGAGATTGAACGTGTGAGGGAAGAAGTGCGAGAAGAAGTGCGACAGGAATTGCAACAGGAAATGCAAGAGATTCGAAAGACAAATATGGAGATGGAAGAAAGAATCAAGGCCATGGAAAGAATAATGTTACGAATGCAAGAAGGCACACAATCTCAGCCTTCTAGTTCTCCTCTGCAGGAGTAAAGGTGTCATTGTTATGTTTTCATTACTTACGTTGTCATGATTAGACATGGCTTAGCATTTGCCTTCTTTTAGGGAATATTTTGAGAAACTTGATATCTTTTATTTTTTATTTATTAAGTTAATATTTGTTTAAATAATTTGATATAGATATTTTTTCTAGATGCTAGAATAATATTCACTAATTTTGTCACTAGTAAAAAATATCTCTTTAGGAACGGTCACAAAACCGTTTCGATTGTGTGCAAACTGTTCCCCTAAGATATGGTAACGGTTTTAATACTATAGGGAACGCATTTGTAACCGTTCTCTATACGGTCGTTTCCTTAGGTTTTGGGAACAGTTTTGCTAATATAGACAACAGTAATACAAAACTGTTCTCTATAATGTATACTTTAGAGAACTGTTTTTTATAATCCTTTAGGGAACAGTTTTAAGAACTCTTTAGAGAACGGTTTTAGAAATCCTTTAGGGAACGGTTTTTTAGGACCCTTTAGGGAACGGTTTTGTAGGACTCTTTGCGGAACGGTTTTTTTTTTTTACTCTTTACGAAACGTTTTTTTTTTAAAATAAATTCTATTTCTGTCCAATTATAGCAATATGTTCAGATGATAGCAATAAATATTGGGTTTGATGGAGACGAGAGTTTTTAGCATGTTTAGGAGGGTTCTAGTGGGCTTAGATACCATTTTCCAAGAACAAATATTAGATATTAACCAGCATAATCTCCACTCTCAATATAATCTTATACCTTTCACTGTGTTCTATGCATTTATAATAATAAAAGAGAAACTAGAAGAGAAGACAGAATTGCTCATTTGCAAATTTGGTACCATACAAGTTATACAGTCAAACTCGTCAAACTCCTCTATAACGGCACAGTTTGTCTAACAATTTTTTGGCTGTTATAGTGAATGGTTGTTATTCGCATTTAACGGCCATATAAAGGTCATAGATCTCACTTGACTGTTATCAATTTATAGTATTTTTTTAATAAAATAAACACTAAATAAAATATGCATAATTTAGAATATTTTTAAAGTTAATTTTATTCAAATATGCAGTTAATAAAAATCTATGATGGTAGCTCGTTTGGAAGATTCCAATCTCTTACTTGTAATATAACGTTTGAATTAACGAAATTTTGGTCCAAACTTTCAATAAGAGGTAGTCGACTGGCTTCCTTTGAAGGCAATCTGATGTGGACAGACCAGTCTCTTTTGTTAGATGAGAGACTCCTTCATAGACTAGCGCTTGCGGATGATTTAAGTTTTAATGTTTCAAATTATTTTCATTAATTATTTATAATGAAGCCATTTAAACTCAATCATATTCATTATCATTGCTTATACAATTGTTTCTTCGTATTTTTAGTTACTAAGTATTAAAAAAGTTCTTTTATTTATTAAAGTTAATTACAATAGTTATTTAAATTTTTAAATTTTTATATAATTTTATTAGAAAAATGATGTATTATATTTGAGAAGGCTACTATAAAGGATGAGTTTAATACAGAGTGTTCTTTTAAAATTACGGATATTGCTGTTATAAGCAAATTGCTGTTATAGAGGACTAAAATAACATTGAAAAAATCGATTCGGAAAGAAAGTCAGCTGTTATAGTGAATTGTTGTTATAGAGAATGGCGGTTATAGAGGAGTTTGACTGTATATGAACAAAAGTTACAAATTATTAAAAATAAAAAAAAATTTTAAAAATAAAAAAAAAAAAAAGAAAAAAAAAGAGAGGTTGGTATCATGAGTTACATAGAATATGAATGAAAACCTTGATTGGTACAGCCAATTCTCTTATCGGTTGGTGCAAAATGAAATCAGCTCCAAATTCCTTCTACTATGTACAAGCTTCTGGGGAAAATGAAAAAGGGTTGCTTCAAAAACAGATGAGTTGGTACATACGCACCATAGCAATCGAACTTACATTTTGCTCATCCTCAATATAAACGTTCCATTAATAAGATACAAAATGATGAAAGATAAACTTAGCTTTGTGAACCCACTCACGAGAGCATGTTGCTTTCATTCAGAACATTATGAGGAATCAATTTGATTTATTAGTGAAATAACCTGAATCTCTACATGGACAAAGGAGAAAGAGTAAGAGGAAGTAATGTCTCCAATAGCTTGAAAGCTTCTCCATATCTTTTCTGTTTGACTCACACTTCCCACCTTTATTCCTGTTAAACTAACCTTCTGACTTCCATTTGCTAAAACAAAACATGTATTGCATTTGATTTATTTCACTAACTTCACTTTTATATAACTGTATATAATAATATATCCTACGTACCTGCAATTTTGGCTATAGAAAATCCAAGGCCAATTAAAGAGTAAGTGAAAGAAATAACTAAGGCGACAATTAACAGCCACCATAACTGATCCAGTACTGGAATCTGAGAAAGGACTATTTCAGTAACACCAAACATGACCGTATACGGATTTCCGAAAGTATGACACGGATTCTTTCAACCACTGTTATGGAAACAATTTGACCGGTGGACAGCCCTGCAGTCCATGGTTATATATTTGTCTAGATTAATACCAATAAATGAAAATACACGCACTAAATGAAAATACACGCACTCAATGACTATGTAACTAACTAACTAACATCATGCTGGTAGAAGTTGCAATGGTGTAGCTAATGGAAACACCAAAGAGATTAAGTTATTGAAATAAGCCACAAATCTTGAATCTAAATCCACTGAGGTTGGATCGAACAGCGTCCATGTAAGTGTAGTTTCTCTTGGCGCCAGACCTGAAACAATCAGCCAGTAGTGATGCTGTATAGTAACTGACCAAAGTGAACATGAGCATCACAACAGGACCACCTATCTATCCTAGTTGCACTACCGCCCACGCCAGTGAAAGCACTCCTGATCCTGTGCTGCTGTTATTATGTGTGCACTTGTCTACACTGTCCCTTTATGTTTTAAACAAAATTTTAATCTCATTCTAATGATTTAATGACATTTATTAGGAAGCATATATTTAGAAGTTACCAGTACGTTTGGGACGACCATTATCATCCAAGTATTTGGACTCAATTCCTTCCACCATTACAACAACAATATTGAGGAGGATGAATCATATTTAAATAAAAGCTCAAATATAGAATATTGAAGCTCTAACTTACTTACCTGCATTGTTATTAAATAAAAGCGAAGGCTGCTGATGTTCTGCTGTTTGAGTCTACATTCATATATTTAAATACTGTAATTGAGGCTCTAAGTGTTATCAGAAGGTCACTCGGTTATAAAAAATTAGAGTATAATTGTAAGACACTACTAATGCAGCAGTATATATGAGAGAGCATCAAGTGTAGCCCCTCTTATTGCTTATTGATTAATTCTATGATTATTATTGAATTACTGTAGTAGTAAAGTCGAAAGCTATTTATTCGATTTCCCACAAGCTTATCACATCTCCACTAAGTAAATGAGACCACTGTAACAAAAGCTTCATCTATCTCAGAACAGTGTCATAACTTGCGAGGCAGATTGTTAGGAAATATTGCAGGTAAGATAGAAAGTTTTTCTAAAATATAAAGAACACACCAAATTTTCTGTGGTTCGGTGAAAACATGATTAATTTATCATGCTGTCTACAAATATTCTTATATAGAGACAGATCAGCAACAAAACTCACATAACAACTCATTCAAAAGTTTCGCCAAGACATGATGCAGCAGAAGTAAAAACACATTATGAGGAAATGCAAACATGAGTAGATGCAAGCTAATAAAACAGATATTTACACTGATGAAGCATCCGGACAGAAGGCGTGTAAGGTCCGTTACAGATATTAAAGAATAACAGACGTTGTTAACCAAAACCAATTTTAGATGATTTTGATTCCATGGTATGAGGAAAATTTTGTAAATACACCCAAAATTTCGTGTGTTTATTTGATATTATGTAATAGAGGCAAGAGCAATCATGCACATCCCTTTTGGCAATAATTAGAGGTGCTTTCTTTGGAAGCAAATCATCCAGCACTGGCTCAAGTCTATGATACTTCACCGCAATAAAAAAAATACTAAAATAAAATATCGACCTACATGTAAAACTACTTTAAATACAGAACAAATATAACCAAACCTCATCCGCTATGCTTTGCCTAATTTTTCGCTGAACTGATGCTTTGACTTGATTCTGAGCAGACACTTCTTCTGATGAAAACCTAATATATCAAATAACATACATCATCAGATAACAATAAATACATAAACTAAAAATTCCACGGTGCATAAGCATTCAACAAAACCGATAAACAAGCTCATATCAAGAATTCAAGAAAACAAGAAGCTAAAAAAACCCCACGCAGAGTTGGATAGGGGCCACCAAATTATCGTGGTTGCAGCTGGGATGCCACTCGACGTCGAAGCCGACGACGAGACGGTTGAGACGGCGGCGATGGATAAAACCCTTCATGAGAGTGTTTTGGTTCGTATAATTGAAATTGGAAAAACCTAATTGAAACTGGTATTCGGGCGCTAATTTGGGTATTTAGGCGCTTTTATTAAAAAGTACGAGAACGGTTTCGAAACTTTAATTGAAACGGTTTTAAGTTATTTATAAGATACGGTCCAAAACCATTTTAATAAAAAGAGGGTTTTGGAACGGTTTTTACTTTTCTAAGTATGGTAGCAAAATTGTTTTGTAAATAAGTTATGGGAACGGTTTTTCATGTTCTTTTATGGTACAGTTCAAAACCGTTCTCAATAATATGTTATTATAACGATTTCAGGAGATCAAATATAGTACGGTTTTAAAACCGTTCCTAAATTATGTATAGTGAACATATTGATTTTCTTTTGTTACATGGTATAGTTCAAAACTGTTCCCTTTAATGAATTTATAGAACGGTTATAGGAACATTTTTAGAAGCGTTCCTGTACATTCTATAGGGAACGGTTTTCCAACCGTTACAAAGACGTCCGTTCTCAAAAGCCTGTTTTCTAGTAGTGTGTGATAATAATGAACCGGTACAAAATTAAAATATAGGCAATTGTAAAAATATTTGGTATGGAATTCAAATAAAAGAAATAATTTGTCATATTTCCGTCAGAAATTTATAATTGATCAAATAATAATTTGTCACAAATATGAAACACATTCGTCACAAATCAATCCGTACTTATTTGTCACAAATGGCCGTTATCCCAAACAATTGATTTCTGTCACAAATCTATCACAACTCACATCTATCACAAATCTGTCACAAGGAAAATTCGTCATTGACCCTTCACAACATATATCTGTCATAAAGTCGTCACAACTAATTTCCAACACAAATCCGTCACAAATCACTACCGTCATAAGTCTGTCACAACTCCGTCACGGATTCATTTCATCACTAATCCGTCAGAAAGGACAATTGTCTAAAATATATGATTTTTGTCACAAAGCCAACACAAAAGTGTGACGGAACCTTTTGTTCTTTGGGATTTTTATTGGTGACGGAGGTTTTTTATTTGTGACAGTTTAATTTCGTCACAAAATAGTTTATGACAGAATATTTCCGTCACAACAAATTTGTAGCGCTGTTTTTTATGACGAATTATTTTTGTCACAAATCTGTCACAAAGTGCTATCAATGAAGGAAATCAGGGCTTTAGTGACGCAAATTTCCATCACTGAAGCCCTGTTTTCTTGTAGTGGTTACATGATCAATGCCACAATATCAATAGACCATTCTTTGCTCAAACAACCAAAAATCAGCAACTTACACAATGCAACAATATACCAATCAAGTCATCCAATGCAAACTAAACACTAATAAATTAGCCCTCTAATGCTTAAAAGTAAAAGTGAAATGGGGTACAACTAGTGGATCGGAGTCCCGACTACAACTACGGACCAAAGTCTCGGATAACGACTATGGATCGGAGTCCCGACTAGGAGCTTTTAATTCTCAATGTTCAATTTCATGCCCGGAGCCTATATATTGAAGTACTTCACTCCCTATGGCGCCAGTATATCACTCTTAACAATCTAAACATTAAGAGGGCAACGACATAATTAATTTAACTTTCCATTTAGTCAAATTAGCAAGCAACACACTTATCACCTAACAATCTAATGCAACACAATAACTACACAAAAACTCTACAGGCACAGCAGCAATAATGTACACCCAAAAACATCCAAACTGTAAAGGGC
The DNA here is from genome assembly GCA_031304145.1 of Cardiospermum halicacabum. Lineage (NCBI taxonomy): Eukaryota > Viridiplantae > Streptophyta > Magnoliopsida > Sapindales > Sapindaceae > Cardiospermum > Cardiospermum halicacabum. The sequence goes on from CM062397.1 coordinate 11,942,843, forward strand.
CAAAGCACGATCTACCAACCTGGAATTGTAGCTTTCAAAATGACACAGCCAAGCTTCTTTTTGCTACTCCCCCTGATGCAACTCACCAAAGCAATGATGAAGTCTTGATGATGCCAGCAGGTCCAATTACAAGATCACGCTCTTCTAAACTCAAAGCACGAATTCAGATTTATGTACAAGCATTGATTTCACAAGAACTTCAAGAGGATATGATGATCAAGCGTGGGGAAGAACTTCAAGAGATGCCGAGGTGTTTATGCACATTAGAGGAACCAAGTCCAGAAGGCTTAAACACTTGGCCAAATATCTAAAGCACAAGTCTAACCAAATGGGCTTAGGCTTAGCTATCTTTATCTGGGCTTCTTTCATTTTATTATGTTGGGCTTTAGAATATTCTGATCTGTATTTAATATGCATGTGCCCCACTTAAAAGTCATGTGCATGAATTAATTAGTTTTGGGCCTCTGATTAATAGCCCAGCCTTTAAGATTTTTAGCTTTTTTTTAGGGTTTGATTTGTAAAGGGTATTTAAACCCTTCTTTATGTACGTTGGCGGCAGACTTGATTAGAAAATATTTTTTAGAGTATAAAGGTTTGATTCCAGACTATTTTACTTTAAGGATTGATTCAACTTATCAAGTAAGTATTGACTTGTGGCGTTAATTCAATTCTTTCACATCCTATACTCTTTGTTGCCAATTCCTTGCTGTTTTGGGGGTGAAGGGTTCTTATAGATTGATTGAATTTAAGTTTGGGAACATCTATTGATTCGGAGGTGATTCATGCTTAGTTCTTGAGTTGTTGTCGTATCATTTTTGGTATCAGAGCCTAGGTTAAATTCAATCTTTTTTTTTCTTTAATTTTCTGTCAGTTCTTTTCTGGTATTGTTATTTCAGCTGTTTATTTAAAAAAAAAAAAGAAAAAGAAAAAAAAATCGTGGAAAAAAATCAGAGGAAAAAAAAGTGTGGAACTCTGGAAAAAAAATCGTGGAAAAAAATCTGAAAAAAAAAATCGTGAAAAAAAAAGTCTGAAAAAAAATTGTGAAAAAAAAATCTGAAAAAAAAAACGTGAAAGAAAGAAAAAAGAAGACCAGAAGAGAAACTCACGTTATTTAAACCATTCATAATCTCTTTCTTCTTGTTTGTTCTTATTCTCTCTTAGAATTATTTCTTTCTAGGCTCAATTTCCTTTAAAAAAAAAAGAACGTCTACATACATTTTCTTCATCTCGTATGTGACTAATATTTTGTCAGTTTTTTTTTTCATTTCTTTTTTCGTCTTAACAGTAAATTGCATCTAGTTTTGTGCTTTCTTCATTTCTTTAGGTATTCTTTGTTTCCTTCTATTGAATTGTGTTGCTGTTATGCTTATTGGTTAGTAGTAATCAATCTGGACAAGTAAAACTGTGCTTGAATCTAGAGTGGGAAAAGGCAAGAGTAGGTGAGCTCATTGAGGGTAAAAGTCATATTTTTGAGTGAAACACGAGGGTATCCATTCTGACTTGGAGTGAAACACGTGAGAGAGTGTGTGAGGAACTATTATAATTTTTTTTCTGCAGGTTTTACATCATGAGTACTTCAAATGAAGTTAAAAGTAGTGACAAGGAGGAAAAGAATAGTGAGGCTGAGCAAACCACATTCTTTACATTGCAGGCAATGCAACAACAGTTCCAAAGGATTGAGAACATGTTCAGAGATGTTAGTGATAAATTTGATAGGCAAGATCAGGCCATTAGAGAGTTGCAAAGAGAGACTCCAACTAATGGTGTAGTAAGAAGGCGAAATGAACGGGAACTAACTCCAGTGCCTTCAGACTATGAGGATGAATATGAAGATAGGAGGGATGAAGAAGAATGGAATAGGGCTAGATTTGACAGAACGGGAGCAAGAAATGATAGAGGAAGAGGAAGAGGTTATAGGGGCCGAATTAATGCAAGGAGAGAAGATAGAGTTGAACATGTTGATAGAAACTTGGGTAGTATCAAGATGAAAATACCCTCTTTCCAAGGCAAAAATGATCCGTAAACTTATTTGGAATGGGAGAGAATGGTAGAAATGATTTTTGAATGTCATAACTTCTCAGAAGAAAAAAAGGTGAAGCTGGCTGCTGTGGAATTCCATGACTATGCACTTGTTTGGTGGGATCAGGTTGTTTTGAACAGAAGAAGGAATGGAGAGGATCCTATTGAGACTTGGGCTGAGATGAAGAGGGTAATGAAGAAAAGATTTGTACCTAGCTTCTTTTATAGGGAGCTACATCAAAAGCTCACAACTTTGAGACAAGGCAGTAGAAGTGTTGAAGAATACCATAAGGAGATGGAGATAGCCATGATTAGGGTGAATGTAGAAGAAGATAGGGAGGCTACCATGGCACGTTTCTTGACTGGTTTAAATAAAGACATAGCAAACGTCATTGAGCTGCACCATTACGTAGAGTTAGAGGAGATGGTGAACATGGCTATGAAGATAAAGAAGCAGCTCAAGTACAAAGGGCCCAACAAGACTTCTTATTCGAGCTCTACAGCAAGTTGGAACTCCAAATGGTCCAAGAAAGATAAGAAGTACAAGGATAACTCAAAAGAAGAGAAGAACAAGACAGATCTGAAAGGTACTTTAAAAACTTCTAGTTCTTCTCATTCTAATTCAGAAAAGCATAGATCTATTAAATGCTTTAAATGTCTTAGTGTTGGTCATATTGCTTCTCAATGTCCGAATAAGAAAACAACGATTGTAAGAAGTGGGGAAGCTATTTCTGAAGATGAGGGTAGTGATGAAAATGATTCTGATTCAATGCCTGAATTGGAGGATTATTTAGATGTGGAAGTTGAGGATACACCCAGGGGTGAATTACTTGTTACTAGGCATGTTTTGAATGCTCAAGCAAGGGAAGATGGACTTGAGCAAAGAGAAAATATTTTTCACTCTAGGTGCCTAGTGAATGAAAAGATTTGTAGCCTGATAATTGATGGGGGAAGTTGCACTAATGTAGCTAGCACAATGATGGTAGAAAAACTGGGGTTGGATTGTTTGAGGCATCCAAGACCGTATAGGCTGCAATGGTTGAATGACATGGGAGAAATCAAGGTGAATAAACAAGTTCTTGTGAATTTCTCCATTGGTAAGTATTATGATCAAGTTCTTTGTGATGTTGTACCTATGCATGCAAGTCATTTATTGCTTGGTAGACCTTGGCAATATGATAGGAGAGTGTTACATGATGGATTTAAGAATAGGTACTCATTTTCCATGGGGGATCAGAAGTTTGTTCTTGCTCCATTGCTACCAAAAGAGGTCTATGAAGACCAAATGCAATTGAAAAGAAGTATGGAAGCAATGCAACAAAGGAAGGTTGAAAAGACTCAAGAAAAACAAGAATTGACGAAAATTGAGGGGAAGGCTGAGAGCCTTGCAAAAGGAGAGCAGAAATTGAAAATAAAAGAAAAGAGAGACGATGAGGCAGGGAATGAGAGAAGAAAAGAGGGGAAAGAGGCCTCAAAAGAAATTCAATTAAAAGGCCCAAATGAGAGAGAAGGCAGAAAAAAAACAAAACTTCTATGCAAAAATGAGAGATGTAAGGGTTGCTTATAAGAAAAGTCGATGCTTGTTTGTACTATTGTACAAGGAAACTTACTTTAATGAATCTGACTTGACCCAAGTTTGCCTAGTTGTGTTGTTTCTTTGTTGCAGGAACATGGAGATGACGGGTGTCGAATCCGTTAGTATTAAATTAACCTACAAATACAAATAATTGTAGCAAACAAGGTCGATCCACAGAGAACGGAAATTAATAAATATATCGTATTGACCAAATCAAAATAAATGGGGGGTTTCAAGATTGTGCGAGTATTTAAAATAAATCTAAATCGGAGATTAAAAATTAATTATAATTAAACATCCAGCTAAGTCAATTTATTCGAATCAGGTGTTGATCATCGAAGCTAAAAATATCTATGTTGTTTAATAATCACAGTTATAACTATTGACAACGTGCCTAATAACCAATCTTTTCCTAGATAGATTGACCGGGTACGACCCTTTGAATCAATCACTAACCTAACACGTAGATTGCATTATGAATTAGAAAAGACCCGTGACCATAACCAATTGAATCGGTACGACTGTTCTTGAATTATGATTATACACTCTCAACACTACCTAGGTCAAATTAACTACGAGCTATTTGACATGCAATGTGTTAAGCCTAATTAACCAATCAATTGTGCACTTAATTAATTAATCAGGATCAACATGTGCATTTAACCATGCCCATAGAGAGTGCATAAATATCAAACAATATAGCAGAATAAAACAATTCTCACAACACGGTAATTAGAATTGACTTAGCTGGATGAGGTTCGTTTAGCTCCTCATGGGCGCGGCAAACTTCATTTGCCTAATATAATTGATCATTCCAGAGAGAATAAAAACCTAGAGTATTTTCCTATTTCTCTCGATAAAAATTCCGAATCAAAAGGAAGGGGAGAGATCCTTTTACAATCGTTTCTTCCTAAAATAAATCCTCCCTCGAAAATCTAAAACAAACTCGTAAAAATCTCTAAATCAAAATCTCAGTCGTTCAGATCACAATTTAAATTTGAGAATTAAAAATATAACAACTCTGATAGAATTGACTTGGTCTTGTTGACTTGACTTTAGCAAACCCAGCTTTAAACCCCCAGAATTCTTCAATACTTCACAATTGCCTCCAAACTGTCAACAAATACAAAAATAGAGCAATTAGATAGTATATATTCAATAAAGTCCCCGAATTGTAAATAAAATAAGGTAGAAATATTGTGCATTTCATGCCCAATCAAATTCCCCCACACTATCTTATACTTGCCCTCAAGTATGCCTATGACCAACTCAAATGAAGACTCAAATAGTCCAACCAAATTGCTGCCAAAAGGAATCAACCATATTCAACCGTGCCCACAGTTAAAGTTCAAATCACTCAAAATAATGAATAATTAAAAGAAAAGGAACTGTCATCAGATTAAGCACACATATTTAAATTCCATCTTTAAATTAAAGCATATGTAAGGAGAACAAACAATAATTCGCGAAAGAATCCACTACACCAGTACCACAAGCAAATAAGAAAACAATAAGCTTTCTTCACAGTTTAAGCAGCAGATAATAACATAAAACAAATACTAAAAGCCACTGGTCAGGTCTTTTTTTTTTAATAATTTTTTTTATTGACCCTAAACAACCAGCGAGACATTTCAAATCAACACTTCCAGTTATTTCTAGGTCTAAGCGGCCCTCAAAAAGGTACTAAACCCTTCTAATCACTAGCTTCTCCATACATAAGCCACTTAAGGAGACTAAGTGCCGTGTCACCTATTCCGGTCAGCAAAGGAGAATAGAAAAACTAAAAATGCGTGACTTTGGTCAGACTGAATTCGGCCCAAAAAGGGGACAATCCTCCTACCATCAGTGGCTCCATACATACAAAAACTTAAGGGGAATTAATGCCGATCCACTAATCCCAACTGACGATATTGAGTCACATGATCAATGCCTAATTTTATTTTTCTTTTATTTTTCTTTTTTCTTTTTTCTCTTTTTTTTTCAACTGTGTACTAACTAACTGTCTCCTATTTTCGCAAGTATCCTAGCATTGGTGGATTCTAAATTAAATTATTATAAGCTCTAAAAACATCTGCTAGTATCTTATGCACACACAAAAATTAAGTCTCATATATTACACAGCTCCTAATTCAATCTAAAAACTCATTATTAAGAGTGAATCAATCAAAAAGGCACATAAAAAATTTATCCTAAAAGCAGCAGTAAAGAAGAACCAAAGACTTGGAAAATAGAACTAAAAAGAAAAACTAGAATCCTAAAAGAAATAAACTAAAACAACCTAAAGAGAAAACTAAAATAAAGAGAAGTAAAATAAAGATGAGATATATAATATCCTCCCCCACACTTAGCATTTACATTGCCCCAATGTATATGTCAGCATAACAAAACAAAAACAAAAGAAAGACAGATACTTCCCTGAAAATTGTGGAGGTAGGAAATTAACACCTCAAGCAGCATCTTCACCTTCTGAATCGCTTGGAACATCCCACTGAATGTTGAAGTGGGCGCAGAGAGCCTTCTGAGCTTGCATCATTGTATTAACTTTTCGCTTCAATTTCTGCACCTCACTTGTCAAACTTCGAATTTGCCCATCTGAAGTTGTAGGCACAGCTTCCTCTTTTGTCCGAAGTTCATCTGCAGACAATAAACGCACACTTCCTTTCCCGGATTTTTCAACCAAATTCATTTTAGATAAAGAGTCAATATTTAAATTATCTAAATGAAGCTCAATGGTAAGCTTAGAAGGACATAGTATATCCAATTTAGCAGCAATGAGGGTAATGAATGAACCCAAAATCAAAGGTCTAGTCCTCTTAGTTGCTAACACAGATTGAAATTTAATGCCTAACCAATAACCCAAATTGACCCTTTTTCCAGTTTGCATGCACCATAAGAAAAACAATTCAGCTTTTGAGATATAACCTGTATCATCAACCCTGACAGAAATAGAACTAGACAAGAACCTATGAATGTACCTTAGATGCCCATCAACAATATAAATAGACCGTGACATACTAGGAAAAATCAAATCATCTCTTTCAGTCAAAGTTCTAAGAGCAGCATTAACATTAAACTCAGGAGGATAGTCACAGTAAGCACTCTTATACTCATCAGACTTTATACCATCAGTACTCACTAATCCTAGGGCAATGTTAAAATCTGTCAGAGACATAGAATATATCTTACCTAAAAGCCTAAATCTAACCACATCAGGTGCAAAAATATCAGCAGCATCAACTTTTTTATCATACTCAAAAGTGGCATAAAACTCATAAACTAATTCATAGTATGCTGGGCAACTTAAATCAAACAAACTGGACCAACCAATGCAATTAAAAGCATGCCTAACAGAATCCAAAATCCCTAAACTTTCCATAGTTGGAACATGTAAAGATTTCAGGGGACAGAGTTTCTTACCTTTGATTTTTCCAAATTTCTGTTGATCTATCGGGCGTTGAAACTTCAAGGTCAGATTAGGAATTGGATAGACCGGCTTCTGGACTGCTTTCTTCTTCAGTTGTTCTTCAGGAATTGGTTGCCATGGGCATGGTGAATCATCAGATTTTTGTGTATCCGGTTCGAGGATGTTTTCTGTACGCTTCAAAACTTTCGCCCGTGGGCGTAGCGAGAGTTTAGACGGTCTTTTTGGTGTAGAAACAGTCGTTTCAACTTCCGACTCAGAATTATGAATGACAGGTTCAGATTCTTTTTCTGATTCCGAGTCGGAACTGCTATCCGATATGGTTATGTGTCGCGGCTTTTTAGGATCAAAAGCAACGAGGTTCCGAATTCTACCGCTTCTACGGGAGCCTTTAATGATATTATAACCAGTTTTCTAGGACGAGAGCGGGTTTTTTGAGCGGCATTCGGAGTAACAAAAATTTCTGGTTGAGAATGTTCAGCAGTAGATGAAACCGGACGTTTGTCACCAATTTTTACCAATTTCCGGCGTTTGGAAACTGGAGCAGATGGAGGAGAAGAACCATGGTGTGTTTTAGCCATTCAAAAATAGAAAATCAAAAATCGAACCGGAATTCGGAAGTGGCAGACAGGAAGAATAGAAATAAGAGAATCTGTCGCCGGAGATTGCTGTCGACGACGGTTGGAGTCGCAGACTGGACGGAGACCAGTGCAGGCTGACGACTGGAGAAAGGAGAACCGTGGCTGCGACGGCCAGAGGAAGTCGTTGCTGGAAGATCGACGACCGCTGAAGGAGAGAAATCGCGGCTGCTTGTCGCTAATCAGAGACCGACGACGCGGCCTGGAGACTGCGACCAGCGAGATATTGCTAAGACTGGAAGCTGTGACGACGGGGCGGCGCTAGAAGAGCAAACAGGGATTAGTGGCGGCGCTGGAAAAGATCTGGACGACGATGGCGGAGGTTGAAGCGGCGGCGGTAGTTGGACTTAAGCGGCGGCGACTGGGCGGCAAAGAGAAGAGACGACGGCCACAAGTTAGGGTTCACGATGTCTCTGCCAATGTTCACTGCTTTTCAGATTTGTTGATTTTTTTTTTTATTATTTTTATTTCATTTTTCTTTTCTGATTTTAATTCTTGCACAATAATGAAAAACATTTAGAATTAGAAATCCTAAAATTCTATTATTGCAATTTATTTTATTATTTTAATATTTAATAAAAACAAAAATAAATAGAGTAAAACAAAAATAAAAATAAAAATAAATTAAAAATTAAAATTTTTTGTTTTCTGATTTTTTTTTTTGATTTCAACTATCATTATTAAATATTTAATAAAAAGAAAATAAAAGTAAAGAAACAAATAAAGTAAAATAAAAATAAATTAAATTAAATTAAATTAAAAAAATGATTGAAAATAAAATTAAAATAAATATATATAAAATTAAAATTAAAATTAAAAATTAAAGAATAAATAAATAAATAGAAAATAAAAATTTTGGGTTGCCTCCCAACAGCGCCTTGATTTTACGTCTCTGGCTAGACACGATAAAATTATCCAGAAGCTTGTCGTGGGCATGACAAAATTTCTTCAATGAGGTTCACTTGGAAACCCTCGTAATAGGGTTTAAGTCTATGCCCATTGACCTTGAAAATCTTGCCTGTTTCCATGCTCTCTATTTCCAATGCACCATGAGAAAATACATTAATAACAATAAAAGGGCCAATCCATCTTGACCTCAATTTTCCAGGAAACAATTTGAGTTTTGAATGGTACAGTAAAACTTTTTGACCCACTACAAACGATTTCCTAGAGACATGAAGATCATGCTCTCTTTTCAACGTCTCCTTCTGGTGCTGAGCTCTGATGTAGGCATCATTCCTGATTTCTTCTAACTCTTGGATTTGGAGCTTTCGCTGCTCACAAGCAGCATCTGTTATCAGGTTACATTCTTTCACGGCCCAAAATGCTTTATGTTCCAATTCAACCGGCAAATGGCACGCCTTACCATAGACAATGCGATAAGGAGACATCCCAATAGGTGACTTGTAGGCGGTTCGATACGCCCATAGTGCATCTTCTAAACGCAAAGTCCAATCCTTCCTAGAGGGATTTACCATCTTTTCAAGGATCGACTTGATCTCCCTATTCGAAACTTCAGCTTGTCCGTTTGTCTGCGGATGGTAGGCGGTGGAGGTACGATGCGTCACTCCATATTTTCTGAATAAGGCTTCGATGGTCCTATTACAAAAATGGGTTCCGCGATCACTAATGATGGCTCGGGGTGTACCATACCTGTAGAAGATATTAGACCTAACAAAGTTTGCAACAACTTTAGCATCATCAGTCCGGGTGGCTTTAGCTTCCACCCATTTTGAAACATAATCAACAACCAATAAAATATAATGAAACCCAAATGATGGTGGAAAAGGCCCCATAAAGTCAATACCCCATACATCAAAAATCTCAACTATCAAGATTTGAGTCATAGGCATTTGATCACGACGGCCTAGACTCCCTGTTCTTTGATAGTTGTCACAAGTTTTACAAAAGACGTACGAATCATAAATATCAAACAATATAGCAGAATAAAATAATTCTCACAACACGGTAATTAGAATTGACTTAGCTGGATGAGGTTCGTTTAGCTCCTCATGGGCGCGGCGAACTTCATTTGCCTAATATAATTGATCGTTCCAAAGAGAATAAAAACCCAGAGTATTTTCCTATTTCTCTCGATAAAAATTCCGAATCAAAAGGAAGGGGAGAGATCCTTTTACAATCGTTTCTTCCTAAAATAAATCCTCCCTCGAAAATCTAAAACGAACTCGTAAAAATCTCTAACTCAAAATCTCAGTGGTTCAGATCACAATTTAAATTTGAGAATTAAAAATATAACAACTTTGATAGAATTGACTTGGTCTTGTTGACTTAACTTTAGCAAACCCAGCTTTAAACCCCCAGAATTCTTCAATACTTCACAATTGCCTCCAAACTGTCAACAAATATAAAAATAGAGCAATTAGATAGTATATATTCAATAAAGTCCCCGAATTGTAAATAAAATAAGGTAGAAATGTTGTGCATTTCATGCCCAATCAGGAGACCTTTTTCCTGAGGACCTGCCCAAGGAGGTTCCACCTATTAGGGGAATAGAGCATCAAATTGATTTCATGCCCGGAGCACAAATTCCAAACAGACCAGCTTATAGAGCTAACCTAGAAGAAACTAAGGAAATCCAAAAGCAGGTTGAAGAGTTGCTGCAAAAGGGACATATAAGAGAAAGTTTGAGTCCTTGTGCTGTACCGGTTATTCTAGTAACTAAGAAGTATGGGAGTTGGCGCATGTATGTAGATTGCAGAGCTGTTAATAAGATAACGGTAAAGTATCGTCATCCTATACCTAGGTTAGAAGATATGCTTGATGAATTGCATGGTGCTTGTGTATTTACCAAGATTGATTTAATGAGTGGTTACCATCATATTAGAATGAAAATTGGTGATGAGTGGAAAACTGCTTTTAAAACAAAACATGGTTTATATGAGTGGATGGTGATGCCTTTTGGGTTAACTAATGCCCCTAGCACTTTCATGAGATTGATGAATCATGTGTTGAGATCTTTTATTGGTAGATTTGTTGTGGTATATTTTAATGACATACTGATTTATAGCAAAAGCATTGATGAGCATATTGAGCATCTTAAGTCTGTGTTAGATGCACTTAGGGCAGAAAAGTTGTATGCGAAGTTGAAAAAGTGTACATTTTGCATGGATCGTGTTACTTTTCTTGGTTATGTTGTTTCTTCTAATGGAGTTGAGATGGACTAAGAGAAGGTCAAGGCAATCAAGGAGTGTCCACGACCTACAAGTATTTCTCAGGTAAGATCTTTTCATGGACTTGCTAGTTTTTACAGGAGATTTGTCAAGGATTTTAGCTCTATAGCAGCCCCATTGACAGAGATTGTTAAAAAGGAGGTAGGTTTTATTTGGGGTGAGGCACAGGAACATGCTTTCAATACTTTAAAAGATAAACTTTGTTCTGCTCCTATTTTGAGTTTACTTGATTTTTCTTCTTCTTTTGAAATAGAGTGTGATGCCTCTGGGATAGGTATTGGTGTTGTTTTGTTGCAGGAAAAGCGACCTATTGCTTACTTTAGTGAGAAGTTGAATGGTGCTCAGTTGAATTATTCAACTTACGATAAGGAGTTGTATGCATTGGTGAGAGCTCTACAAACCTGACAGTATTATCTATGGCCTAAGGAATTCGTGATTCACACTGGCCATGAAAGTTTGAAGCACCTTAAAGGCCAAGGTAAGTTGAATAAAAGGCATGCTAAGTGGCTGAAGTTCATAGAGACTTTTCCATATGTTGTGCAATACAAACAAGGTAAAGAAAATGTGATTGCTGATGCATTATCTAGAAGGTATGCTCTGATCTCTTCTCTTAGTTCTAAGCTGATTGGATTTGAGTATATAAAGAATTGTATAAATTAGATTCTGATTTTACCAATGTGTATGATGCATGCGAATAAGTTGCCTTTAAGAAGTTTTATAGGAATGATGGGTATTTATTTAGAGATAATAAGCTTTGTATTCCTACATGTTCTATGCGTGAATTGCTTGTTAAGAAGTCTCATAATGGTGGCTTGATGGGACATTTTGGTATTGCTAAAACACTTGATATATTACAAGAGCATTTTTATTGGCCTAACATGAAAAAGGATGTTGAGAGAGTTTGCTCTAGTTGTATAGCATGTAGGTAAGCCAAGTCCAAGGTGCAGCCTCACGGGTTGTACACCCCTCTACCTATTCCTAATAGTCCTTGGGTTGATATCTCTATGGATTTTGTGTTAGGATTACCTAGGACCAGGAAAGGTTGTGATAGCATCTTTGTTGTAGTGGATAGATTTAGCAAAATGACTCATTTTATTGCATGTCATAAATCTGACGATGCTACACATATTGCTGATTTGTTCTTTAGGGATGTGGTTAGATTACATGGCATTCCTAAAACAATTGTTTCTGATAGAGATTCTAAATTCTTAAGCCACTTTTGGCGTGTTTTATGGGGTAAATTGGGGACTAAGTTGTTATTTTCTACTACTTGTCATCCTCAAACTGATGGCCAAACTGAAGTGGTTAATCGAACTTTAGGATCTTTATTGCGTGTTGTTGTGGGTAAAAATTTTAAAACTTGGGAAGATTGTTTACCTCTGATAGAGTTTGCATACAATAGGAGCATACATTCTTCTACAGGTTATTCTCCATTTGAGATTGTTTATGGTTTTAACCCATTAACTCCATTGGATTTGTTGCCTTTGCCCTTGAATGAGATTGTTAATATAGATGGGCAGCAAAGAGCAGAAGTGATTAAAACAATACATGAGAAAGCTAGGCAGCACATTGAGGACAAGAACAAGAAGTATGCTCAAAAGGCCAACCAAGGGCATAGGGTGATGAAGTTTGAACCTGGAGATTGGGTTTGGGTACATTTCAAGAAGGAAAGATTTCCTAAGCAAAGAAAGTCGAAGTTCGATCCTAGAGGCGATGGTCCTTTCCAAGTAATTGAGCGCATCAACGATAATGCCTATAGGGTGGATTTACCAGGTGAGTATAGTGTTAGTGCTACTTTTAATGTTTCTGATTTGTCTCCTTTTATCAATGTAGGTTCTGATTCGAGGTCGAATCCTTTTGAAGAGAGAGGGAATGATGCAACTCACCAAAGCAATGATGAAGTCTTGATGATGCCAGCAGGTCCAATTACAAGATCACGCTCTTCTAAACTCAAAGCACGACTTCAAATTTATGTACAAGCATTGATTTCACAAGAACTTCAAGAGGATATGATGATCAAGCGTGGGGAAGAACTTCAAGATATGCTGAGGTGTTTATGACATTAGAGGAACCAAGTTAAGAAGGCTAAAACACTTGGCCAAATATCTAAAGCACAAGTCTAACCAAATGGGCTTAGGCTTAGCTATCTTTATCTGGGCTTCTTTTATTTTATTATGTTGGGCTTTAAAATATTCTGATTTGTATTTAATATGCATGTGCCTCACTTAAAAGTCATGTGCATGAATTAATTAGTTTTGGGCCTCTAATTAATAGCCCAGTCTTTAAGATTTTTAGGTTTTTTTTTAGGGTTTGATTTGTAAGGGTATTTAAACCCTTCTTTATGTGCGTTGGCGGCAGACTTGATTAGAAAATATTTTTGAGAGTATAAAGGTTTGATTCCAGACTATTTTACTTTAAGAATTGATTCAACTTATCAAGTAAGTATTGACTCGTGGCGTTAATTCAATTCTTCCACATCCTATACTCTTTGTTACCAATTCCTTGCTGTTTTGGGGGTGAAGGGTTCTTGTAGATTGATTGAATTTAGGTTTGGGAACATCTATTGATTCGGAGGTGATTCATGCTTAGTTCTTGAGTTTTTGCCGTATCACCCCCACAGCTGAAGATCCTAGATTGATTTTTGGCAAATGTTGACTTTAATTAGTTCCAATTCTATAGCATATTACTTTTAATAAATTAATAAAACATGGCAGTAGTTGAAATAGGAACAATCTACCAAAAGACCCGAATGGAGTTTTCAGAATTTTCTTTGCCAAAGCTAACCAACCCCTGATTTCCCTATATATGTAGAATGGAACCTAAAGAGAGATAAAACCAATGAATTAACAATTTATTAAAATCTGACTTACTACACAGAGCACATAAAAACTCACCTCCTAGGGCTGAAATTCGAGTAGAGATGATGTCTTTCACCAGACTTCTGCTAGAGGTGCGAATTGGTGAGGACTGTCAAGCTAATAGACACAAATCCAACCCCAATTAAAACAAGACACTCAAAATTCCAACAGAAAGTGAAAGAGAAAAAAAGAACAAGTTCAAAACCTTACCAGATGATGACCTTGTTATACGCAAGCTGAATTTGAGTCCTAGATGTCACTACGAGATGGTTGGGTGGAGTAAAACAAGAATATTTTTCTTAATTTCCTCAAATGATTGGAAGAAATCGAGTTTGTATGAGTGGTTTCAGTGTTATGCTTGAGAGAAAAGAAAAACAAAGTGAGATGTGGTGTTTGGTTTGGTCATGCGAGTAGGAGAGAGGAAAATTTGGAGTGTTGGGCTAGGCTTCCTATTCGGGCTTGTTGTTGGATTTGGGCCATAAGGCCAAAGTCCAATAGTAAGTCCATTCTACCGTAACCCGAAAATATTCTGAAAATATAATTTTATGAAACTTTTGGAAATAACATTTAACAAATAAATCAACTTAATAAATTAAAATCGAGATTTCGAAATAAAAATCTAAATTTAAAAATACTTCCATGGCTATTAAAATTTTAATAACGAGATTTTTCGAACATGACACGAAAATTCACGAATATCTACGGATAGGACCCTAATTAGTTCCAATTCCTATTTACTGTCTGATTATTTACTGATGATAATTTAAGGTAAAAATTTAGTGTACTAATTAAAATAAATTAAATTCACTTTAAAGATAATGAAAAATTTTAGGCCAAATTTTCAGACGTTACATATGTAATATTGCATGGTCCCATGCAGAAATTGATAAATGATTTCGCTAACCCATTATGGATATGAACATATGAAACTAGATGTTCACATTAATTCTGATTGACAAGCAATAATCATTAAATGATCTTGATGTAAATTCTTCAACATTATCCAAATGAATGTATCTGATCGAATAATTTGAAAATTGTGCTCTGAATTTAATAATTTGAGCAAGTAGTTTAGCAAATGTTATATGGTGTCTTGAAAATAAACTAACATATAACTATCTAGTATATGAATCAATTAACATCATAAAATATCGAAATGCCCCCCTTATGGATGAACTGGTCCACTTCCCACTGAATTTTGTGTTTAGGTTTGTGCTCCTACCCTATCAAAATCCATATAACTACTTGCGTGCAGCCTGTTCACCGTACTCAGAAGGGCCTCTTTTCATCATGGCTTTTTTTTTTTTTAATTATTATATCTATTTTTAATTTTTAATTTTTAATTTTATTTTCAATCACCGTTGTCCATCTGTACAGAGACAAATTGAATCATTTCCCATTTAATGTGATTCAAACCTAAGGTTGGCAAAGTGGGTAGGGTTTTTGAGACCCTACCCTTACCCAACTCAAAAAGGGTAGGGTAATACCTTATCCATTTAATTAAAAACATCTATATGATCCGGTTTAGAAAAAATCCGTTTATTTGAGGGTAGGGTAAAGGTATAACTTAGGGTACACATCTTACCCTATCTAGACCCTTACCTTCTAAATGCAATTTTACCCTATCTAGACCCTTACCTTCTAAATGCAATTTTACCCTATCTAGACCCTTACATTTTAAATGTAATATTTTTTTATCCAAACCACACTAAGGTTCATTTGTTTGTTTTATCTATTAAATATTTTTAGATTTTATTGGCGGTTCTAACACAAAAAAATAAAAAAATAAAAAAAAAAATAAAAAGGTTTTTATTTAAATTATGCTATCGGTTTTTTATTTTATTTTTATGAATCCTAAATATATTATAAATATATTATATTTACGATTTATCCTTTTTTATTCAATTGATAAAAATTAGTTTAATATATTAATTTATGCTTCTCTCTTGAATTAATAATTTTTTTTATATATTATTTTATTAATCTTTCTATTTAATATATCTATATATACATATATATATATTAATAGACAAAAATTATTAATTACTCATTGGAAATTTAAAAAAGTGAGTAAAAATATAATTAATAAATGAATTTAAAATTATTTTTTATTGTAAAATATTACATTTTCAATACAATAAATTATTAATGCATTAAAAAAATAAGAAGAAACAATTAATGCATGTTATTTTTTAAAATAAAAAATACTAATTTGTTTAATTTCTTATGTTTTTTCCTTTACAATATTATTCTTTTAATTTGATGATAAGTGTATTATTGTTTTATTTTAAAAATAATACTACATCTGTTCTAAAATAGGTGAAACATTAGCATAGTATTCACTATTTATCAATCAATTTGTTTCACATATTGTTTTCTATTTATAAGGAATAAGGTGGATCTTGTTTTATTTGTCTTAATGTCTATTTTTCAAATATTAAATTATTATAATTTTTTGTTGTATATAATTAAAGATATTTACCGTTAAAGATAAATATTGGATAGCGTGTCCATAGGAAATGTTTCACCTATTAAAGAACGGATGAAGTATTATTTTGAAAGAAATTTTTATCTATTAAAATGGTAAATATAATTTAAAATACATGTTATTAATGTTTAAAAGAAAAAAGAAAGGAATATATAGGTAAATGCATTAATTGTTTATTGGAAATTTAAGATGTGAGTAAAAAATGTAATTAATATACTAAAAATTTGCATTTAAAATACAACTTTTTAAATTCTCAATGAACAATTAATGCACTCCTTAAAAAATTACAAAATGAATACTTATTATTATAATTGTTTTAAACAAATTACCTCTAATTTTTTAAAAATGTTATTATTTAATTTGATTATATGTATATTATTTTTTAAAAATAATTTTAAATTTTAAATAACTTTTATCCATTAAAATTATAATTATAATTTAAGATGCATAAAATTTTTTAAAAAAAAAAACATAAAATAGGATAACTTTCATCCATTAAACCATGATGATTTTTTTCCTAATTATTTGATTGTAAGTATATTTTAAATTCCATTTAATTGATTTAATCTATTTTATAATTTAAATCAAATCAAATTAAAAATAATTTAATTTCAACATGTTTAACTCGAACCAATATTATAATTTTAATCAAATTAATTTGATATTCTTAAATGAAACTTTGGTCGATTTGATTTTATTCCGTTGGATATTAATAATATTTTAAATAAATATTTAGTTTTTTATGT
This sequence comes from Cardiospermum halicacabum, assembly GCA_031304145.1. Classification (NCBI taxonomy): domain Eukaryota; kingdom Viridiplantae; phylum Streptophyta; class Magnoliopsida; order Sapindales; family Sapindaceae; genus Cardiospermum; species Cardiospermum halicacabum. The sequence goes on from CM062397.1 coordinate 11,959,780, forward strand.
TGCATTTACTAATATGTAAATATATTATGTTCAAATTAAATGTACAAATTTAAAAACATAAGAAAATAAATAAACTATTGAAAAATAAAATATTTAAATAACAAAAATAAAATAAATAAATGTATTATTTAATGAATTTTTAAATTTTGAAACAAAATAAATTTCCCCATATATAGATTATTTTAATAAGAAGAGTTTTACTAAGGGTAAGGGTCTTCCCTTACATTTTGAGGATAAAGGTCTACCCTTACCCATATCTTATTAAAGAGAATAAGGGTAGGATTTAGACCCTAAAAAACTTTTAGGGTCTAATAAGGGTTTGGGTAAGGGTAGACCCAAACCCTTACTTTTGCCGAGTCTATTCAAACCCTATATAATGTTAGTTGATACCATGTGCATTTCGTTCTAGATATAGTAAATATTGGTTATTGCAAATTTGCAGTTCTGATTAAAAATATAATTCACCTTTTCTTTATTTCCAATGTTCTTTATTAATTTGGTACCGTCAACAATTTTCATACCCAAAACAAACAATCATCCCAGACAACATTATTGTCCAAACAATCAAACAAAGTTCTTAGCAGGTGGAATACTCTGCTCATTCCTAAAGAAATTCTCAGGATCCACCCTACTCTTCACATCAACCAATCTCTTATAATTCCCTTTGAAGTACCTCAACCCATAGCCCTCAGCATCTACAGTTCCGACCTCAATATCTCTGTAATTCAAAAACGTCTCCCTCGGATCACTAGACACATAAGGCGTCATCAAATCATAAAACTCTCTCAACTCATTAACATAATCTCCTTCCACACCATCTTTCGGCCCAGTGTTATACTGAATCTTGAACAAATTCCCCTTCCTATGAGGAAACGCAGTTTCAGATTCCGAAATCTCACTCATTCTCCCACCGTACGGATTCCACTGCATCCAAACATCCCCTTTCATTTCAATCATTTTCCTCCATATCTTCTCAAGCCCTTCTTTCGGTATCACTTTCTTCACATAATCAGATTTCCTTTTAAACATATCACCACTCTCTTCAGGCCTAACGACCAAATTTTCAGGTTTGTCAAGTGGCATACCGAACCAAAACAATGTCGACTCGACCCAACTCATTTCCTTCAAATCCCCTGTTTCCAACCCAAGCTTCGGAAACCTATGTCTCAATATTTGATTAAACCGCTTCGCTTCTCCTAAATACATACCGTAAAACAGAACCGTAACGGTCTCCTCTGTTTTTAACGGCATGGCTCGAATGAAAATCTCATTAGGAAGCTTGTAAGCGATTGTTTGCCATTGGTGGACAATATCTGTCGCTCCTTGGTTCAATGTTCGACTCACTTGAAAAACCGTTACATTTTCCGGGACTTGAACTAGTTTAATTTTCCAAGATAGAATAACACCAAAACTTGTCCCACCACCACCTCTAATAGCCCAAAATAGATCCTCTCCCATCGATTCCCGATCCAAAATCCTACCTTTAACGTCCACAAGTTTCGCATCCACAACATTGTCGATAGACAGACCATATTTTCTCATCAGGCTACCATACCCACCTCCGGAAAAATGTCCACCGACACCAATTGTATTACAAACACCAGCCGGGAAGGCTAGGTGTTTACTAGATTTCGAGATTTTATAATAAAGTTCGCCCAATGTGGCCCCTGCTTGGACCCACGCGCTTTGTGAAGAGAGGCTGATTTCGATTGATCGGAGATTGAACATGTCTAATATAATGAATGGGAGAGTTGAGGTGTAGGAAAGACCTTCGTAGTCGTGACCGCCACTTCGGATTCTGACGTGTAAGTTGGTGGACTTGGCGCAAATGACGGTTGCTTGGACGTGGGATTCGTGTCGGGCGGTTACTATTGCTAGGGGCATTAGTGAGTTTTTGGTTAAGATGCGGAGGTTTTTGACGTAGGCTGTGAAGATTGATTGGAATGAGGAGTTTTTGGGGGTGTAGATGGAGTTGGAGATGGGGTTTGAGGGTTTGATGTGGTGAGGTAGACATTGGAGGAAGGTGTCTAGAGGAGAATTAGTTGAGTCTCCGTATGAGAATAGAGGGAGCGATGTTAAAATTGAAGCTATGAGTAGGAATGATAACTTCATTTTACAACTGGTGTGAGATTCTTGTGGATTGGTTTCACATTTATAGTAGAAGTGGTGTGCCGCCCTTGCATGCAAAATATGTATTTTATATTTTATTGGAATCGAAATTATTTGGTAGGTAAATCATGGAAGAGGACAAAAGAGGGTAATTCATCTTGAAGAAATGCATATAGAAATGAAACTAAATATTACTAGAGTAGCACTGTTAAATTATCGGCGGACGTTGTTTTTAATAATTTTTTTTTTTAATTTATTGTTTTTCAATGAAAACAAAAAGTATACCATTCAATTATTCTGGTCCAATTTGCCCACTGATAATTACTTGAAAAAATTATTAAATTTGACCTGGGAAATTAAATTATATATTATCCTATTATTGAATGTCAGCATAACACCGTTTACACTAATGCCATCACTAATGGATGGATGCTCAAGCTGATTTTAGTCTCGAGTCGTCGACTTTCTATAGGTATAAGATTTAATTATTATCTAAAGAAATGAAAAATAAATAGCAATTTATCCTTCTCAGCTAAATTTGTATGCATTTGGTAATGTTTATGTTCCAATAAATTTTATTATTGTATAATGAAATAAGAATAAAATTGTGTCTGTATCACAGCGGTTTGAAAATATAAAAAATTTAAATTATATAATATTTAAATTTTCAAATATATTTATACATACTCAAAATATAAATTGAAATTTCAATTTAAAATTCAAGATATCACTATATAATAACCATTTTCAATATTCAAAATTTTTAGATTTACATTTTGTTTTATAAGACTTCTTAAAACTTTATTTTGACTAAGCATTTAGGTGGTAGGACGGATCAGGATTTAGAATATATAGTATCATAAATATATATTATAAGATATTTTAAAATTAAGTTCTAAATTCAAATAAACAAATAAAATACGACATGAAAGATAAATACATAAAAAAAAAAACATAATAAAAACAACATTTCCACTAACATATTATAAAATTTAATAACAAAGTACCATGTTAAAAAAAATAAATAAAATTAAATAGATTCTCCATGTATTAATCTCCAAAAATAACACAAAATCATCCATCTATATATGATACTGGAGTGCTATAATTTTAAAGGAAAAAAAATAAAACTAATGATAACAATGAAGAAAATTTGTCTATAAAACAATACAACGTAATAGTATTTTTAAAAAAAAAATAAAGAAAAAGGAAATAAATTACATCTAAAATAGTATCGATTAATGTATTGTAACAGTAGAATTGATAATATTTAAAACAATATTTAGAAAAAAATCAATAATTTTCAATGAACAAAATATATCTCAAGAATATAAAAAAAAAAATTAAAGGAAAAATAAAGAGAACATATTTAGTATAATATCAATAATAGAAGTAGTACTACAATGATATGATTTTACAGTGATATAATTTAAAAAATATATATATCGAATGACAATTGACTCAAACTTTTAATAAAAATAAAATATATAGTAAGTAATATTAAGAAAAATAATAATAATGATAGGAAAGAGAAAAAAATAATATTAAAAAAATAATAATAACAGGAAAGGAAAAAGAAAAAAAGTTTCTTTGATAATTATGACTATTGCTTTGGTGCCAAGAGTTAAATCCACGGAAAATGAAGAGTGAAAAGAGAAGATGGATCGAAGAAGAATAAAGAGTGAAGAGAGGATGGATTGAAAAATGGTGTATGTTATTTTGTGTATACAATATATTGTCTCTCAGAGTTATTTATTTATTTATTATTTTTTTTAGGAAGGAATTATGTTAATGAATCTTTATTTATTTATTTTTAAAGAAAATATATGTACTATGTATGTGAAACCCTACCATTATACTGTCAACGAAATTAATATTTTACTTTATAAAATGTAAGGGAGAAAATATGAGCTAAAAAAGATGTTTTATTATTATGAAATCCATTACTGATAGTGTTACATACATGAAAATGAACTAACAACACTAATCCTATTTTACAATTACAAAATACATCCTTCTGTATTTATTCAATTATAACCTAACTCAAACTTATTAGCATATGCATTCCACCTTAGTTTTATAAAACGCTTGATTGAAGAAAAAAAAACCTTAAATTATTAATTTGCAGTGTACGTTACAAAGCAACTTCTTTATCTTCTTTTAGATTGCCGTATATTGATACCCTTTAGATAATTACATATTGCTGAAATTAATTCACAGTCACTTGTCCATATTCTCTTATTTCATAGGAGAAGATGAATTTCATCAATCTTGATCCAATTGTATTTAATTACAGAGTAATAAAAGTATTTTTTCCCTTCTTTTAAGTCTTTATATTTCTGGAGGCCCTAACAAATATGATATAATGACCCCTTCAATTTTATTTTTATTTTTATTTTTATTTTTTATTTTTTATTTTTATTTTAATGATCTTTCCGATTCCGAAACAAACATAGTTTGGCTCTCTTTTTTCAGTCTTTCAGATGAAAAATTCCGTGAAGACGACGAGAGATGCCTCCTGCCCTTTCCGTTCTTACTCTTATATTTTTAACATGGCCATAAATAAGATAAACATGAATATTAGTATTCAATACTATAAATTAACATGACAATCCATAATATAAACAAATTCGATACTACAAACCAAAATAGCAATAATATAAAATTAGTCCGTTACATTAAATTAATCCAATTTCAATAATTAATTTTTTTTTTTAAAAATACCAAATCGTATTTTTTATGTTAAAATTTTTTTCTTCCGGCTCTGAAGGCCCTCCTCCATGCGGGGCCCTGGCGGTCGCCCCTCCGGCCACCCCTCAGAGCCGGGCCTGCCTTTTAGCGACATGTTTATCCTTAGCAGCTGGTATCACTTTAAAGTGAAAGCAATAGGAGTGTCAGTGGATCGAGACGTCCCGGATTTTTTAACCTATCCCAACAATTCGAGACGGAAATTGTTCCGATCCACTTTTTAATCGGGACGGGATCGGAACAGATATTTAATTTTCAAATTCAATTCGGATCGGGATAGATCTTTTTTAATCGGGACGGAATCGATATTTTTTAATCGGGATAGGTCCGGGACAAATCTTTTTTAATAAAAAATTTCCGAATCTGTCACAAATTTTTAAAAATTAATACATTATAATATATTGATATTATAAAATTATAATCTTTTTAACTCTCAGCGTATATAATGTTGTATAAAATTACCAAACAGTTTAGATTAATAGTTTCGACAAGCACATTTTTTTTCTATTTTATATTATTTAAAAATAATATTTATTTTATTATTTTTATTTATACATTTAATTTCGAGAATTCCCGAATTCGTCCTGATCCTATTTCGAAATTTTCGGAACGGAACAAAATCGAGACATTAGAATTCGGGAACATGAATGGGACGCAAAATTATATCCCGATTAAAATTCAGAACGGGACCAGAACACATCAATTACCGTCCCGACCCGTCCCATATACACCCCTAGAAGGCAATAATTGGATATATTTTAATTCTTAAATTTTTTCACTTTACATTCAAAATTATTAGCACGTTGGCAACTTTAAAAATTATAATAAATGTGAACATTACAATAAAACACGAGGGAATGATAAAATAATAAATAAAATAATTTGAAATTGACACACAAAAGAACGTGATACTCATTTCATAAATATATTTTTATAATTATCCAAATGGTAGATCATGTTATATTAATTTAGAGGATATAAATAATTTTTATAATTATCCACATGGCAATAAGTAAGAGCTTATGTAGTAGATGTTATAGCATGTAAATATTGATGTGATTACCAATATCAAACCAAAAGACTAGTCAACCTAATCACGTTCTTCTTTATTTCATTCAACACCATCGTACTAACCCGACCTCCCTCCAATGACTAAATCTCCATTTATTTCATAATGGATTAATAGAAATTCACGGCTAACTTTTGGTAAAATATCAAGTTCTCGCAAACAACATGATCATAAGATAAGATTGGATTCTCAATGGCGCAAAATACTACAGGAGAATAGATTATTAACATATGTAAATTTAAGTATAATCATAGAATTGAAAAAAAAAATGCACTATTTATATATAACTGATCATAAACCTACCAAATAAAGTATAATAGAAAAATAAAATTACAAAATAGATAAAGAAAAAAAAGTTAATGTTCATTTATACCCTTCAAGTAGGCTTGATTTTTCACTTGAACCTTCATAGTTTATGAAGTTTCATTTGAGCTCTCAAACTTGCCAAAAATAAGTCATTTAGCCCTCCATGCTGATATGGACCAGAGCGTGAAGAACATGCGTCAACCCGTGTTTAGTTAGTCTCACTTGAAAACCCTACCAACTTTGGGGATGGAAATAAATAAACATGCCACAAAGGATTCAAATAGGCATTATCCTTAATTTATTTATTTTTCTTAATAATTTAATTCCAGTTTTTTCTTTCTTTCTTTTTAATAATTTAAAAATGGGTATTTTCGTTTTTCTATTCGAAAAATCGAAAAACTCACTATTTTTTAAAGTAATTCAAAATAACTCCACTTTTGAGATGAAGGGTGATTTTGGGTAATAGTTTAGTGATTTTACTCTATTTTTACATTGTTTTTATTATTTGCATTAAATATTTATCTTTATACAATTATTATTAACCGTTCATTAAATTACATTAAAATTAAAATAATATATATATATATTATTTTTATTAAATAATATATTTTAATTTTATTATTTTAAATAAAATTCAAAATAAATATGAATTCATTTTTTTTATAATTAAATAATAAATTTTAAATATGTTATTTTTAATAAAAATAATTCAAATTTTTTTCTTTTTTAAAAAAAATTAGAATAATACTTAATTATGTTAAATTTTATTTTAAAAAAATCAAATAAAAATAAATTTTATTTTAATTTTTTTAATTAAAAATATTATTTTATTATCTAATTAAAAAAATATTTTTGTTTGAGTTTTTAAATTAAAAATAACATATTTTAAATAGATTATTATACTTATAAATGTAAAATAAAAATAATTTTATTTTTATTTTAATATTGTAATTAAATAATATATTTTAATTTTGTTAAATATAAAGTAAATATTTTTATTTTAATTACTATTAAAAATAATTTAATTTAATGAATGGTTATTAATGATGGTATAAAGATGAATATTTAATATAATTAATAAAAATAAAGTAAAACCACCGATCTTTTATCCAAAATCACTTTTCATCTCAAAAGTAAGGGTTGTTTTGAATTATTTTTAATAGTGGTAAATTTTTCAAATTATTTTTATAAATCCGGTGGAAAAATAAAAATATCCTTTAAAAATAGTACTTTTCCGATTGTTTTTATTTTTATTTTTTTAATTTTTACTTTTTTAAAAAATAAATGCTCCACCCACATAGTTTAATTTAAGTTAATAATTTTTTAAAAAAAATATTTTCAATGTTACTGAATTTAAAGATCAACATCCCAACAAAATAAGTCAAGTCACCGACACCAACCTTTACTTTGTTACTTAAACTACTAATCTACCACCGCCAGCTGACAACCACCACTTTACTGATGTATTTGACTCACTCCACTCACTAAATATGAGTAATCTTTCTCTAAACCTAAATTATTTTTATCTCTACATTACTAACATCGTTGAAGCCAAATATTTTTCTCTCTCAAATTATTTTTATCCTCTGGATCCGTCCCTGCCACTAACTGCTTCTTCGTCTACATTGGAAAAACAAAATAATAATTAAATCTATAATATTATTTAATTAATTTGATGAAAGTCTAACCATTTAGTGAGTTTAAACCTTTTCAATCCATCCCTGTACGTTTATGCAGTGCAGATTCGCATGCAAAGTTAATAACATATTTTTCCTATACCATATCAGGATATTTTATATATATATATATATATATATATATATATAATGAAAAATTTGTTTGTTATTTTACTTTTATATTTTTAGATAAATTATACTAATGGTATAATCACCAACATATGCTCTGTTAGGAATAAAGGAGACAGAATAACACCAACTAAAATAGAAACAGAATAACAAAGTATGGAGAGTAGAAAGAGGCACAAGAGATTTAACATGGTTCGACGATGTGCCTACTCCAAAAAAAAAGAGAATAACAATCGAATATAATGATCAAATGGATTACAAGATATCACACAAAATAGCCATAAAATGCTACACTCAAATCTCATAACCCAAAGCACCCAAACTAAAACCCCTAACTCACGAATGTATTTCCCACACTCACAATTTGTAATTTTCTTTAGAACTGGACTCTTTCTTCTTTATAAGACACCTCTATTTATAGTGATCACAAATCCCACTTTCCTAATAGTTTCTTTAGAACTGGACCCTTTCTTCTTTATAAGTCAAGCCTGGTGCATACCATAACATACATCAGGCTACCAATAGCCTTTGCAAAAGGAACATTTTCTAGGATAGAGTCATTTTTAAAAGAATTTCCTGTCCAGATTATGATCAGCAGCTAAAGGCAGACTATTAGATTTTTAATCAGACATGTTAAAATTGTTCAGAATTTTGTTCAGGTAGTTCTTTTGATCAATACACAACATGCATTTAGACCACTTTCTAGTTATATTCATACCAAGGATTTTAGAGGCTTCCCCTAAATCCTTCATTTCAAATTCATTACTTAAACCAGATTTCACTTCAACAAGCAATTTCATATCAGGGCTCATTAGTGAAATGTCATCCACATACAACAACAGAAACACAGGGCAGTTCATAACAAAATTGAAGTATAGGCATGCATCGAACATACTTCTTTTAAATCCAGATTTAATAGCATAATTATGAAACCTTTCATTCCATTGATGTGGAGACTGTTTAAGCCGATATAAACATCTTTTCAATAAACACACTTTATCCACAGATTCACAAAAACCTTCAAGTTGTTCCATAAAGATCTCCATGTCCAAGAAACCATGAAGAAAAGTAGTTTTAACATCCATCTGCTTAAGCTCCCAATTGAGCAGTAAGGGATAACATGATTCTAATGGTTATGTACCTCACCATAGGGGAAAAATTTCAGTAAAATCAACACCAACCTTTTGGGTAAAACCTTTGGCCACTAATCTAACTTTGAACCTGTTATCATCAGAGGGTGGTAAATTCTCTTTAATCCTATAGATCCATTTACAGGCCACTAACCTCTTGTCTTTAGGCTAATTCACTAGTATCCATGTATTGTTCTTTTTCAGAGAAGCAATCTCTTCATTCATAACTTTCTTCAATTTGATGGAATCAGCATAAGATATTGCTTCCTGGTAAGAATTAGGAACATAGTTAATGTCACCAGAACAGTTCAAGACATAAATCACTAAGTTTGTATCAAAATAATCATGATATCAAGATGACATTCTAGTAGTTCTCCTCTCTCTATCCCTACTTAGAAGATAACCATCTAGATTGTGCTCATGATAAGTTTCATCTACACCTAAGTCAGGTTGATTTTCAGAAATTTCAAGATCATTCTCAGTACCATCTAGCAAATTTAAATTTACATCAGATTCAGCATTAGTACTCTGATCTGCCCTAGCATTTGGATTAAGATCCTAATCATTGTTATTATTAGCAGGGATTTCAGCTTGAATATCAAAATCAGACAAAACAAGCTGCCTGTACTTACTTGGTTCTGGTTCCATAGAATCCAAGAAACACGGGAACTCATTTTCAGCAAAGGTGACATCTCGACTAATAATAAACTTATACATTATGTTCTCTTTATTAACTAACCTGAACCCTTTAGTACCAGGTTGATAGCCCATAAAGAGTCAAATGATAGATCGAGAATCAAGTTTGTCACCCTTTTGGTGAGAAAGACCTTGCATCCGAATCTTTCAGATTGTCCAGACTAGGTGGTTTTCCATACCATAGCTCAAAGAAGTCTTAAAACCTGGAGAAGAGGATGAGGACCCATTTTTCAAAAAGGTAGCAGTACTAAGGGCTTCCCCTAGAAGACTTTAGGTAAGTTAGCTTGGAACAACAAGCTTCTAAGCTTCTCTAACAGGGTCTTATTAAGTCTCTTAGCTACACCATTCTTTTTGGGAGTATACCTAACGGTTCTATGTCTAGTTATCCCACTTTTCTCACACAACCCCTGAAATTGTTCATTGCAAAACTCTAAACCATTATCAGTTCTTAAAAACTTTGTCTTCTTATTCTTTTCATTTTCAATCAGATTTTTCCAAATCTGAAAATTTTCAAACACTTCATTTTTAGATTTTAATAGGAAAATCCAACAAAATCTTGCGTAATCATCAGTAAAAGACAGGAAGTAAGCACAATTACTAAAAGTTTTGGTTTTAGAAGGACCCCACAGGTCAGAGTGAAAATAGTCCAAACAAATTTTGTTTTAAAAATGGATAACAAAATTTAAAAATGGTAGTGGCAAGAACACACTTATCACATTTTATCTATCTATCAAGCCCTATTTCTGTAACTCTTTAAAGCTGTTGATTCCTAAATGGCTAAATCTTTTATGCCAAAGGACGGTCTTATCTAGGTTAGGGTTGGTCCTAATTCGAGTGTCTAAGGCTTCTAAGGTATTACCTTTAAGGATATATAGGTTCCCAATCCTATTACCTCCCATGATAACTTTCTCAGTTTTAAGTTCAGTAATATCCACTGAGTCACTTCTAAAGACACTAACTAGCCCAGCTTCACTCAGTTTGCTCACAGATATGAGGTTTCTTCTAAGCTTAGGTACCCACTTCACATCACTAAGAGTAATGACACTACCATCATACTGTTTAATAGCTACTATCCCTAAGCCTTCTATACTACACCTATGATCAGATCCCATTAGTAAACAAATTCCTATTAGGAGTCATATGGTGAGTACAACAAGAATCAATTACCTAGTTATTCAAATCATTATCAACAGAAGAAACAGTATGCAATTCAATCACAGCAGTAAGACCTTCACAAAATGAATCAATCACAGCAGCAGCATTAGATGCAGCAGAGGGTTTTTGAATGCTATTAGCCTAATCTTTTCTTTTATGAAAAAAGTCTTTAACCAAATGATTTATTTTACCACAGTAATAACATTTTCTATCTAATTTCACCATTTTTTAGATTTTCCATTCTCCTTCTACTTATTCTGATTTTTATTCCAATTATTTCTCTAATGTTTTTTCTCTTTCCCTTTATTCTTGTTATTACTACTTTCAGCTTTATCTATGGACAGATCTTCATTTTCCCTTTTAATCATTTTTTCGCCTACAGATCTAAAATTCAAAGCATCCATGATGTCTTTAGTGGTCAATGCATCTTTATTAAATGATATGAATTCCCTCACCACACTATGGGTTTCGGGTAAGGCATGCAACAAAATCATGGCTAGATACTCATCACTGAGTCTCCGAGCCTCTTTAATTCTGCTGTTGAGATCCTATACCAGTCTTTTAAAGACAGCCAAATTCTCACTAATAGTTTTATTAGATGCAAATCTAAAACTAAACAGATTAGGCAGGCTTATGATTCTATTAGGGATATCAAATTCCAAGTAATTATTCTCAAGTTCTTTCTATAATTGAGCAACAGTTTTAACATGGGCAACAGAGGTAAGCACATCATCAGACAAATGCAACAATATGGTATGACAAGCACGTTCAGCAATTCTAGCCTTATCAGCTTCAGATATATAAGCAGGATAGTCTTTGTCTACAACACCTTCTATACCATGATGTACTAAAATCGAGAGCATTTTCTTTTGGCACAATACAAAATCTTAGGAACCATAAAAAAATTCAATATTTATTGTGTATGGATTTGAAGTTTTCAAAACATGATGTGCCATTTTTATTTAAAAGCAATATGAGTTTAAAAAAATTTAAAAATAGTGATATATTCAAAGAATACGATATAAGAGATCCTGATTAAAACAGTACAAATGGCAGACAAAGATCAAACACAGAGAGGAATTTCAATAACAAGGACCAAAGAATTTAACAAATAAGAGATGAAATCATACATAGAGAGATATGAACTTATCAATAGAAAAACAATCAATTACAGATTCAATAAGTTACAGACCATAATTAATCAAATAATTGTCAACACACAAAATACCAACAAAACAATAAACAAATTCAAGCAATTACAATCAATAAAAGACTAAAGGTCTCAAACAAGCTGAATTAAGGTATTCTGCGGATGTTTCAGGACGTTCACAAGAGCAGAGCCTGTATCCTTGTAGCCAAATCAAGCAAGCCGAGCTAACGCACCGTCATTCGTTTTAAGACGTTAACAGGAGCAGAGCCTGTGTCTCACAGCTAAGGCCCAAAGTCACCACCAAAATCACAATTATTAAAGCAACGCAAAAAATAAATAGCAGAAAATAAAAGAGATGAGGGTTAAAGAAGGCTCAGTCTTCTTATGCTGCTCGCAACAGAACCCTAATTCAATAAGGTCTGCTTTTCTCCACAATCCCGAATTCTCTTAGGATTGTCTTCTGCCGCTTAATCCAACTTGTCCTTCAATAGATCTTGAAATTTAGATCTACCCTTCACAATCTCCAAACAACTTCTAGGTACCTGTAATCCCCACAGAAGACTTTGTCAGTAACACAAAGAGACAAAGAATACAAGAAAAAACCTAGACGCCTAATATCTTTGTTGGGGGTTTTAAGCTGAACTAAAGAATCATCAGGAAAGCTTCAAATATCCACAAAGGATCAAGAAACCTCTCAGATATGTTGTTCTAAACAAATCGACAACTCGAAATTGCACAGAAACTAAATAAAAAACCACACAGATGCCACAGATGCTTCAAGATTCACAATAAAAACCTTAATCTGTATGAAACAGCCCTAAATACCATTCTAATGCTCTGATACCACTTTGTAATAGAATGATATCACCACAGATATGAACCAAAACACATAAAAATCAACACACAGAACAATATTTACGTGGTTCACCCAAAATAGGGCTAGTCCACGAGACCTCAGTATACTAGAGATGGGTTGCACTATGAATCAGAATCTGTACAAGCTTATAAGAGCAAATAACAAAGAAGCGAACAACAATCACAAAGAAACAACCTATACAAAGAAAACCCTAATAGAGGAGCGAGAGAGATACAAAGAAATAGATTCTCTCACTAAGACTATCAGAAGAAGATTAGAACAATTATATAGGTCGGGTTAAGAGATGGATATAGGTCAATACGCGGGTCATCAAAGGATCTGACTTGAACCAAAGTTAACAAGGCTTGTACCAGCCTAAAGAAGTGAGCCTAAGATCCAACCTGATAGTCCAACCACAATACAAAGTTACAAACCAAGATGAAATATACAAATATTTTATTTGTGATGCAAAACCTAATTTCAAGTAATTAGATTTCAGGATTGCTATTCTCCACAAAGAATTTTACAAATATAATTATAATTATACTTTTATTCATTTTTTTAATTATCAAGAATAATGTTAATTTCCATGCTGTTATATAATATCATACACTTCTTCTAATGATAAGATCAAATGAGGCCATAAACTAAATAATTTAGTGTATCCACAAAATATAATTCTAAATATTTTTTTAAATGGATGAATATATTAATATTATTTAATTGGTATTTATAGAGCTTTAAATAAATTACAAATGAATATGATTTAATTAGGAAAAATTAGTGGGTAAGGTTAGAGCTGATAGATGGATATTCTTCAAAATTTTAACAGGTATGAGCGCATTTAATCTCCATATAAAATCAAAGTATTATATGATCAAATAAATATAATATGTAAAAATAAAATATGTTATACTCTAGATTTTTAATAATTTAATTACCACATTTCTACTTAATTATTTCCAATTAGTTTGAAAAGATTATCAAAATATGATGTTCAAATAATATAAAATATTTAATACCATATATAATTAAATATAATTAAATTTAATATATAAAATGTTTTATTTTTGATTATTTTTAATTTTAAATTAAATTAATTAACCGGCCAAATTTTATTTCAAGTTTATAATCTTTTTAAAGTTGAAATTTTAAAAAATATTCCAAATAACAATCATAGCCCTCATTCCCACCTTAGCGAAATTTTATAGGTCTTCATGAATCCTGTGAAGGCATCTAAAAATAGTCATGAAGGTATTAAAGTGATGGTATGTTGGTAATTTTGTTTTATTGTTATTATTATTTTAAAATTTTTAACTTTTAAATTTTAAATTTTAAAATTAAATTTTGATGCATGTAAAATTTGAAATGCTCAATTTTTATAATTTTTCCTTAAAACAATATATATTTATTGTATTAGATGGGTAAAAGATGTTAATTGAGATTTTTATTTACCTTTATTTTATTTAGTCATGTGAGTTTGAAAATTTTATTCATATTCTTGGTCTCTAAATATGTTAAATTATCATTCCTAAATTCAATAATAAAGTAAAAACACATTTATATTTAACTAAAAAAACTCTCGTTTTAAAATTAGTTAGAGTATGTTTGGCAAATCAAGTATTTGGAATAGCTGTAATGGTTAGCTACTACAAGAACTTCTGAATTCGCTATTAGGTTAACTATTATATTCGGCGTTTGATATCACTTTTAACTTTTAAATTATCAGTTAAAATATAAAATTACAAAAATGATATTCTATTAACATCCTACCAATCTGACTAATATTTTAGTTATGACATCTTATCGAACCATTTAACTCAAAGTTAATTCATAATCAATAATTAATAATCCATAAAAAAAAAAAACTTCGATGTCGGAGTCTTAAATAGATGCAAATATAAAATATTAAATAAGGAACATTTACAAGTCAATTAAACAAATAATGATAGAGCATTATCTAACCAAAATATGTTCTAGTTTTTCTTACGGTAGTGTTGTATTTTAGATATTGTAATATTTTATCTAAATATAATAATATGTAAATTCACGTTATATATAGAAGATAAAATAGGGTTTAGAATCGATTATTGTAATGGTGTTGTTCAGAGGTCGGTAAAGAATCACCGGTATGGAATTCTCTACGCAATTCACCGTCTAAGAGCGTAGTCTCTTGAGAGAGTGATTGAACTTCTTGTTTCGTCAAAAACTGACCGAGAGCGTTAGAGAGAGATGACAACTGTTTTGATTTCAATTACCCACTATCGTATCAAACACGATATGATAATACGTGATTTGATATCCGTATTATCCGAGGAGTTTAACTCCCATTCAATTAGGATTGACACCCCAACATGGGTGTGTTTAATAAAAGGCTTGGGTCCATCTAGTGTGGCCCAACCCAAAATTCCAACATTCTCCCACTCACACTATATGAGCCCATGCCCCACGAATGGCGACGATTATACGACTCAGTTCAAATTACTCTTCATCAGGCGGTTATACACGCAAATAGACAGTGTGACCAATGAACCAGATTCTCAATCCCAACAAAAGGAGAGAGTACTCGAAATTCATTTCGGGTACATCCTAGGTATGACACGATCTCACATCAGATGCGTCTGGTCCCTAAGACAAGCAATCTGATATCTTCAGAGTACTCTTAAATCACGATTGTATTCACAAAGAACTACAATCAGCTAGCATGTGATCAATGTAGTGAAATCAGTCAATACCTTCCAGTCGCTCTTCCTCCAAAAGTCAATGACAAGTAGTCGACATCACAGACGTACTATAGAGGTCGAATTATCATGACCATAGAAAAATACGCTAACGATACAGGCACTACCTCCACAGCTTCAGATGGAAGAGATGACTGTACTAAGGATACACAAAAAATGGATCTTGTACGATAAAAAGATCAAGGGGCTATCTTTAAATATCATCCATGGCGGCCAATAAATAACATGCACAGTATAACATATGCATTACAGTGATGCTTATCTCCAATGAGACGCGTATATTTAAAATTTATTTCCTTCACCATACGGACGACAATCCAAATGTCTCTTAGATTCCACCAGTTACTACCATCCATGTGTAGTAACAATGAATATCGTCCGGCTAATCAGGTCTCATGATAGTGGGGAAAATCATGAGCGATTTCTCAATTTTTAAGAAGAAATCTCATCTTGATTCCATTTCAAGGCGACCTTGTATACTTGTTTCTTAAACTTTGAGATCCAAATCAATTCAAGGATACAAATATATATAAGTCTCATCTTGCATTATTCCCTAGAATAATCAAGGCGACTGCACGTACAAGTATGCCAGTCTCCTGTACCTGATCACATACTCTTCGGATATATAATTCCCATAAGATATACTAGATTGCATGAGCACTTCATGAATGATAAACAATATATATAAGAACTAGGCACACAAAAAAAAAATTACAATCTACGAAGACCCAAGGACCTAGAATGTAATGCAAAAACATCCCTAGGCACGGCTTTGGTAAGAGGGTCCGCAACCATTTCATGAGTAGATATATATTTAATTGACACAATTTTCTTAGTCACGATATCTCTGACAAAATTGTATTTAGTCTTTATGTGTTTCGATTTGCTGTGATATTTAGCATCCTTAGTATATGCTATTGCCGCTTGACTATCACAATTTACAGTAACTGGCTCAGACTCATAACTGTCAATATTCAACTCTTCCAAGAATCATTTGAGCCAAATAGCCTCTTGTACAGCCACCGAGCATGCAATAAATTCAGCTTCCATGGTGGACAAAGCAATACAAGTTTGCTTTTTACTACTCCAGGAAATAGCCCCATGGCTAAGTATGAATACATACCCTGAAGTTGATTTCCGTTCATCCAAGTCACCGCCCCAATCTGCATCTGTGTATCCAATCAAGTGAGTATCACCACCTTGATAACACAAAGAATAATCTGCGGTTCCTTTTAAATAGGCTAGTATTCGTTTGACAGCTATCCAATGTTTCTTTCCAGGATTGGCTTGATACCTGCTTACCAGTCCAACTGCGTAGCATATGTCGGGTCTAGTACACATCATTGCATACATCAGACTCCCAATGGCATTTGCATATGGCACATTCTTCATTTTCTCACGCTCTTGCGGAGTTTTAGGGCACATATCTAGACTTAGAGTTTGCCCTTTTGCTATAGGTGTATCCATGGGCTTACAATCAGCCATCAGGATACGTTCAAGGATCTTGTAGATATAAGGTTCTTGCGATAACGCCAAGATTTTCCTCTCCCGATCCCTTGAAATTTTAACTCCCAGAATGTAAGCAGCTTCACCCATATCCTTCATCTCAAAAGTAGTTGATAACCATTCTTTTGTCTTCATTAAGAAATTCTTGTCATTACACGCCAACAAAATGTCATCCCACATATAAGGACAAAATCACAATTTTCCTCTAGATCTTTTTACGTACACACAGTGGTCTTCTTCTGTCATTTCAAAACCATACATTAAGACAGATTCATGAAAACGAAGGTACCACTGTCTCGAGGATTGTTTGAGTCCATAAATAGACCTCAACAATTTACAGACTTTACTTTCTTGACCTTCAGTTATAAAAACTTTCAGGTTGTTCCATGTAAATCTCTTCCTCGAGTCCTCCATTGAGGAATGCGGTTTTGACATCCATCTGATGTAATTCAAGATCTTTGTGAGCAACAAGAGCAAGGATGAGGCGTATAGACGCAAATCTCACCACTGGAGAGAAAGTCTCTTCATAGTCTATACCCTCTTGTTGAGTATAACCTTTTGCCACCAACCTTGCCTTATATCTTTCTATTGAGCCATCAGCCTTCCGTTTGACGCGAAGGACCCATTTATTTCCAATGGCTTTTCTATCAGGCGGTAAATCAACTAAGTCCCAGACATGGTTACTTTTCATTGACTCCATTTCTTCCTCCATGGCTTTAACCCATTCATTCTTAGCTTGTGATTTAAGAGCTTCTCTCACGTTCTTAGGTTTATCACCATCATGAGAGGCCATCATAAAAGCTTCCCCTTCGATCTCAAAACGTCGTCGGGGAACCGAGATTCGTCTACTTCTCCGAACAGATGATTCAGGCATACTCCCACTGCGATCAAGTAGTGGAGTATTTTGTATAGGCATTTGATCACTCCCACTGGGATTAGAGTCTATTTCAACTCTTTGTTCCCTTTCAATCTAAGTGGACATCAAATCCTCTGATTCATTTTGTTCAAAAAACGAAGTATCTCGCTCAACATCACCTCGCTTCGGAAATTCATTCTCAATAAAAATTACATCACGTGACTCTATTTCTGATATACTTCCATCAGGGTTTTCTCCAATTAGTACATATCCTTTTGATTGCTCAGGGTAACGTATAAAAATACATTTCTTTCCCCTAGCACCCAGTTTTCCATATTTACTGGATAGATCATGTACAAAACCTGTACACCCCCAGGGTCGCAGGTAGGATATATTAGGTTTCCGACTTGTCCATAACTCATATGGAGTAGAAGTCACTGATTTCGTTGGAACCCGATTCAGAATATGCGTCGCAATCAAGAGTGCATCTCCCCAATATGAAATTGGAAGATTGGCTTGTGCCATCATAGATCTAACCATTTCCAGTAATGTTCTATTTCTCCGTTCAGCAACTCCATTTTGCTGTGGAGTCCTAGGAATTGTTAACTGGCGTATTATACCTTTTTCTTGACACAATTGCTTAAATTGTTCTGACAGATACTCTCGACCACGATCTGTACGAAGTACTTTTACCGTCCTATCTAATTGATTCTCCACCATAGACAAAAATTGTATAAAACAATCTAAGGCTTCAGATTTATGGGAGATCAGATAGACGAGACCGTATTGCGTAAATTCATCTATAAAGGTAATGAAATACGACGCACCATTCCTAATCTTAACATTCATCGGTCCACAAATATCAGAATGAATAATTTCTAAAGGGTTATTAGCTCTAGTAGCCTTACCAAAAGGTTTCCTAGTAGCTTTCCCAGCTAGACAATGACCACAGGTTGCCAATTCGATCTTATCATAAGATCCCAAAATCCCCTCTTTGGCCAACCTGTTCATTCTATCCTGTCAAATATGACCAAGTCTAGCATGCCAGGTAGTAATGTCAATATTAGAAGAAGTAACGTATGAAACACTACTATCATGTGATGAAGAAGAATGTGCATAACAATCAATATTTAAAATCATAAAACCATCCGACAGATATCCAAAACCAACAGAAACATCATTGTATGATAAAATCAAGCTATCATTTTCGAAAACCAATTTGTAGCCATAAGAGAAGAGTAGGAACAGACACTAAATTACGCCTTATCAGGAGCATAGAGGACATCATGTAGGAATAACTGCTGGCCTCCTCGGATAATCAATTTGCAGGAGCCAATTCCCAGAACAGCAACTCGCGAGTTATTCCCAACATATATCCAGCGAGTATCTCGTGGAATCCGACGATACTCTACGAACGCCCCTCGATCTCTAGCTATGTGGTCCGTGGCACCTGAGTCTACAATCCACATAGGGTGAGCCTCAGCCAGTAAAACAGAGCTAGAAACAAAAACATTAGTTAAGGCATAAGTTAAAGAGGATACCTCTTTCTCTTGCCCTTTGCATTCACGGGCATAATGTCCCATCTTTTCGCATTTGAAACATTTGATTTTGCTTTTATCTTTCTTCGGCCCACCACCACGTTTGAATTTCTTGTTTAGATTACTTCGCCCAGGCTGATTCGTATTGTGATTGGAATGTGCAATCCCCTTTCCTTTCCCTTTCTTAGACCCACGCTGGCCCCTCTTGCGCTTGTTGTTCTTGCGCACGCTGGTTTCTGCCATATAAAGCTGCCCAGAGGATTTAGCCGCTTCTAAGCGCTCATCCTCTAGCTCCACATGACGGGCTATATCATCAAAGCTCTTGATGTTGTCGTTGTGCATCATGTTAATCTTCATATGTTCCCAGCTATTGGGAAGTGAACGAATCACTGCCTGTACTTGTTGTTCTTCAGAACATGTCCAGCCGTTTTGAGCTCTCGGATCATGTGAGCCATCTCTCTTAGATGTTGTCGCATGGTATGATCCTGCCGCTTTTTATAAGTATCAAACTTAATTGTAAGCCGGCGAAGTTTAGTGGTTGACGTACCACCGTACTTGTCCTTGAGAGCCACCCAAATATCCTGAGCTGTGTCGTAATCCTCATAAACGCACATTAAATCATCTGCCATGCTGGAGAGAATTGTAATCCTGGCAATACTATTCTTGCGTTTCCAAGTCATGTAAGCCTCCATGTCACGTCTTGCTTGAACAGACTGACCTCTCTCAGGCTCTACCATGGTATTGGTGAGAGTTTCAAGTGCTTCTTGTTCCTCGAGAACATACTGAATCTTTCGGTGCCATATATCATAGTTGTCACCATTCAGTTTTTCTCCCTTGTTCAACTCAGCTACGATCGACTTGGAAGCAGAAGCCATTGCTGAAACACAATCACATAAATATGAGACTGCCTAAATTCTCAATCTAGTAGAATTATATCCGTATAGAATATTGCTCATTAAACCAAAAACTTATCAAGAATATAGTAATAAAAATAGAGAAGAGAGAATCGAAAAAGACAGTCCAGGCTATCTAATCACAATCTATGTCTTCAAAATTCTTATCACTATACTCAGTAAGTAAGGGAGCAATCAAAATCCTAAATGATTCATGAGGATTCCCACATTCAATAGCAAGATCAGAGCTAATAATTTGTAACGTATGATCAATCATAACGAAGAATATAAAAAACTCTCCATAAAGTAAAGCAAATCATCTAACAAAAACAAATATGGAAAAATACTAAATATGATCCATAATGCAATAAGAAGCTAATAATGAAGTCAAGATGACAATATGAATGATCTATCATATGCTCAATGATCGCTATCAGAAGTCTCTAAAGTCTCAGGATCTTCATCAGGGTCCTCGACAGGATCCATTTCTGGATCCTCATCATGCTCTCCATCACGAATCCTACTCGGCCCAGCTTCATCATCAAATGCTATCTTCCCAGTAAAGTAACTTCCCGGCTCTAATGCTGAATAATAACCAGGGAAGCGAGATAAATCTCCGAAAGAAGAGTATGGTATAGGAGTAGCAGCGCTCGTAGGAGAATACACAGGAGTAGAAGGGGTATACTCAGGGCTTAGAGGTGTGTACTCTGGGCTGAGAGGTGTGTACTCTGGGCTAAGAGGTGTGTACTCAGGAGATGCTGGAGTATAATCAGAAAGAGGAGTCTCTGGTATAAACTCAGGTGAACTAGGAATATCTATAGGCATCTTCATACTCGATCCAGGAAGACTAGACGTCCTACTCCTCAGTCGGCTCGATGGTGGATCAATGGGTATCACACGAGAGCGGATACGAGGTGAATATGAAGTATCGTGAGGATCCGCCTCGGGCTCACATTCTTCAGTGGACATATGATCCTCATCATTACCACTGTCCTCAATAACAGGATCAACATGCTCGTCATCCTCATCATCCGAGATGATCACAATCTCCGGATGTGCCTTCTCAAGTGGAACCTCATTATCGTTCTGGAAGAGTGGATCGGCCTGATCTTCAGGTGCAAGCGGTACCTCCATCTCAACATCATCAGCATCTTCTGGGTGATGTAAGGGGAAAGGACGATCTGCCGATACAATCTCAAGAGGAGGGGGAAGTCCATTATCAATCCCCATAGGATGCTCCCTGCCAGGAGGGGCGGCATACATCAAAGCTGGCACAAGTTTTTTGGGACGGATAGAAGAACGCAAGCTCATGACGAATCCAGAACCCATTGTAGAAGTAACCGAGCCAATAGAGATCCATCCTGTGCAAAAAATAACAATAATGCACTATGGATGCAGGTGTATGCAAAAAAAAATGACATATACTATAAATAAAATAGAATCAAATGTCAAAAAAAAAATAAAGCATACACATCTAGCAAAAGCAAAAAAAAAAATTAAAAAAATTCCTTTTTTTTTTTTTTTTAAAACCGCCGTCGGCAGCGGCGCATGACCGGACGCGCGGCCGTTAAACGGCAACGCGCCGCTGCGCGCACGGCGAGCGGCTGCACGCGGCAGCGCCACGTGGCAAGCTGAGAGGATGCCACGTGGCGCTGACGTCAGCTGCCAAATAGTATGTTGCCAGGTGACGTGGCCGCCACGCGGGCAGCTGCGGCACCACTGACGTGGCGCCACGTGGCATACAAGATGATGCTGACGAGGCGCTACGTCAGCGCTGACTGGGCGAAAACCGCCTGGTCAGAGCCGACGTGCCCCGTCGGCGCGTGTACGCCACGCGCGGCGATTCCGGCCACCGACGGCCGTCGGGACGGTACCAGTCGACTCCGTTCGACGTCCCGATGCCGTTGGTGGTCTCGGATTTTGAAAAAAAATTTTTTAATATGGGTTTTGAAGTTCAAACATTCTGCCCGAGACTGGTACTAGTAAAAACAGAAAGTTCTTCTGAAAAACTTTACAAAACCTTGTTTCAATCCATTTTTTTAACACGTCAATTTGATAAAAACCTGTTTTCTCCTTCGTTTTAAATCGAAAACCGGTCATATAATATATCAAATCGAAGGGTTTTTCGAGACGGTTCTAATGGTTTGATTTTCGAAAATTTTTGAAAACGTTTCAAAATTCAAAACCGAGCAAATGGATTCCGGCAGTTTAATAATCAAGCACAAAAATAACGTAAATCATATCTTTGATACAATACAGATTGAAAACAACCATTAATCATGCTCTTACTAACAATCACACATTAGACAACAACAAAAAACAGTAAACCAAGCTCTGATACCAATGTAATATTTTATCTAAATATAATAATATGTAAATTCACGTTATATATAGAAGATAAAATAGGGTTTAGAATCGATTACTGTAATGGTGTTGTTCAGAGGTCGGTAAAGAATCACCGGTATGGAATTCTCTACGCAATTCACCGTCTAAGAGCGTAGTCTCTTGAGAGAGTGATTGAACTTCTTGTTTCGTCAAAAACTGACCGAGAGCGTTAGAGAGAGATGACAACTGTTTTGATTTCAATTACCCACTATCGTATCAAACACGATATGATAATACGTGATTTGATATCCGTATTATCTGAGGAGTTTAACTCCCATTCAATTAGGATTGACACCCCAACATGGGTGTGTTTAATAAAAGGCTTGGGTCCATCTAGTGTGGCCCAACCCAAAACTCCAACAGATATATTGACTAATTTTTTTTTTAAATTTTTAAAAAAAATGAGAGAATGAGAATTTACTGAACTAATAAATATTAATGGAAACAAATTCCAGTCGAATAAATATAAAAATTATTTAAAAAATTAATTTTTGAAAATACTAGAAAATAGAGTGATGAAATAATAATTTATAAGATCATCATAAAACAACGTTTTATCATAAAACTATTCAAATACAGTTTTAGAGGCTGTTATGCCAAATAATTTATTAAAATACCCTCAATAGCTATTTTATAATTGATTTGAAAGCTAGTTTAAATTATTATTTTTAGCTTAAACTAATTCATTTAGTACTTGATAACTGGATATACCATGTAATAAAATCATGTAACTGAAGTATATCAAAATAATAATTTAATACATATGTAAACCAAATGAATTTGTGTTTTTATCTGTGTAACACCACCTGCCACATCACGAACAGATTCAAATCAATTTCTAATTAAAAATTCTAGGTTTCAAATCGAAAATTCTAAATTTTGAAATCGATTGAAGTTCGGACAAAAAATAAAATTTTTATTTTAAATTAGATAAAATATCACATAAACTCATATCAGAATCCAATTCTGGACATTTAAATAAATTTAAAGACTATCAATAATTTCATCAGAAAAGATAATCAACTACTAAAATATAAAAGAAATATTTTAAAAACATATTCAAATCAAAACTAAATGCAGCGGAGTTCCCAATTCAAATATAAGATAATATTTAAAAATAAGGCACTAATCAAAATTATAAAAACATCTGAAATTAAATCCTTGAAAAATCATGTGACTCTCTTTGCGCGATAGATCTAACTCCCAGCTCCAAATCATCATTGTACCTACGTGTCAGAAAATAAACTAACACGCTAAGCTTTTGCTTAGTGAGACGGCTAAAGAAATAAACGGGTTTAACACTTCCGAGACCATCAAGGGATACTTGCAAGATAATCGAAACACAAGCAAACCAACAATTATCAAACACGGTTGACAACAAGTCTTCATATGAACTATGTAAGACTTGTCCTGACATACATATACTAGATTCAATTAACTTAAACCATCGGTGATCATAACACCTCAATTAACTTAATAACAATATTATAATCATCTCTACCTAGCACAACATCAACACAAATTTATGTCCATATTTTCCTAATAAAATATATTATTTTTATTTAACATAATCATGCTTATTTACAGAAAATTCATACACAATCTTACATACACAGCATAACAGACAACTCAAAACCGCTTTAATGAAAGATAACAAGCCACTTATTTTTATCACAAAATATTACGAAGGAACAACACAAAATTTTATTGATTCATTTATCTCATAATCATAGATATATTTACATTGATTTCCAAATCATAACTTACCAACATTATAAAAGAATATTTAATCAAACCACAAACCACTTATCAATCATACACATTAATAATCACCACCTATCAAACAAACGTACAATCATCATACAAATCATATATATCAAACTAAAACACATTTAATTCATTTTTAGTTCGCCTTTGAGCAAGACCCCCAAACGACTGTAGGACACGCGAAACCCAACCGAAATCAGAACACAGGCAAGGCTGAAGCCCCCATAACCCAGGCAAGGCCGAAGCCCCCACAACCCAACCATGTGGTGGACCGAAGTCCCTTTTTTTTATCATCAACATAGACCGAAGTCTCCAAAAACTCGATAGCTATCAACTCCCTATGACATGCCAACTATCCTTACAGACAGAAATCTATACTCAAGGCGATAATATTTATGTGACCAAAGATTTTCAGATAAACCAAATCAATTCACGTTTCCATTGAACCCTACATCATATATCAGAATATCACATACAAATCAGTCGAATCATGTTCCAAGTTAACCCAACATCACAAACATCATAGTTTCCAATAATTCACTCACGGAGTCACACAAGTCATGCACATTTTTCTAAGCCGACTAATGAATTT
This sequence comes from Cardiospermum halicacabum, assembly GCA_031304145.1. Lineage (NCBI taxonomy): Eukaryota > Viridiplantae > Streptophyta > Magnoliopsida > Sapindales > Sapindaceae > Cardiospermum > Cardiospermum halicacabum. The sequence continues at coordinate 11,985,082 of CM062397.1, forward strand.
AAGTCTCAACAGCTTAATCTCAATAATCATATTCACAACATTAAATTTATCAAAAACTAATAATCTCAACCAATAAATTTCCCACAATCATATTCAAATCATATTATTTGTCAACCATCACAGTATACTCGACTACGATTTTATAAGTCAACAAATTATTCCAATTCACATGCTAACTAATATGATTGATATATATATATATATATCATACCAATTTAATGCACAACTAACATGATAACATATCAATATCAACAACTAAATATATCTCCAAAATATAAATATCTTGCAATTCAAATCCAATGCACAAACAACGAGAATTTCTTACACGGATAACTGTAAGCATTTTATTTGTCTCCAAAATTCCATTTCTTTTTTACACACATAACTATGTATAACCATTTATAATTCATATATACAATCCACAAATATCAACACAATATTCACATTAATATCAAATAATATATATATTTAATATATCAATTTGATGCACTAAAAATCACAGTACACAAATAACCATGCTAATAATATATCAATACGAATATAATAATCTATAACATAAAATATTTTACATAAAATATTTTAATCAAGTTCACTTGAATCCAAAACACATACAAGGACACATATACAAAAATTGGGTAATGCACTCACTGAAGCGGGGTTGTGAAACTCCCAAATAGATTCCAAACAGACTCGCAAAGATAATATCAAATCCCGGATCAACTCGAAAGACAATATTGAGCCAAAAATCCGTCTCGAAAAGAAAACACATTCAGATAAAAAAATATATGATTAAAATCAAATTGTTCAACGTTTAGAATTGAATTAAGTCGAAATCGAGACTGACCTAACGGAATAAAATGGCGAAGACAATTCGAACCAAGAAATTTTGATCTCTAACGATGAAGGAAAGAAGGCAAACAAATTATTTTTATTTTTGATGTTCTTTGTGTCAGCTCAGAAAAATAGGGTTAGATGTTTCACCTAACATTATATACTTTTAATTTTTTAACTTAACCCAAAATTTCTAAAATTTACATCTTTACTAAAATCTTTTTGAAATTAAATTTTTAACCCCAAATCTCCAATTTTCAAAACCATCGAGCTAATTCCCAAATCTCAAATCTCAATTTTATATAAAATTTGGTTCAAATTTTTGGGTGTTACAATCCGAGACGCGAAACCGGAAATTCGTAGTTGACTTGGCTGGCTTACCATCCGTAGCAGCCCTGATGGGGTGTATGTCATACTTTTTAATAATATAATAATAAAATTATTCAGTTATCTGGAGTTGAAGTATGCATATCAATTGGCTGCGTGTTCATATTTTATTTTAGTATTTTTTCTTCATAGAATAATACCATAAATTTCTAAGAGTTGATCAGAATCATAATAATGAGTCAACGGATTTAATTATCCACAGAAACTCATTGCATTCAATGCAAACTCATTGCATTCAATGCAAAATAGTTTTTTTTTTTTTTTTTTTTTTTTTTTTTTTTTTTTTTTTTTTTTTTCCTTCAGTTGAAATATAGGTCAGTCAGCTGTTTCAAAATCCTTAGCATGTGGTTGGAATTGTATCCTTTATTGATATTTTAGACTAATAGTTAGATTACACGTATTATTAAAATCAAAACGTTCTTCGAAATGGAATAGGGATAGAGAATGGACCTGATGGTCAAATAAATATCCATGGAAAGCGATTGGTAGATCCTTAGCATATGGTTGAAATATATAAATTAGAAATTGTTTGTTCAACTTGGAATGGAATAGTGTGAGTGAGAATCGTGAGCTGATTGTACGGAAACAACGTTTTCCTTAAATTAGTGGTTGTGTGGTTGTGTTTAAATTGTTAGTATGAAAAGAAAATTCAAAGTGGATGACCATTGGCGTTGACCGACAACGAGCCAAGAAAAAAATATAACAAAAGTGATAAATACCGCAAGCAAATTGATTAATACCGTATTTATTTTTTAATTATATTTTTAATATAATTAAAAATAAAAAAAATAGTTTTTAATTTTGAATGAAACTCTTTATTTCGTTCTCTCATCTCAACTAATTATTTTCTTTTCATGATTTAAACTCGTTCAAATTTTTTTTATCGTACCAGCTTAAATAATTTTTTTAATGGTTTTCTTTTCATTATCTCAACCCGTTTAATTTTTTTTTTCAATTACATAATCATAGAAGACATGGATGGAAGTAACTACACCTTCGTATCATTATGTTTTATTCGAAGAGATTGTTAAAAACCGCAGCAAATCTATTAATACCTATCTGTCAACTCTATGGACATGCCAATGTTTCTCAAATCCCTAGAAGAGGAGAGGGAAAATAAGGTGAGTGGACTCTTTTAAGAGGGAAAAGTGTTTTTGTTTTTGGAATTCTTGAAGAATACGGGAGATAAGTTGTGGAGAAGAAATCAAATAAAAGTGTAAAAGTGGAATAATACATGCGGTATTAATAAATTTGCTGCCCTATTTAACAATCCCCAAATATAATTATATAAAATTCAGTCAAAGTCAACGATGTGAATGATGTGCTTGGGTCACTCACAAACAAGTTAAAGGGTTGCTGTTGTCTGTACTGCAGTGCAGCCCAATCAAAAATGAGTCCATGTGCGAAAACCCTCGGCTATTAAAGCCCACTCATTAGTATAACTATTGCTTTTGAATAAAAAAATTCGTGCTAAATGGTTTTTTATCCTAAGACTCTGACAAATTACACTAGCCTACTGATACAATTTTTGTATTAATCAACACATAAACCGTTTGTTGTAAAAAGAAAATAGAAGTGGGATAGAAGAAAACAGTTTAATATTAACGGAAAAATAAATTTGGATCAGGAAGTAACCTGGTAATTTGATTGGATGCTTCTGATAATTTATGATATATAGAAGAATACAGAAATAGAATTGAAAAGAACATGAATGAAGAAGAACCAGATAATAAAACACTACAACACAACGTATATGTATTATTCATTCTTAGAAGGCACATATATGTAGTGACAATGGTAAAACAGATGTCAATGTGCATGTAAGGTAACCATGCATGCATGACACGTTAACACACAGTGGAAAGCCACATGTACTACAACACTCCCTTTTGGATTTCCACCATTTCAGATATTTGACTGCCTCGTTAAAACCTTGCCAGAAAAATCCAGTGGGATAAAAACTCGACGAAGGAAAAAGAGTACAACTGATGGAATCCAATTACAAAAACTCCCCCTGTTAATTACACCCATAATCTAATTTGGAGAGCTTTCGCATTCCGATCTCGTAAACGAGCTTTTCAAACGTTGAGGTCGGTAACGATTTCGTTAATAGATCGGCGAGATTATTGGAAGATCGAATTTGCTTCACGTCGATTTGATCCGTATTCTGAAGCTCGTGGGTGTAGAAGAATTTTGGGGGAAATATGGTTGGTTATATCTCCTTTGATGTAACCTCCCCGAACTTGGGCGATACATGCAGCATTATCTTCAAAAATAACAGTTGGCCCATTCGCAGTTTGGGAGATACCACAAGAATTCTAGATATGTTGGATCATTGATCTCAACCAAATACACTTTCGACTGGTTTCATGTAATGCCAAAATTTCAGCATGATTTGAGGACGTGGCTACTAAAGTTTGTTTCGTAGATCTCCAAAAGATCGCAGTACCATTATAAGTGAAAATATAGCCAGTTTGAGAACGTCCTTTATGCGGATCCGAAAGGTATCCAGCATCGGCATAACCAGTCAAACCCAGAAATTTATCAGAATTCGTATAAAATAATCCTAAATCTTTCGTACCTTTCAGGTAACTCAAAATATGTTTGATTCCATTCTAATGACGACGGGTCGGTGCAGAACTATATCTCATTAACAAATTTATAGCAAACGAGATATTTGGTCTCGTACATTGAGCCAAATATAACAACGCACCAATCGCACTCAGATATGGTACTTCAGGACCAATTAATTGTTCGTCATTATCCTTCGCTCGGAATGGATCCTTTTTGGGATAAAGTGTTCTTACAACCATGGGTGTACTCAACGGATGGGCATTATCCATATTGAACCTTTTTAGGACCTTTTCAATGTATGCTGATTGATAAACCAATATCCCATTTGGTTTATGTTCAATTTCCAGACCAAGACAATAATTCGTTTTTCCCAAATCTTTCATTTCAAACTCCCTTTTCAAATATTCAGTAGTTTGTTGGATCTCTTCTGGAGTCCCAATGATATTCATATCATCACATAAACTGCTATAATTGCAAACCCAGACTCTGATTTCTTTATGAAGATACACGGACATATTATATTATTCTGGTATCCTTCCTTAACCAAATACTCGCTCAGGCGGTTATACCACATTTTCCCAGATTATTTCAATCCATATAGGGATTTTGTTACTTTATGGAAACAAGTTTCGAGATTTTGATCGATGAGATTCAGGTACTTTAAGTCCTTTTGGGAGCATCATGTAAATATCAGAATCAAGTGATTCATACAGATACGCAGTAACTACATCCATTAAACACATTTCCAATTTTTCAGCAAATGTAAGACTTAACCGAAATCGAAATGTGATTGTATCCATGACTGGGGAATATGTTTCATCGTAATCAAATTCCAGATCTTTGGGAGAAACCTTGAGCAACCAAACATGCTTTGTATCTCACAATTTCATTTCTTTCGTTTCGTTTCTAAACGAAAACCCATTTGTAACCAACTGGTTGAACATCTTCAGGTGTTCGAACTATGGGTCCAAAAACTTTTTGTTTATTCAACGAATTTAATTCTGCCTGGATTGCTTCTTCCCATTTTTTTCCAGTCATGCCTACTTTTACATTCTTGGATATCACGTGGTTCATAATCATCATATGAAATACTAATTGCCACTGAATATGAAAATAAATCATCAACGATTGTTTCATTTCGATTCCAAGTCTCTTGGATGAAGTCTATGGAAATTTCTTCATTTTTTGATTTTGGTATTTCCGTATTATTTTCTCCTTCTGGGAGGCTATTTTCAAGAATCTCATCAACTTTTGGGATTTCGTCAGATGTGGTTTTAGGATCCAAATCATTTTTATTTCGTTTTCGTGGGATTGTATCTTTTAAACCAGGGGGTCTACACGCTTCTGGCGGGGAATTGGAGTTTCGCTTTCTATTATCTTTTGAGATTGTCCTTCTGGGACAATTACCCTTGCTGGTATATTAGCAGCTTCAATATAAGACTTGGTTATTTTCGAAGTATCATTGAATGCATCAGGCATTCGATTAGCTATTATTTGTAAATATAGGATCCTTCGAACTTCGAGTTCACATTGCGTGGTACGCGGATCCATATACGCCAAAGTTGGAACCTTCCAAGTTAATTCATATTTATCTTCTAGAGAATTATTACTTTTTCCAAGCGATGGAAAATTACTTTCATCAAAATGACAGTCAGCGAATCTGGCTGTAAACAAATCTCCTGTCATTGGTTCCAAATATCTAATAATTGATGGGGAATCAAAACCCACATAAATTCCTATACGTCTCTGCGGCCCCATTTTCGTTCTTTTAGTTGGGATAATGGGTACATATACAGCACACCCAAATATTCTCAAATGTGAGACGTTACGAGGATTCCTAGATACCAATTGTAATGGGGAATATTAGTTGTAAGCAGTTGGACAGATACGAATCAAAACTGCAGCATGCAATATAACATATCCCCAAACAGAAACGGGTAATCTTGAGCGCATTAACAATGTTCGCGCAATTAATTGAAGGCGCTTAATTAATAATTCAGCTAATCCATTTTGGGTATGAACATGTGGAACTGGATGTTCAATATCGATCCCAAATACTTGACAGTATTCATCAAATGCTTTCGACGTAAATTCACCAGCATTATCAAGTCTTATACTCTTAATAGCGTAATCTGGAAAATGAGCTCGTAATCGAGTAATCTGTGCCAGCAATTTTGCAAAAGCAACATTACGAGTGGATAACAAGCATACATGGGACCATCTTGTAGATGCGTCTATCAATACCATAAAGTAGTGAAATGGTCCACTAGGTGGATGAATGGGTCCACATATATCTCCTTGAATTCTCTGTAAAAATGATGGAGATTCATAACCTACTTTCGTAAATGATGGTTTCGTTATCAATTTCCCTTGGGAACATGGGATACATAGGTCCCTATCATTCAGTAGGATTTTATGATTTCTCAGTGGATGCCCTTCTCAATTTGCTATTATTCTTCGCATCATTGTGGATCCCGGATGCCCAAATCTATCATGCCAAAGCTAGAATATTCTCGGATCAGAGAACTTCTGGTTCTTAATAGCATGTGTTTCAACATGCCTGATGGTTGTATAATATAATCCAGATGATGAAATGGGTATTTTTTCAACTACAAACTTCTAGCTTGATTTTCTTGAAACAATACATAGGTATTCAATACCATTTTCATCAATTGTTTCGATGTGATAATCATTCATTCATATATCCTTGAAACTGAGTAAATTTCTTCTGGATTTGTGAGAGTATAATGCATTTTCGATTTCCAATTCAATGTTATTTGGTAACACAATTGAAGCTCTTCCGGAGCCTTCGATCAGATCTACTGGACCTGATATGATATTTACTTTAACTTGAATTGGAATCAATTCCAAAAAATATTTTCTATCTCTCAAAATCGTATGGGTTGTAGCACTATCAGCTAAACAGATATCCCCATGTGAAGCCATTTCTTGGTTTGAATTCATAACTTCAATAAAATAACACATAAAATTAGTTGAATGAAAATGTAATATCTTTCATTAATATTTACTAATATTTACAACCAAAATCAAAATTACATTCCACTCTATTTACATTCCAAAATAAGAAAATATATTCACTTATAATTAACGGTTCCATCACCAATAAGGTGATCTATCTTCCCATCAGGATCTTCAAAGAAATCAGCAGTTTCCAGATTTGATATGTCAATTGGATCGGTATCACCATCGCCAAAAATATCAGTCATATTTGCTTCATTATTCTTTTCCTTTTCTTGTTCGCGTCTCAGCTTCTGATAAGCTTCAACTACATGTTTGGAAGCACGACAAGTTCTCAAATAACAAGTGGGGGAACCACATCTGTAACAATGACCACGATTGAACTTTGGTGGTTCCTGAATTTCTTTCCATTTATTAAAACTAGCACTGTAAAAATTCCACTTTTGGGGAGCATTTGGATTATTGTATGAATGTCCATAATCCCTGTTACGACCACGTCCCTGGCCATTTCCAGATCCTCGACCACCTCGGCTATTACCACGTCCATTTCCATAATCATTCCAACGCTCAGAATTACGGCCATGACCACGACCACGGTAACCACGACCACGGCCTGGATTTTCATTATAATATGCATTCACTTCTGGGAATGCTTGGGCGCCAACATGGCCTCTTTAACTGTTTTTCAGCAATAGCTGGTTGTGTCTTTCAGCAAGATCTAATGAACCAATCAAATCATCATATTTCACAAATTTTCTTTCACGATACTGCTGATGTAGAATAGTCTGAGAAGGATGGAAAGTGGTAAAATGTCTTTTCCAACATATCATGGTCTGTTTTTGTTTCCCCACACATTTTCAATTTGATCACAATCATGTACATGGCGGAGTTATACTCGCTCACACCTTTAAAATCTTGGAACCTTAAATTGGCCCACTCATCACGTGCTTCAGGCAACATGATTTCCTTTTGGCGATTATATCTGGATTTTAAAGCTTGCCAAAGATCTGCAGGATCTTTTATATTCATATACTGATTTTTGAGATCCTTAACCAGATGTGTTTTAATTATATACATGACTTTACATTTTTCAACCTCAGTTGTTTGTACCTCCTTATTGAGGGCCCCAAATAACTCTTTGGCTTTTAATATTAACTCGCAATCATCACACCATTTCATATAATTTCTCCCAGAAACTTTCAGCTCATCAAATTTCAAAATTTTTCTTCTTTAGCAAGCTGTGAAAGAAAAAAACCTCTTAAATTAGTTTATTCTTGTAGTTCTTATAATGGATAGAAGATCTGAAGCATATCAAATTTTACAATAAAAGGTGCCACTATGGTAAAAGAGCTGTCATCAAAATTTTGAAAACAAAAGCAAATCCTAATAGACTATTTTTCCCCTGCAAAGATACCAACAAGAAGTGTGGATACTTTGAATTTTGGTCTCCTTCAGATGAAGCTAATCAAAGAAACTTCTTGGCTGATTCAATGGAAGAACAAATGGAATACAATATTTTCAGAGTGGAAGGCACATTAGATAGTCATATATCAGCAACATAAAATCATCAGCTACATGCAAGATGCTCAATCAAAGACACAAACTTACATAGTCCTACTTATATGGTATGCTATCCAAAAGATGTTCTAATATATAATCCATATAGAGAATATATCTCTAGAGAGAGAAGTCTGTTCCTTCTCCTAGAAGAGTAGAAAGTAGCAATGTCATAGGAATTGTTTAGATGAAATTCAAAATATTGATTTGTAAACTATTAAACATAACTTAAATATAACTTCGCTATATTTGAATTACAGTTTGCTCAATCTTTCACTAGTATCAGAAGCAACAAAAGGTAATTTCCATAAATGCTTCAAAGAACACAAAAGTAGCAAAGGCAACATCTAACTATTGCATAATACATCCTGCACGAATTTGAAATCACTTCAATAATTTGTTGCCATAATGAAATTTAATTATTAATATACAACTTTGGCACATCATGTATTGTAGATATACAATGTCATTCTATATACTAACTTTACTGATCATATTAGCAAAACACATTATTAACATTAAAACATGAAAAAACTGGATATTTACTAATCTTGTGTTGACAAAGGTGCATCTCTTTGAAAGGCTGTGAAGTAAGCTCGACTGTTACTATCTCGAGAATATGATCTGTAACCTTAGCATCATTATTGTAATTAAGAACGTGCGGTAGACAAAAAAAAGTATATGCTGATGATTGATTTTGTTGATTAGTTTACTACATAACAAATGTATAGTTACAGACCATGTCTATATATAAAAAAGTTAAAATATCTTAAATAAGAGTTTACGGATATGATAAAATTACCTTGCTAATATTGGTTCAAGTTATATTGTTCATAATGGTTGGTATCCTTGTCACTCAAACTCTATAATAGAGAAAATTTATTAAAGAGTGCAGAATTAGCTACACAAAATAGTTGATAACATCTCTAGTAAAAGTAAAAAGATATGTAATGTTGAAAAGTAAACCTGATATACAGGGGAATTTGTTTGTTGTCTATTTACTTCTATTGCTTGATCTTTTGAACCTATTGTGGTTGGTTTGCTGGATTATTTCCAGGATATAAGGTAGTCTGTGGAATTACCTTATTCAGATAAAACTGGACAATATTTGTATTAACAATATTGTTTGTTTGTTGTTCATTTACTATTGAAAAGGTAGGTTGATCGTGTAGGAAAAAAATAAAACAAATGTGAAACCAATATTCTAAGCTACTATAATTAAACAAAAAATCATATTCATTGTTATACCTTGTAGTTGTATTGCTGAACAATTCTCCTCCCAGAAGTTTCTGCAGCTAGCTCCATATCCTAATAAGACCACTTAACGACATTCAGAATGCACATTTTACTATACATGAAAATGTAAAACTTAACATATAATCACATATTCTTACCATTCTTATTCTTTTAGTTGGCCTTACTGGAGCTTTTTCTAGAGCTGGACATGTTCTACGGTTATGCCCTATTTGATGATAGTGTTTGAAACAACATCCAATAACTCTTAGTACTCTCCCTAGTTCATGTGTTCCCCTCATTCTCAAAGTTATTAGTCTACTTGCTTTCTTGATAATGATTGGTGACAATATTAGGGAAACGTTTATTGCCATCGGCTCTCATTTGGAAGTGGACTCATGAAATGTGAGTAGATATTCTGGTAGGTTTCTTTTCTCATAGACATATGGACAAATTCCATGGTATTCATTCTTTTCTTTATAATAAATACTAAAGCATATGAACATGGAAGGCCACTAACTGTCCAATATCTACTGTCACAAGTTTTCTCTTGCAAATCAACATCATACCACATACTTTTATCTTCAACCTCAAATGAATATTCATCACATTGCATAGAACTTAATCCTCATTCGAACTTCATAATTTCTGATAAATTCTTCTGAATTGTGGCAGGAAGAGCATCATGAGCATACTTTTTGCATTATTCAGTCATGTCCACAATTCTCTTAGTTACTTGCTTTTGAATAGCTTCCACCATTTGTAACATAGGCAGCTTTCTTGTTGGCTTCACCCACTCATTTATCGTCTCGACTAAATTGTTTGTTATTTGGTTAGTTTTGGTGTCATGGTTAAAGGCATAAAGAGCCTAGTGATGAAGAGGTATGTTTATAAGGTAGTTAAATGCTTGCTCACTTATATTCCTAATAACTTGCATTTGCGCCAAGAAAAGAGTTCGGTTGGGCTGTTTAGCAGCAATCCAGACCAATCTTTGATACAATAACCTTATAGTTCCTCACAACATTGTCTAAAATGTCTTTTAGCACAATGTCTAACCCTATGATTAGGCCAATAAACTTCTAATGTAGGTCTTATACCCTTCTGATGGTCAGGTGTAAATGTCACCGTCCTAGGTTCATTCACCCCAATATGCTCCCATAAATGTTACATGAACCATTTCAAGTTTTTTCCATTTTCCACATCAACAAAACCAAGTGCTAATAGATACACACCACTATTTGCATCCAAAAAGACTGCTTAAAGTAACACTCTTTCATATGACTTCTTTATATGGGTTCCATCAATTCCAATAAAAGGACGACAACCAGAGAGGTATCCTAATTTTTGTACTTGAAAATTAAGAAAAAGTCAACGAAACTGTGCAAGAGAATTCGTATCAGGTTTATACCTAATATTGCTGACATACATAGAACTACTAGGGTCTCTAGCACAAACAACATATCCATATTGGTGCAACTTGTTGAAGCTATTGTTGTACTCTTCTTTCCCTGGCGCAGAGCATATTTTTTTCCTCAATACAAAGTGTGATTTGGTATATCTAGACCATCCTTCTATAGTACTACCTGCTTCAAAATATCAATCTTGATATCTTTATTACCTCTAATTAAATCCCCAAATTCTGTACCCAACCAAGTAGATGTTACGTATTTGTTGCTATTAACCTGAAGACATGTATGCTCATCTTTTAGTGTCATAATCCTAAAACAAATTCGACTTTTAGTGGGACTAGCGTGAACATACCATTTACAACCTGAAGCCATACAACTAGGTGTCACCCTTCTTCTTTCATTCTTCATCCTCTTTAGTCTAAAACCCTCTTGAACAGAATACGCAAGCAATATCTCATTGAAGTGAGTTGCATCTCGAAACACCTGGTCAACAAATAATCTAATCTTTCCATCCTCACATCTTCTAAATGGCACCTAAACTAGTAATTCATCATCCCACTCATCAGAGTCTTCATCACTGTCTTCTTGTGTATTCTTCTTGAAAAAATAGCATCCATCAACCCTATCTGACACACCATCTTTAGTATTTACCCTTAAATCAATAAAATTTTCTTCTTCTACACCTAATCTTGCTTCACCTTATAATTATTCATCTACACAGTAGTCAAGGCCTAAACTACTAAATGAAGAATCTGAATTTGATGGACCCTGGTAGGTAGGTTTGGCACTGTGAGCACTCTGTATATCTTTCTCATAATTATAGTCACCAACCAGAGGTGAGTTACTGGACAGGCTTGGGCTATTGGGCCTAATACTATTGTTAAGCAGTCCTGAATGATAACTGGATTCATCTACCTCATATATTTGCCTCCTCTCATCATCTTCAGTTGAGGTGTCATAAAAGTCTTATTTGAATAGGATAATTTAGCTGAGGTGTGATAAAAGTTTGAATTAGGCTTCCGATTAGCCCTTCTGATTCTAGATTAGCTTCTTCAATGGGATGGTTCATATCTTCATCTACCCCAAATCTTGCAATATCACCTGTCTCTTCATTTGCATCTATGTCACATATGATATCCATAATAAAAGTTATATCATGGTCATTCCTCTAAGCAAACTGGTCTAGTGCACTCAACGGAGGATTATCACTGTTGATTTCTCTAACTTCTGCACTCCAAGTGATTATGACTTTCACAATCAAACTTTCACTGGTAGAAGCCTTCCTGTTGTATTTGACCATCATACAAGAGTCCCATTTTTTTTAGGAAGACACTATCCCTATCAAACTGCCCCAATTCTTCCACGTTATCATCATCATTGAAAATAACGAAGGCTTTAAAGGAATACATCCTACATTCAAGTCACAACAAAAACTTAATCATGTTAAACACTCATATCTTCAGTTCAAGTCATAACAAAAATTTAAACATGTTAAACACTCATATCCTTATATTATATCAAAATTAACAAACATCTTAAACATAGAAAGAGCAAGACATTCAAACTCTCAACTTATAAGTTAAAACGATACAAAACAGAGATATGAGAAGAAAATATAAATTATATCAAACATAGTTATAGTAGGAATATTAACAATTTGATCTTATAACTAAAACTACACATAACAAAGGTATGAATAGATAGCCATCAACATAAATCACATTAGACGTAGATAACATAGGAATATTGAAACCCTCAACTTATAACTAAAACCAACTATAACAGAATACAGAATACTCAAATACAAGTTACAAAATAATCTAACACATGACATTACAATAACAAGAAAATAGTAAACCTACTGGGTATCCAGAATACTTACCCGTATTCACTTAGTACTCTGCTTTGTATAATAAACCTAATATTACTTCAGCTAACACTAAAAAAAGTGAAAAAAAATCTTTAATCAGTAAAAGACGAGCTAAATAATAACAACTCATATACACATCTGCGATTAACACCTACATATCTCAGACATCACGTAAGGCAGATGAGTAAAAATATGGAAACCTAAAACCCTTAACGAGATAAATAAATTAATGACATCAGCACCAAATACAACACAACTCATCGTTCAAACAGTACATAACTGATATAAAAAATTCTAACACTTGGTGAAAAAATTGAAAGCGATGAAGATACAGAGACACTATATAGCAAAAGTCATGAAAATATGTCTCAAGTTACTTAATTTTAGAATTAGATCGACTTCAACAAATCAGTAAGTTGAAGCTTTGACAACTCTCCGCTAATAACTTCCACTCGTCTCACAAGGAACCCTAAGTTTAAATCTCACTCGTGAAAAGCAGTTTCAACATTCTGATTTTGGTTCAGAGTTAAGGTTAAAAGTGAGTTTCAAAAAGAAGGTTCAAGGTTATAAATTTTGGTGAGAGAAACAAACATCAAATAACTCTCCGCAAGTTAACTAAACATTACAACCATGGTTGCCGCAGAAAACATTATCATTCAATCACTATTATTATTATTATTATTATTATTATTATTATCTCCAAATCAAAATACCACATCACATTAAATGAGTTGTACCATATTAAATGAGTTGTACTAGTGATAACACTATAAAAAAAATCCCAAAATACCCTTCAAGCTTTTACAATAGCCGTCGGCAAACGGAAATTGTTTGATAATTTGTGGGCCCGAAAAAATTATTTATTGATTAACACAAAAACTGTATCCGCCTATAATTTATGATCTAACAGGGAGGTCAGTGTAATTTTCCCGGATCAAATACAACGCAATGGTGTGTTGGAGCTTTATTCAAACAGTGTCCAATTGAACATAGGGCTGACTAAAAAGGTTTTTAATTTTATTTATTTATTATTTTGTTTAAACATGGAACTATAAAAAATCTTAAAACTATCTAATGATTTTTAAAAGTGATTTCAATCCAAAGACTTTTTGTTTAAATATAATTATCAAAAATAATCTTGCACTATGGAAATTTTATTAAATGCAGATTTTTTAATATATTTTAAAATTTTTGTAAAAAGTTTTGTATTTAATTAATTAAGATTATTTTTTAAATATCATATTATGTTATTTTTAAAATTTAAATTTTATATATACATTCCGTTTATTTGCATTGATCAACTAGGTGTTGTTTCATTTCACAGAGCACGACATCTATCAGCACATTCATTTGTTACCATTTAGTTTGTATTTTTGGATTTTTTCTTTGACTTTGAATTCAGTAATTGAACTAGTATTTTGTTGTTGCTGTCTTTTGGAACTTGTAAGCACTTTGGGCTATTATTGTTTTTTGATATTAAGATGTTGGGACATAGTTTATTATCTTAAGATTTATTCAAGTTTATAGAAGTTAACTGGTTTGGCGATTATAAACTATTATAGGTTATTATATATTGTATTAGGTGTGTAGCGTCAGTCTCCTATCCTTTGATTCTACCAGGGTGGGGGTTTCTTGTTACATCTGGGTTTTGAACTTCTCTGTCAGCTCTATATCAGGCAACTTGTTTGATCATGTAAGTTGCATTTACTACGTGATCATGATTAATTGTTAATCTAAGACGCGTTATGTTTGTGGATGTTAGGCATTGGCTTACTAACCAAATATTTGATAGCCTGACATTGTTGTTTCTTCTTTTTTTATATGTTAATTTTTCCTGATCGAGACGGAAAATAATGAGTTCAGAAAGTCAGGTGAAGTAGTAAGGACACGTACATATCACTTCGTGCTTCAGTTCCGACATTGATTTTCAGATTTGCTTTTGCTCACATTTTGTACTGGATTTCTATGATTTATTATACTATTTCAGTTTTAAACTAGATTGTCAATATATTTCCAGATTTTATATTCAGTTGTTTAAGAATAGTTTTTGGATAAGGTACCACTGCACATTTTGTTTGTGTTTCGAAATGTTTCATTCATTAAGCAGATTGATATTCTTTTAAATTTTGATTACTTATATATATGTATATATATATATATTATTTTACTTTATCTGTAAGTTCGGTTGTCTGTCTGTTATGGCGTCTGTCTCCTTGCATCTTTCTGTAAATTGATGACACATAAATTGATATAGAGCCTCTAAAAACAACCTAGACTTGTAATTTAAGATACGCAGTCCACTCTACCATACTCAACAATAGTAGGATTAGTCATTACCTTAAATTGAGAACACTAGTAGAGAAGAAAGTGATAGGCAAAGAGTAACTAGTAGAAAATCAAACTAGTGTACCCATTTCATCAACTCTTACTCAATAATAGTAGGATTAGTCATTACCTTAAATTGACAGTGAAGGGAAGGCAAGCTTGAGATGAACATTGATGTTTCTTACTTGGGATGATGATCTTAATACTCTAAATCAATGAGACTCAATTTACAATAATGGAAATCTTAACAAGTGAACCTAGAATTCTAGATCCTAAGCTGAATTCTATGTATGAAATCCATGTTCTTTATTTACAATAGCACAATAAGAGTCGACTACCTTAAATTGAACTTCAACCATGGATATAATAAGAGTAAGATGAATTCTACATGAAACAAAAATTTGATTTCCACACTTTCGCAGCAATAGCAAGATCGAGTTAATTGTCTTAAATTAAGCTTATACTTGGTCATTGGGTGAGAGGTGAAATAGCAAACAACATGTGAATGATGAATCATTAAATGTTCAGTCATATGAGATAAAAATTATACTCAAATACTCAAATCTTAGTGGCAATCGGAGGACTAGTCATACAATTTAATTGAACATCAAAAGCACATTAAAGATAATTAAAAAGTTATAGAAATCGTGGATCTTTAAGAATTGAATGTTTTCATAAGTCTTCAACTTTAGGAGGTAGCAAATTCAACTCACTTTAGGGTTCCATAGGATAGAATTCACCACAGAGGTAGAGAATCTCTATGATGAATCCCGAAGGAATCATCTAGGAATATGGGACTCAAAATATATGATATCTAAGAATCAAATCAATTCAGGCGATAAAGAACTAGTGACTACAAACCAGAACCACCTTAACACTCAAAAACTCTTAACCACTAATGATTAAGATGAAATTAAAATTTTACTAAAAGAGTATTTAGATATGAAAAAACTCCCAATTCTATCATTACAATGGTATTTATTGAGTTTAATTACTTGCTCGATAAGTAATGGTCTGTAAAAACTTTAAATCACGCATATATTGAATTAGTTTTTCTCCACTCTATAGGTTAATACAATCCTCTATTTGTAGCTTATCAAATCATAAGATGGGCTGCTCCCCAAAGATGTATTCTTCAGTAGGAGTTAAATAATGTGGCAGATTAAACATAATTTTTTGTCTTTCTTTGCCCAGACTACTAAAGGAAGGAATATTTTAAGTGATTGCCATCGCAATGCATATTTGAGCTGCTTTCCATAGGTTGTAGACTAGGCAGTACACGGTCGTACTTGTTATTTTGGTGGCCCGACTTTTCAAAATCCAAAGTTTGCAAATTCCTTTACTCTGATTGATTATTTTTTTCTCTTTTTAGGCATGTTTTGCTTCCTTTTCCATTTTTTTTTATTTTGACGTCTTTTTCTTCAACTAAAGGATTTTCTACAAAATAAGAAGAATAAAAAAAGTAGATGCAAAATTAATTATAAAAATGAGGGAATTTTGGCCGAAAAAGTGTGTACAAATTCCACTCATCATAACCTCTAACTTAGACTTTACCTCATTCTTAAGCAAATAGAGACAAACTAGAGAACTGAAAGTAACCTTTTGTTACTAGTAAGAAAAGTTGAAAAGATAGAAATCACTTTTGTAGATTGCATCGATAGCATTTAGCGAATAGTGCAAGCCTTTTAAACCCCTAAGCGGCCGTAGAGGAGCAATGTAGTCTCCTCAAGGTTTCCCAAATTTATACCTTTAAATAGTTCGCAAATTGAAGTTACAAAACAAGGAGTTTTAAGGTGACACAGTTTAAGATCATGAAGATATAATAAGTTAGATCAAACTATTCTCCCTCTCCCTTCCATTCATTGAGTTCCTGCGGTTTTCAATTAATAATCAAATAAGGGGAAAATAGTTTTATAGATATTTTAGAGGACTAAGATTGGAGTTGTAAAAAGAAACATTGTCACTTCAGTCTTTTGATTGCTCACAAGAACTCCAAGGTGCTTCTCTCACAATGCATTGCCACTTTTAAAGAATAGAATTACATACCAAGACAAATGCGGTTCAACGCTAAAAACGACTATACAAATAAAGATAAGAACCTCATTAATTCTTCTTCTCAATCTTGTGCTATGCACCACTTAGAGGTCTCAAATAATTTATAAATAATCCTTGTTTTTTCGAAAGTTACCAAAACTCTTCATATAAGATTGTAATGGGGCTAGGGTGATGGCCTATGAAAAGATATAAATTATGAGAAGGGAAAAACAAAAGTTGGAACTCAAGTATGTTCCACTTTTAGCCGTCATTGACCGCACTACCTTCTCTTTTACTGAGTTGGGTGATTTCATTTGTCTACACCTTACTTCTTTTCTCCATTCTTGAGAATTTGAATTCATTTATTTTTTTGGACTGATTGTTGCTTTGCAACTTATTTTCTAAACTTCTTTTTATACTTCCTTTTCTTAACTTTTTTTATTCTTTATATATTTTCTTTATTCTCTTCAATTCTTTGAACAAAGGATTCTATCTCTATCTCTCTCTCTCTTTAAAAGTTTACTTTTGCATGAATTCATTTTCTTCTTCTAATTATTCATTATTTTCTCCGGTATTGATACTTCCCAATTGAGTGTGCCCAATCAATTCACATGTGTTCAGTCTATTTCACTAATCACTCCTTCCCTTAAGTTATAGAAAGGGTAGGAGAGAGAAAATTAGGTTTGGCAAATAATTGCTCAAAAGAATCAAAACTTGACTTATTTCCTGTTTAATGTTTCTGTTCACTTAGCATTTAATTGTAGTGTTTAGACCAAAGCTTTTTGCTGGTGCACTCACTCTCAGAGATTGGATTATTCCTTTAAATTTGATTTCATCTCCATAGATCATCCAATTAATGTCCTACCTACTTGTGGAACATAAGAGTGACAGATCAAACCTAAGAAGGGTTTTTCGTGAAAAAAAAAAGTGAGAGATGATAATATAATTCAGGAAGAAAGAATCTCAAAAAATAGCTATAAGGCATAAATTCTCTCCCAGATATTCCCAAGCGGCATTCTTCACTCCTTTTCCTTAGTTTTTTTGTATTTTGTTAGCCCTATTATTAGATTGTTAGGATCTCAACATTTATTTTGATAAGAAGACATAGAGACTAATAAATACTATGCTTGTTTTTTAAAACGGATAAGCACAAGGAAAATAATTTGAAAATCCATGCCTTATAAACAATTGGTATTTAAACTTGAAATTTTCTTTGCAAAAATGCAGTATGCACACACAAAATAAACAAATATTTCACAGATTTTCAAAAAAAAAATCACACAAATTTTAAAAACTAGACATGACGGAAAGTAATAAACATAAATATTGACACCTTACCCCAACTTAGAATTTCACATTATCCCTAATGTAAGCTAATTAAGAACTCCCAACTTAAGAGATTTGTATATTGAAAAACATAATAGAGAAGATGAAAAAGGTAAAGTAAATGGTAAGCCCCAACTTAATTGGTTATTTAAATAGGGAACAAAACTCTATAAAAGATTAGGGAAATAAAATTTAGAAGGATATTACCATGAGAGGGAGCAAGAGAAATCTCCCTACACTACAGAAAATGTTTGAAGATGGAAAAAGAATAGGAAGAGAGAAATATAATTATATTGCATTATCGTATTAGAAATTCTTAAGAATTTGAAAAGCTTAAGGGAAGGATTGTGTTAGAAAACTGTAACCACAATTCAAAATACCTCTAAATAATTTCTATCAGAAATGCACTGGTAGGAGAAGAGAGATGCTTAGTGGACTAAGAAACAATCCGCGATTGAAGAATCGAAAGCCACTGAGGCTTTAGATGTATAAGGATATTGATGCTAGACTAATCCGGTTCAAGGCTTTATAGTGACAGCATTGTGTTGGATCTTCTGAGTAGCTTTAAACGGACTGCTATATATTGCTAGTATTGTAACATATGAAATTTAACAAAAAAAACTAAAATGTTAATTATTCTAATTATTTTTAAAATGTTTGCTAACTTTAATTTTTTTCCTAAGAATTTGAAAAGCTCAGGGAAGGAATAGGGTTAGAAAATTTTAACCACAATTCAAAAGGTCTTTAGAGAAATTCTACCAGAAAGCATTGATAGGAGAAGACAGATGCTCAACAGACAAAACATTATGCTAATGAGGCTTCTGATTTATGTGGATATTGATGCTAGACTAGTCTACTTCAAAGTTTTGTATTGACAATGTTGTATTTGATCTTCACAGTAGCCTAAGGCGGGCCGTTATGGACTGCTAAAACTCTTAGGGCTATGCATAGTTCTTTCTAGAACAACTTTAGAATAGGGAACCAGAATAGAACAGGTAATGAAATTGAAAAAGACTCGGTAATTTTGAAACCATACCGAAACCGGTACTGGTACCAAAAATTATATTTTTGGTGCCGGTTTTGGTTCGTTAATTGGAATTGGACTAGAACCGGAATCGATACAGGAATTGAACCAAAACTAGTAAAGGAATCGGATTTTTCAATATAAAATGTAGTCCTTTTAGTCTAATTTCTTCCTAGATTTAAAGTTGATGTATCGTTCTCTTATCACACAATTCATTTCTTCATTTTTAATTATGTATCATACTTGTAATTTTTATATAAATAATTTAAACAAAAGAACTATATTTTGATTCTACTAAGCGGATTCCTATGGTCACCCACAAATATAACCCAACCATTCAGTGATTGAAGAGTAATTCTTTTCGCCCTACAGTCCATCACCGCTTCATTTTTGGTAACCGGTCCATACCCAGAATCACATCAAATTTATTACTTTTCAGCCTCGATAAATCTCCTAGAAAAGTGGTTCCTCCAACAACAATAGGCACATCACGGTAAATCCGATTCACAACCACATAATTACCAAACAGATTAGTCACAAATAGATCTCTATAAGTCAAACCTGACTCCCAGCTCTATTCTCTAAAATTCTACTACAAGCATAAAATAGTAGAATCTGTATCTAATAAAGTATAAGCAGAAGAGTCAAGAATCGAAAAAGTA